>JAMXBB010000006.1:60108005-60472275 GCA_024138015.1 Lumnitzera littorea
TTTATATAATATCAATTTTTATCCTAATATTTTCTATTTATTATATTTCCAATAATTACATATTATGTATTATCACCTATTATATTTATAATACATATCTAATATTTCTATCATTCTAATTACCATCTCCAACATCAATTATCATTTCAAAGAGTCTAAATTCATCCTAAATCAAATTTTACTCCTAATTACCCTAATTTACAAAATTAACTTAAAATTTACTATTTTTCCTTATTACTCATTTACTACATAATTAACCTAATAATTACATCTAACACCCTAAATGCTACAAGTATCATACTTCATCAGATTTCAACATCCTAAAACATATAATTATTTACTAAATCAGTAATTAACCATTTAATTACTTAATTAACCCTAAATTACCCATTTTATGTCTGATTTTAAGGCCTAAAAATTATCTAAAATTTTCGAAAATTAATTTTTGAAAATGGGCTTCATAGTACCATTCTATATTATCTAAGTAGCCTACACAAAAATTTTGGGCTCAAAACTACACTCCTGAGGTTATTTATTTCTAAACTGAAACATGCTTGGTTTTGCATAATTTCTTAAGCACCATATATCATGGGATATATTTTTATCAAAATAATATTTTTCCTAAAAACTACATACAAAAATATTTTAGAATAAAAAAATTCATAATTTTCTAAAAATATTTACTATTTTTTACAAAATTACACAAAATCGGGCTAGAAATTGAACTTACCAATTTAGATAGCTCTAGGCATCGCTGGCTGCTGTGGCCTTATCGGCTGGTCTAGGCATTGCCACCACCGTATGGTGGTGGTGGCCGTCCACTCTCAGTTGCTCGTCTGGTGTTGGTTCCCTTTTATGGCCCTAATTGCATAGTTTTTCTTATTTTTTTCCTTAACCCTAATTTTTCTCTCAATTTCGTCTCTCCCTATTTTTCTCACTCTCCAAACTGACCAAATGAGCTTTTGAAATTTTCTTGCTATTTATAGAGCTTTAAGGAAATTATTGTGCATTAATTTGATTAGACAACTATCTTATCTCTTCTTCTTTTTTCCACTTTCTCTTCATTGCATTTTAATTGGTTGATTTTGTTTCTTCAATTCCAGATTGTCACGCCTCATTTTTGGATTTTTTCCTCATTTTTCCTTAATTAATTATGAATTTTCTTTAATTATTTATAATTATTTTTTCACATTTTACGTATTTTAAGTAATTACGCGTATTTCTATCTACATGTAAATTCATATATAGTATAAAAAAATATTTCTAAATATTATTTAGGTCATTCTATAATTTTTAGTATACATATAATTTATCTCTAACAATTCGTTAATTATTGGAATGTATTTTATGTATTTTTGATAAATAACGAGTTATATATTTAAAATTTGGAATTTTTATATTCTTTTATTTTATTGCTTATTTTCTTAAATTCGAACTTACGAGATCATTTTTACTAATATTTCTAGCTTTACTTATAATTTAGGCTTGATCGGATTTTTCAACCGATCGAAACCCTGAATGACTAGTTGTGGGGCTTACAATGTTATTAACTTATTTTCTTTTGATACAATAATTTCTTTGTATTCAATTTAAAAAATATTTCATAATAAATTTATATAACATTGTTCAACTCAAGATTTATTCGAGATTAGTGTTTGAACCTATTTCCCTTGTCTAAGATTAAGATTTGTAGTTTGAAAAAGATTTAGTCGAAAAATTAGGTCATAATAATTGTGATGCATAGAGTATTATTATAGATACTTATTATGATTTGAGAGATTATAATTTGTAATCTAGGAATGTTCTTATTGCCAAAATAAGTTAGCCTCTCAAGCGAGTCTAATTTACAATTATTTTGTTTAGTATTTAAAGTTGAGATTAAGATTTCACTAAAATTGATATATTTATATAATATGATTGGTGAAGAAAATTACTAAAAAGAAAAATAAATTAAAGAAACTGGAAAGAAAGGAAAGTAAGTAGAAACTAGACGTATTGAAAATTTATAAGAAAAAAATATTTACAAGTTTTATAAAGTATTTAATACCTTATACAATGTACAAGGTATAAGGTGATTCCAAAGTACCATAAAATAGGGTAAAAATAATAAAGCTTGAGAACTTATACCTATAAAGTAGGATATAAATACAATCTCATACCTTACTTAACATGTACTTACTCATCCCCTATCACTAACTTCAAAATTTACTCTTTATCTAGTAAAACATATATCATGAAAATCAATTGAGGAAAACAAAAACTACACTACTATACTGTCATGGAACAACCAATATTCAATTGCATACAGCCTAATCATAATAGATAAGAATTAATTCTCTATCAATTTGCATTTATAGTATTTTCTTAAAATGCATTGACAATTATAAGTCCAAAAAAAGCTACAATAGTAGATTTATTCACTCGAATCTTTTTAGATAATTAATAATAAACCTAGTTGATTCAGTGGATATCATCTAGATATTTATTTTCTATTTTATGGTTTTAATTATTTAGTATATCTTAGTTTTTGAAGATATTATGTAGAATATTATTTTATTTGTTTGTTTATTTAGATCTTATTTTAAGCCTATAAATAAGCCTTTTCATTGTAATAAAAAAATTAGACAACTTTTGATAGTATGGAGATATTTATGAGAGAAAAATTTATCTTTATTTTGATTCATTTAGAACTTCCAAACTTTATAAGAACTAGTTTAGAGCCTACATAATGTGCCAAGAAAAAATTAAATAAAATATTTTCTTCCAAACAATCATACTTGATAAATATAAAATTTCATAATATTAAAATCATGTTCGTATATTATTAAGAAAAAAATATCATACTATTATGAATGATTGGAGATTTGAAGTCTTTTTTTTTTTTCATTTTAGTTTATGCTCTTGAAATGACTTTTATTTATTCAATATTGAACATTGGATCTAGAAAGAAAAAAATTCATGAAAAAAAATTCTAAAAGAAATAACTCATTCTATCTTTATTCTCTTAGCTATGTAGTTAAATTTTTCTTTGTCCGCATCATCATCATCATCATTCCTCCTCAATTGAGATTGTTTGGCTTCAAGTTCTAAAGAATTATTTTGTAAAGTGGACGGCAATTGTTTGATTGATAATTTTTCAGGTTGATTGTTCTTTCTTTACATCATCTATACAGTAAAAGATGAAATAAAATTAGTATTTAGTATTTATAAAAGTATAAAAAAGAAGTCAAATAGAAATGTATAGTAACTAACCAAGAATATTTCCTTTAACATTACATTTGTCTTAGCTGAATATATAATTAGGAATGACTTGTCAATACAATATTGTTTTAAGCCTTTTTTTAAACTGTAGTTATTCAATTTCAATTTAAAAATAAATCTCTATCTGCACAACTCATGTATGTAAATTGGTAATTTGAATGCTTCATTTTGTATTATTTATAAAAGAAAATTTATATTGTGTAATGGTACATTTATGAATTAGAAATTATGTCTTTTTTTTTTAGCAAATTTAAATACTTGATTTTGTTTTGTTAACACATATTTTCAAGAGCATTTGTCTCAAATGTTTGTGTTAGAACTTACTGCTCCATGTTCAATCTTTTATAGCTGTCCATTCAATTCCTTTGCTAATGGCATCTTGAAGCAAAAGATTAATAACTACAATATAAGTACAAACTAAACAAAATTATGATAAAAAGGCCGAATGAGATTCTAATATGAAAAAGCAATAGTTCATGAGAAATATAATAACAAAAAAATAATAAACAATTATAAATATAACTCTTAACAAATAGATTGCATTATATAAGTGTTTGATTAACTAAAATATGTGTTTAAACCTTTTTAACTCTAGATGGAAAGAGTCCTAAATCAATATTAATGGAACAACCAGTTCTAAGATTTGTAGTACCATGTTTTCAAACCTTTATAATTCCGAATGGAGAGCATGTACCAAAGTCAATACTTTTGCTACATAAACATCAAATTAATATACATTAGTTAACAATACTAGTAATGATAGTATAAACACAAACATAACAAAACTAATGTTAAAACACTCAAATGCAGTTATAATAATACCTTTTTTTTTTCAAATGAAAATAAAAAGATTAACAAAACTTTGTAATTCGTGATTTATAGTTTAGTATTGTTTATAGAGTATTTTAACATATACTGTACTTTCCTTAGCTATGCTATGATATTCATATGCGATCAAAATCTTTCTATGATAATTAACTTATTAAGAAGTATGTAAAATGAAATTCATAAGCCATTAATAACTTTCAAATTAGCAATTCCTCTTAATTGGTCATATATTGTTGAAATTCATTCCATGAATTAGCATTGACTTTTAAATTATATTAATTTTCATTGATTACTTAACACAGGTAAATTACTTGTGTGAATATTAATTAAATTAGATAAAGTCTTATTGAATTAATATAATATATAAATATTAATATTTTTCAACCTCATTATTACTATATTAATATGTATTAATATAGTTAAAATTGTATCAATGTAGTTTGACCATCATTATTGATGTATTCATATATATCATATTGTAGCTATCATTATTACTATATTAATTTGTAATAATATAGTTTGGTTGCATTTATATTTATTAATATAGTTTGATTGTATTGATAAAAACATTTCCACATTTTCTAATTAAAAAATTTGAATATTTATATGATTTAGCTACATGATTACGTAGTATTCATAAAAGGGAAAAATAATATAAAATATGTTATTGATTTTTTAAGAAATTTGAAACATATTGATTTTTTACACTCTATAACTTATTTGAAATAAAAATGCAAAAGCTAAACTTTAAGATTTTAAATTTAGAGTTTCAATAAAGCTTAAAGCCCTCTAAAATGAGATGCTCAATTTTAGCTTCAACTCAATCTTATACATAAGTATCTTACACCATCTTTAATTATAATTCTTGATAAATAAAATAATAGAAAGAAATTTCAATTTAGGATCACATTAATTCAATTTAAGATAGAAAATTATTAGTAATAGTCTATTGACATATAAATATTTTATTCTTTCATTTTATGAATATTATATAAATCATATCATGTTGAAAAATCTACAATACTCATACTATGAAAATGGACATAAATTACACATGCAACATGCACAAAAGAAAGCAACAATAACAAATTACATTGAAGAGTTATGAAAATGAAAAAATCTTAATCACCTCTATTTCTCTTTAGTATTCATATATATAAAAAACAATGTAACATAAATTGTGTTTATAAATATAGAGAGCTATTCTAATTACCTTGTTATGATTTGTTAAATATTCAACAAATATATATATATATATATAAAGTGCATACATGAGTATTATAAAAACTAAAAAAAAGAAAACTCACTATTTCTCTTGCACACATTATATATCATAATCTTTATGCACTCACTAAAAGCGTATGTAATTATTGCATATGATCTCAACTAAAAAAAAATATGTTACCTTTTATAATTAAATATTAAGGAGTGGTTTTATAAGGATGGATATGTGAGCATGATATTTGCTGATATACCTACTTTTTAATAGAAAAAAGTAAATAATAATAATAATAATAATAAATTATTATTCTCTTGTTATAAAAGGTAAGTACTTTTGAAATTATATAAAATTTGGAAGAAAAAAAATGAAAAACACTAGTGATGCCATAAAAAGAAGAAACATAAAAAATAGAAAAAGAGCTTTCTAAATTATATATTATGATATGATAATATAATAACAGTAAAATGTATGTTATGAAAAATGTTAATTTAATTTTCATAATCCCCTACGATCACCACACCACCCACCCAAAGTAACTGGACATTAATATGAGACCAATTCATATTCTTTTATTTGTAATGATATATTTGTCATTGTACTTAGAATGAAAATACAATAAGGATAATAATGGTAAAATTAAATTTTATTATGCTTTCTAATAATAAATACACCTATAGTTAAAAGTATAGAAATGTTTACAAAAATTTTATAAATGACAAAAAAAAAATATGTAAGCAAATCTATCATTCAATGTAGGAGCATTATCAAGAACAAAGCGTAAAATTACAATAAAGTGAACAATATCAATAAAATTAAAAAAATGTTAATGAAATGAAAAAGATCTATATTTGAATCCATATAGTCTTTCCATTAATACATTATAAATTAATTATAATAAATTGTAATATCTCTTTAATGTAGTAAAAATTTTTCATCTCAAATAACCTTTAGCATTTAAATTTTGTTTATGCCCTTCATTTTTTGTGATATGTAATCATATAGGTATAAATTATAGGTAACCTTTATTCTATCTCTTTTCAAGTGTCATTATTCGATTTCCTTAAAGTTTATCATTAATTGACAACATAAATTTAATTAATTTTAATTTTTTTCATTAATTGATATTGATAATAATAAAATCGAATGGTCATACTTAACATACTATAAAATCAAATTAATTAACTAAAATAAAAATAATTTTGTAATGAAAAAAAAAATAAAAAAAAATGAAGAAACATATATATACATATATATATATCTAATAGTGATTTGTTATGCTCCATCATATCATATATGAAACTTATTAGATACTATATACCTATTTTTGCTATGTCACTATAGTAACAGTTAATATTTTGACAATGTATATTCGTCAACTATTAAAGGTTTTTGTATTTTATTATATATTTTAATTTATTACATCTTTTTTCATTAATACATCTCAATTGCAATATATATCTATCAATAGTTATATAATAGAATTTATATAGCTCCTAAATTTATCTAAGAAGTCCTCTATCGATCTTTTTACTTCTATAGTTTCCATCAGTCAATTTGATTCACTCATAATTTCAGCTTCACTATATAAGAAATAAATATAAAAGTTAATTAAATAAGAATGATAAAAATAAAAAATGGAAATGTGTATTGCAAAAAAGAGAATAAAATTATAATGTCTATGCTAATAAGTAATTTTTTTTTAGCTCCAAAAATAAGAAAAATTAAAACAATTAACTTAAATAAAAAAGGAAGGCCAAGCACCATTTCAAAAAACAAAAAAAGACGGTCAATTAGGAAAAGAGAAGGAGGGAGTAGAAATAGAAATAAAGAGGATAGATAATAGAAAACAATGGATAATAAATATGAACAAACATTATGATTGATAGAACAATTTATGGAAATAAATAAATAGATTGAATATAAAAAAGGAAAGTGCTTCCAAAATTATATATTATAATATGATTCTTCATTCTTATTACGTTCTTCACTATACTAAGATTATATGATTAACATAATTTAATGGGTTGTGGTCTCTTACACTAAAGTTCTTGAATCTACTTAATCACATGGTTAAGGTCCTTTGTAGTAATTGCTACCATGGTTCCTAAGATACTCAGGTCTTATGTTAGTTCTCAATGAGATCCACTGAGAATTATTAACTCTAATATCAATTTCAATTTGTCTATATCCTATGATTTATTCTAATTTTTCATTGTTTTGTTTTCGTTTTATTTTTATTTTTTAGTTTGTATTTATTCCCATGATAAAAAAACAAACAACAAAGGGAGAGAGAGAGAATTAATAAAGTAAAAAATGGAGAAAAAAAATATTGTTTATGAAGTTTGGTTGAGTATGGAAATTTGTAGTACATTTGTGATTTGATTGGTCTCTTATGTTGTTGATTTGCAATTTATCTTATCAGATTTGAATTGTGACTTGTGATTGGTTTTGATGGAGAACAATTTTTATACACGTGCCATGGTTCAAGGAAGGCGTTGTTGTCATGTGCTTATTAACAATGCTCTTTGAATTTGACTTCAGAATATGTAGTAGAAAAATTAGGATTGAAAATTGAAAATTATACTTACCTATACGAGTTCATTCATTATGATGAGGAGATCCAAGTCAAGGTGCAAGTAGTGCTTTTATGAGATGGTGCTTATGACTATCCTGTTTTATGAGACATTACTTTCATGGATAAATATTACGTGGTTTTGAGAAATCTATGGAAGATTTATTACAATGTTAGTAAAATCCAATAAAAAATATGTACATGTTTATTATAGGAAAAAACTCGAAATCTAATAAGGAGTAGAAAAATAAAAAATAAAAATCAAGTATAGTATTAGATTAATGAAAAGAAAATTCTAGATTACTTAGATTAAGAAATCAATTGAGTCTACATTAAATTATCTTAAGAGTGAACAGTTAAATGATGCGGAAATCCACAAACTGTCAGTCCATGTTAAGTCGATATGAGAACATGAAGAGTATGAAGACAAAGTTGAAATCCATAGTCATGGCAAAGGTGTCAGGGATAAAATTATAGGGTTTTTTCTATTGACAAAATAATTGCAAGTAAAAAAGATGTCAAAGAAGCCTATTTCTCCATTACGGAAAACAACAATTGACCACTTCATCTAGTGATTAAAAGATACCATGTTACTTTAATGTTTTTGTTTATAGGCTATTCAATTTTTCCTAACAATATTGAGGTATTAAGTGGAAATTCAAAATTGGTCATGAAAATTTATCCTTGGTTTGACTTAAGGTGAGTAAGGCAATTTGCTTTTTGTAGATTGGTTTTTGATTTAGGAGATACATGTAAGATTCAAGGGTAAGTCTTTCCTAAAAAGGAAAGAATGACTCATGTATGGCTACGAGTCCAAAACAAACTACAATTGAAGATTTATTTAGCCAAATCTTTTTTAGATAATAAGCAATAAGTTTAATTGATTTAATTAGACATCATTAAGATTTTTGTTTCCTGTTTTATAGTTAGTATTACTCTATATTTCTTAGTTTTTTAGGATATTATTTTCTTTCCTTATTTGCTTTGATCTTATTTTGAAATTAGACAACTTTTGAAAGTATTGAAATTTTCTTGAGAAATAAAAGTTCTCCTTAATTTGATTCTTGGAGAAATTTCAAATTTTTAAAAGAATTCTTCTTTCTTGTCATGCTCCTCATTATACCAAGTGTTGTTGTTTCTTTCCAGCCTACTCTTGATCTTGAATCAAGATAATTGATTTGCAACTGATTTGTGATCTAATTAACTAGTAAAATCAAGCATTTTATGGAGAGATGAAGTAATTATCGACGCAAAGAATATGACACTCAAGTTAGTAAGATGCATAAGGCTTAGAGTAAAGGTTACCATAAGGGAAAGAGAGTCCTTATATTAGGAGTCATGGTGATTATTTATAGAAAAGGTAGTTGTTAGGATCTTAACATGTAAAAAGAGATCCTAACTCTAGGAGGATTTTAGAATATGGCCATTATAACTATCATAGGCTTATTTTCTGGAATCCTCTTATGTATTAAATTCCTTTAGAACAAGTTATACCATGCTTGCCGAAATGATGAACTCGAAGGCCTTGATGTGAGGAATAGGCTAAAATCTATGTATAACTTTTGCTCCTACGATCTATTTGTTGACTAATTGGTAACAAGAGGATCACTAAGTTAGGGTGTTGTTGGACCTATACCATAAGGGCTAAGAAATTAGGATGTTGAGAGATTAAGACCTCTAGATGAAGGATAGGATGTAGAGTTGAGGGTCTAGGAGAGGAGTTGAGTTATTAAAATGACTATTATTAGGAACACGTATCATTCATCTAAATGAGTATGATTATTATTAGAAACACGTATCATTTATCTACCTTCATGCAATCATACTATAGTTGTAACAGCACAAAAGATCTTGCTTATCCATTTTGAACGTGGTTAAATGGATGTTCTAAACAATTTGCATCTTTTTAGGACTATATACACCGCTATGCCTTTCTAGTGCTATTTTGATGTGTTGGTTCATTCCTTGTGATCTTCTTATAAAAAGGAGGTGATAAGTGCTAAACTATACATATTTTTATAAGTGATTTTTATAATGTTTTTATACATTTTTGGGTATTTTAGGTGATTTTGGTACTTAATTGATTTATATTTTTATTCCAGGCTTTATTTGATGAATTTAATAAATTTGATCAAGCTTTGGATGATCTAAAAATGATTTTTACAAGTTATGAAGTTAAAAGGAAAATCATGCACAAGAGTATAGATTGTGGATTAAAATTATAGGATGGAATAGAAAGAAATTGGCTAATGGGAGGTTCATATTAGGAATTGTCAACCATGAACCCTGCTTGTTGATCTTATAATATTGATGACATGCTACACTTCTATATATTTTTTATCCGAGAGCTTAATTTGGAAATAAAGAGATATGCTGGAGATATTTCACAATATTTTCAAGATACATTAGAGATATATTTTAAGATTTTTTTTAATACTATAAATAGCCACATAAGCCTTCTAATTTAGAGATAGAGAGGAGAAGTTAGGTTTTGAAGACTTTCGGAGGGTTGTCTCTTAGCCTTCTCTTATGTTTATTTTCTTCCTTTTTAATTTCTTTTCAATGTTTTAATTTAATTCTTTTTATTATTTGAATATTGAATCCTTGAATTCTTGTAGAAATATTTCTTTTGTTTAATTTAATCAATGATTTCTTATTAATGTGATCTACTTACATTGAGTTTATTTGTTCTTTGAATTAATATTGCCGACATATTAATTCAATGCCTAATTACACCATAGAGATTGTGAGAACCTATTATGAATAGATTGTAATTAGAAGGAATTAGAGTAAAATTAAGTGATTGGCTACTTAATTTCTCTAAATTAGGTAACTTAATAGTGGAATTCAGTAACCTAATGGTAGAATTCATAGAAATTAATGCTATATTGATATATTCTATTGCAAAGCAATTTAGGTAAAGTATAATTAAGATTAGGAGTTAATTTGGGAAGTGATTCTAGTTAACTTACTTAAGGAATTCTCACAATGCAATAAAAAGAATGACATTGAATATGGCATAAATTTTAGGGAGAAATTCAATATTTGAATACTAAAGTTCATGTGTTCTTATTAATTTTATTCGTTTTCTTTATTTTCTGTTTCGTTTTAGTTAGATTAGATTAATTTATATTTTTTTAATGTTTTGTTCTCAATTGTTAGGTTAGATAATAGGAACATTAAGGAAGTACTAGTATTTCAATAATTAGTCCTTGAGGGATTGACATTTTGACTCGAATCCATCTTACTATATTATAACTTGACAGGTTCATTTGCCTCCAATCAAGTTTTTAGAGTTATTACTAGGGAGTAAGGATTTTGAATATTAGGAAAATTGTTTGACCTACTATTCTAACCATTATTTTTTACTTTTTTATTCTATCCTTACTTTTTATTATTTGAATCATCTATGCAGTTGTTGTTTTATTTTATAGGACATGTCCAAGAATAGCATATGGATTTCCAAAATTTTTAGAAAAGATAAGTAGATGAAATTAGGAATTTAAATTGTTAATTACCTAAGCCAATGTTAAAAAGACCTTAGAAGTGCTGGATAACACGAAAACATATCTTACACCTATAGAATCATTACAAAATTGAAAGCAAGGGAAGTTTATACTTTATGTAGTTTATACATTTTTGGTTTTCTTTACCTTTCATTGAAAAAGAAAAAAGGTACTCCACTCACATTATTATTTTTTAATTTAGTAGCTTGAATTGAATTCTTTTATATATTGATTAAAAGCTTGAATAAGTTTTTGTAAGGAGCAAGTGAGAATTTGTGAATGATCAACATAGAGGTTGAGATAAGCACAGTTGAGATCGTGCTTGTGAACTAGGGCATGTTCTTCTCTAGGCATTAGTTGAATTTGGTCGAGTAAATTTCATCCAAAATTATGCCTGTGATCTAGGGCATGATCTTCACTAAACATAAGGAGGAATAAAACAAGATAATCAAAACTATAGAATTGTGCTCGTGATCAAGGGCACGAACCTCACTAGTCATAAGTAAGGTGTTGGATAATGGAGATCATGGGCAAGATTGCACTTGTCATTCTAACCATAATCATGTTGAAATTTTAACCATTGTTTGCAATAATTATCATAGTTGAGAATCACGCTTATGATTCCAATTGTGATCTTCCCTGGACTCTCATTTGTTGAGGTAACTCCAAATTCAACCGACATATTCCCCAATATGGCTATGTTTCTCTCATAATATGCACCTCTTCACAACACTCTCTCACATCATCTTTCCTTCTTATTACTTTCCAAATTATGCTTGATTTCTTTCTTGCAATTACAGTTTTCTTGCAACCATGTCATATACACTAGGTATGTACTTACCTCTATTCCCTTTTTCTTATTCCAAGTTGACTAAGAAGTTGAAGCTTCTTATAGATCATCTTCAATTAGCAATAGTAAAGGATGTCATACCAAAGTCAATTTCAACTTTTTGTTAAAAGGATCTTCTACCTAAGGATATCAAAGAGAATATTCCTGAGGGAAAGAACGAGTTGAGTCTTCCATTAGAGATGATCTAAGACATCAAATTCAAAAGCTTAGAGATTTTAAAGAATTGATTGGATCTCAGCATATTTATAGCTAAGCTCTAAAAATAGTGTTAAGGCATCAATTTTGATTTGTGGCATTTTGTAAAAATGTGGCTTACAAATTTGCAATTGAATTTCCACCTACAAGGGAAGATAGCATTACTAATGATGATGAGAATGAAGATGAGGAAGAGGACATAAAAACTAATGAAGAGAGGAGAAAAGATGAGGAAAAGCAAGTTCATGAGAACGATGATATAACGGATGCTGGAAAATATGGAAGATGAGCAAATGGAGATAAGAGACAGGGAAGGATTAGTAGGATGTGCTTTCAAAAGATTTTATGTTTGATAGCTTTTACATTTTTTCTTTATTTTTGATATATTTTATCTTTAGCATTAGCAAGGTATTATTCATACTAGTTTTCTACTATTTTTTAATGGACTTTTGTTGATTGCAGGTGTAGTACTCTTATTTTTAGGCTTTAGCTTTTAGCTCTATTTCTTTATTTTTCTTTGTTTTGTAGCTTTCTTTTGTTTTGCAAGCTCATGTAAATTCAACTTAGAAGATGGAATCTAGCATGGCAATTTTGGAAGATTTGGTTTCAAAGTTTAAAGTAGGGAAATTTTAGTTTTCTTTATATTTTTCTCTTTCCTTTTTCCCATTAATAGTTTCACTTTTTCTTATTGTTCTTTGTAAATTAAGGACAATGTACAAGATAAGTGCAGGGAAGAAATAGAATAATATAACACTAAAAGATTTTCTATAAAAGAATTTGAGTTGATTTGATTAATATTCCCACTCTTAAGGTTTTTGAAAATAATTTTTAGGATATGGAATCAATTTGTCTAATATTACACATCTATTTACTGTTATTTTTCATCTAATTAAAGAAGTAACTTTTTGAGATAATTTTTTCGTTTTTTGAATTTACTTAATCATAATAACATTTTTACATAATGCTACAATTTAATAATAAAATCTATGTAAAGTGTGGAGTGTAGAGGTTTATGTTATTTAAGCTTAGATTTAGACTTAAAATTATGATGAACATTATTAAATAGGAATTAGTTATCTATATTTTACTTTAGTGTATACTCAATCCTTAAAAACCTTTAAAACCCTTTGATTTCTAAAAAAATGACAAATGATGCATATTTATTGAAAGTTTTTTGAAAAAAAAAATAAAGTATTTGGAGGAAAAATTAATTGAATAATTGGACTTAATTGAATTAAAAAGTTCGGCTTTGGGCCTTGTTGACTCGAACAATTAGATATGTGGGATGCTTCCTTAGTGTAGAATAATACTTGTTAACTTAGGTGATGAGCTCAAGATTGGTGGTTGAAAGCTCACTACATGGGCCTAAAGAAAAGTCTACGTGAAAGCTAAACTAAAATAAATCAAATTAAAATGAGCTTAATTAATAAAAATGAGTGGTGGATGGTTCGAAGGAGAGTCTTAATGCCTAGTAGTTTAAGGTTATTTAGCTTAGGACTCACTAACAGAAAAAACCGCTTCCTAAAATAAATTAACAAAAAAGAATCCTCAAACAAAAATATATATTACGGAAACAATTACAAGACTGATTGATGTAATATGCATTTGTTTAAATTATTGTATTTAGATACGTGGAAGAAGGGAGTGTATACCCTTTAGTTACTTTTATAAAATGTGGATAACTCTTTCTTGATTAAGTTTATTTTAATTCTAATCTTTAATTTAATCTTTGTTTAAATGATTTGGTATAACTATAATTTACATAAATTAATTTTTGAATTCTAGTATGGCTTTTAATAACTGGCACATGTATTTTATAGTTGTGCTTCAAGGTTATGTAAATATGATTAAGTGGGATTCTATAAAATAAAAGTAAGAGATTTAGAGATAATGAAGGGGTGAAAATTTAATGAAAGAGTATGAGCTCTTGTTTCTGAATGGACTATGTGTGATATTTAGATTAATTCTATAATTTTCAGTATCCATGGATATTTTTGTCCTTAAGATGTTTTCTCTAGTTTCTATTTGTTTTATATGAGGATAAGCAAAAATTTAAGTATGGAGAAATTTAATAAGTGCTATATTATACATATTTTTATAAGTGATTTCTAATGCTTTTATATGTTTCTTGGGTATTTTAAGTGATTTTGGTACTTACTTAGTTTACATTTTTATTTCAAGCTTTATTTGATGAATTTGATCAACTTTTGCATGATCTGAAGAAGATCTTTATAAGTTTTTAAACCCAAAGCAGAATCATGCCCAAGAGTATAGATTATGGATTGAGATCATAGGCTAGAATAGAAAGAAATTGGCTAACTAGAGGTCTACACTAAGAATCGTCAACCATGAACCTTACCTACTAATCATGCAATATTGATGCTATGCCATACTTTCATATATCTTTTATTGAGGAGCTTAATTTGGAAATAAATAGATATGCAGGAGATATTTCAAAATATTTTTAGGATACATTAGAGATATATTTTAAAATTCTTTTTGTACATAAATAGCCACATAGGCTTTGTAATTTAGAGATAGATAAGAGAAGTTAGGTTTTGAAGACTCTAAGAGGGTTGTCTCTTAACCCTCTTTCAAGTTTATTTTCTTCCTTTTTAATTTCTTTTCAATGTTTTAATTTAATTCTTTTTAGTATTTGAATATTAAGTCTGAGAATTCTATGTAGAAATATTTCTTTTATTTAATTCAATCAAAGATTTCTTATTATTATGATCTAATTACACTAAGTTTATTTGTTCTTTGAATTAATATTGCTGGCATATTAATTCAATGCTTGATTTCATCTTAGAGATTGTGAGATCCTATTGTAAATAAATCTATGTAACTAGAAGGAATTAGAGTAGAATTGAGTAATAAGCTACTTAATTTCTTTGGATTAGGTGACCTAATAGTGGAATTCGGTAATCTAATAGTAGAATTCACAAAACGTAATGCTATATTGATATATTCTATTACAAAGCAATTTAGATAAAGTGTAATTGAGATTATGAGTTAACTTTAGAAGTAATTATGATTAACTCAATTAAGAAATTCTCACGTTCAAATAACAAGAATGAGATTGAATATGATATGGATTTTAGGGGGAAATTCAATATTTAAATACTAAAATTCATGTGTTCCTATTAATTTTATCTATCTTCTTTATTTTCTATTTCGTTTTAGATTAGATTAGACTAGTCTAGTCTAGTTTAGATTTAATGGTTTAATACTCCATGCTCAATTGTTAGCTTAGATATTAAGAACATTAAGGAAGTACTAATATTTCAATAATTAGTTCCTAAGGGATTGACACTTTCACACAAATCTGTTTTACTCTACTATAACATGACAAGTGCAGGAGGTTTCATCATATTTAAAGATCTTCTTATCAAAACTTTGCGGGTTTCTCAAAGAGTTGTCATTCCATTTTTCTTCCTTTTCACAATCACTTATGTAATCTAGTAAGGATATGCCTTTAGGAGAAGAATTAAGCTCCTTTAGGGACTTTGGTTATCTTGTAACCTAAAGGGAAGTTAAGGTTTGACTAATACAAAGGCATGCTTTCTCTGTAGGCAATAACATCGTTTGCACCTTTGGATGCAATCCTTATTCTTGTAAAGTTGGTAATAGTAGCTTGAGGAGATAGCGGGTTCAAGGTGCTGTTGATGTCTATGGGGATGACAAAGAATATAACATACTTGTAATCCCCTTATATGCTATGTTGGTCAGATATAAGATATCGAAAGGGGGTGGGAGGTAAATTGATATCTTCAAACTTTTTAAAACTTTTTCGATATAAGAAAAATAAAATTAACCCTCTTAATAACTTATAATGGTGAACAGTAATAATTTAATAACTCAATATGTAACAATTAATAAAGCATATTAAAAGAGTAAGGAAGGAGAATATTAGATAAAAATTTTATAGAGCTTCGGCCTCCTGCCTACTACTCTCTTCCAGCTTCACAGTTGGAGACCTAATCTACTTCATTGGTGCCAATCGCACACATAGACTTTACAAAACTCCGCTTTGCCTATTTGGCCTCTTTATAATCTAAGTTAATACGGATCTACAGAGTACAAATGTACTTATCTCAACACTCAGACAACAAATAATAATTACAAATTACAAGTGAGAATAGAAGTATAAATCTCAATTAATTTTGCTTAAGACAAAAATGATGAATGTCGAATAGTTTGCTTTGGTGGAACTTTCTAAAGAAGTATCTTAAGGACTTTTTGTGACTTTTCAAAAGATATAATCTTAATCTTGATTTTTTGTTTTGCAAGAGATTTTTTTTTTCGGATTAGTTTGTAGATTTTTTGAATCCTTTCTTTTGTATATTGAAATCTTCCAACAACTAAAAATCTGAAGATTACCTTTTTCGTATCTTATCCAACTGTTAGTTTGCTGAAAATAATCCTTAGATATTTTGAGAAGATCTCAGTCATTTGAATTTCAAAACAACTCTCCTTATTTTATTTAGATCAAATAAACTTTAATCTGTAACCATTAGATAATCTTTTAATGATTAAAAAATAATGTCATATGTTTCTAGATTAACCTTTTGAACGACCTTCTAAAAAGTATCAATTCTTCCTTTCTTTGAGACTTCTGAACTAGCTTCTGAATGATGTATTATACCACTTATGCTTATAAAGCTTCTAAGACACTTTCTGAAAAATTTCAGACTATTCTCTTTTTAAGTCAAGTTAGATCTGTTGAATAAGTTTTTGAAGACAAATTGGATTTGTCAAATTAAACTTTCTAAGAACCCTTCTAAATGCCTGCAATCTTAATGATTCATTAGCATTTATCCCTTTTTGTTATCATGAAAATATATGAGAGATATCTAACATACTAGTCTGGTGGTAAATAGACAAGTAGGTGATGTGTCTAATTTGTAGGACCCTAACATCCTAAGCTTTTCCTCTAACCTTTGGTTCCATCACTTGAGTAAGACTTCAAGGCCTCTAAGGTTTAGCAAAGCAGATTTTCTCCAAATAACCAGCTGAGGTTGAGTTTGTATATATAATTGGATAACCAATTTTTGCATCAAATCCCATTCCAATTAGAACTCCTTATCCTTGTTCGAGCCTTTGAGCCCACCCTAGTTCTTTTTGCCTCCTCTCTAACGGCTCAACAATTACTACACGCAACTTGGTCATTACTCCAAAAATGGTATACAACTCATCTCAAGGTCTCTTTAGCTTCAGTTAACTTGTTTTCCATTCTTTTAACCTTCATTAGCTAGGATAGATTTGATTCCCACTTTCTTCCTTATACAAATCCCTGATAGTGTACATCCCTGACAGATTTTTGACACACATCTACCTCCTTTTCCTTGTGGTTGTCAGATATTGTACTAATATTCTTTTCTTATTATGTTGTTTCTACCTTATTGGTTTGTCCTAGGTTAATTTTAGGATAGTTCTAAATTTGTAAATGTACACTTAACCCTTTACCTAAGAAGCCTACTAAAAATAGCCTCTTTCTTTGTGTAGCCGCATTAATTCTTTCTCTAATAACAAATAGGCTTACCTTGTCTGCTTATGAGCTAAAAACTCTAAGTGACCCTTATACTCTTATTAGTTCCAACATAACTAGGAATTATGGCAAGTGGAACTTATCTTATTACTTGTGAGTCATTTTAAGTTGTAAGTTAAGTTACGTTAAACTTCTTGGTATGTCATATCTATATGGATTACATAGCTATCATGTGGTTATTTCTGTCCTTTATTCTTTGGTATCTTAAAGGACCCGCTTAACTTGTGGTAAGCCCTAGTGATAGTTCTTAGGCATATTATAGAAACTTCGTATAAGAGCTTGAGGTTTTAACTAAGAGAGCTTCAAAAGTATTTTGCTGTATTGTGATATTTTCAAGTATTTATGGTGGTATCTGAAGTTGTGAGCTTATTAAGTTCTAGTAAAGTGTAGTTTACAGTAGTGTTAATATGCTTATATTGTGTTTGAAGTTTTTAAATTGTCAAAGTGAGTTTAAGTTGTGGAGTTACCACTATTGCTACTATTGCATTTGAGTGACAGATGGAGTGTATGGTTCCAAAGTATATTATGTTGTGATTATGGGCTATGGAAGCTCCAATTTAATTGATGCTTAATTCCAATGGTGTTGGTTATAGGAAGTAAGTCATAAGGAAATGTCAAACCCAAGTGTACATGATGGCATTGTTGATGCCAAGAGCAACATGTATGGTCGTTGAAGGTAGGACCATTAGACACCATGAATGATAGACAAACAAATTTAGGACTTGACCATTGTGGTAGCCAATTTGGCCATAACTGTACAAAGATTAGTGGATGCTCAACTTGTTAAAGCCATTCTAGCTTATAGCTCACTACCCTCCTCAGTAAATGAGGTCTTCTACTAAGCTCATGCGATTTAGGTTTGAGCTTCTTGTACTTCTTTCGGTGTAATAGGACTTAAGAGGCCCTTTTTGCTAATACGTTATAAAAGACTTCCTCTTGATGTCTATCTACCATTACAATTGGCACTTATACCTGTCGTGTAACCTATAAGGTTCCCTTCTTGTTTAGCCAATGCAGGTTGTAAGATCAAGGATACTTAATAGTAGGTAACTTCAACTGATCAACTAATGACATAGTGATTACATTAGTGTAGCTTCCCCCATCAATGATCAAAGCACACAAATTTGCCTTTACCTTGCTTTTGTTATGGAACAAATTATCCTTTGCTCATTCTCTTCTATTGGTACTATGCTCAATTCCCACTTCATTACCATGCTCAAGTACTGGCACTACTTAGTATAAACTACAACATCCTCATCATTACGATATTCCTCTAAGAGTCCTCTAAACACTACTCTTTAATATCTTCTTCATTGGCAATATTGACCTTAAGCGAAGGTTATTCTTCCTTTAAGATCATTACTCTTCTCTTTGAACATTAAAAAGTAATATGTCGAATGCTAAGGTACTTAAAGCACTCAATGTAGATTGTCTTCCAGCTTGAGCTTTGCCCTATCTCCCTCATTTGCTTGTGGTCAGTAACAATTACCTTTCTATGTTGGTCGTCTATATGCTCATTCCTCTCTAAATTTAAGCCATGTCTATTCGCTTCTCGACCTCCCTTAGGTCGTTTGTTGACAAGTTGGCTTGGTTGTACTAGTCTTGGTATTGGCACTTTGCTTTTAGTTATTACACCTCTGTTGTTTGACTCTCCAAACTATCTGGATTGCATCATCTAAAGTGTTCAAACAATGCAACTTAACTATGTATCCAATCTCATATTTCAAACTAAATATGAGCTAAGCTATAGTGTTGTCCTATTACTCTTCTATCCACAACAAATCATCAAAATCTAGAAATCTTTAACATAATCATCTATGCATACCCTCCTTGCCTTAAGGTTTGTAGCTTCTTGAAGGCCTCTTATATGTAGTACTTTAGAATGAATTTCCTCCTCAATGTACACTTCATCTCATTCTACAACTCGATTTCACGTTCATCATTTCTTCTCCTAACATTTAATAAATTCTTCCACTACAAGTTAACATACCTAAGAACTTTAAGGTAGTTAGTTGAGCCTTTAATACTTCATCATATCCTTGGTCTTTGAATAATTTGTCTACCTAATCTTCCCAATCCAGGTTGTTACCTGCATCTCCATTACCTATGAGTGAAGGCACTTGCATCTTGACATTCTCTAATTCTCTTAGAGCTCTTACTTCCCTTGTATCATACTCATCAAAATTATCTTTACCTCTTCTAACTCTACATGTCTCTGCTCTCCCCTCCCTTATCCAAATCCTCTACTTATAAGTCATTTTAGGGTAGGTTTACTCTCTCCTAATCTTAGTACATAACCCTTCAAACTCTATTTCCATGTCTTCCATCTCTAGCTAGATTAGCTCATCTGTCATCCTAGATAGTAATAAGTAGTTGATTCCCTATTAATCTTTGCATAGTGATAGCTACATTAGCTACCATAGTGGTTAATTCTTGTATCTACTCATTTGTGAATTTTATGGTTTGGTTAGCATTCCTTTTTATGTGAACTATGACTAAGAATAAACAAGGTCGGTTGCTGGATGGGTCCAAGTTTATTGAAATCTTGAAGAGATCATGGGGAAATGCACAAATGAATGGGAAAGTGAATGAAAAAGTAAGCAAAAACCAGCGAATAGCTCCAAAGGATATGATACACCAATGGAACTTCCAAGGACTCGTGACATTATTTGATCGGACGCATGAATTGGTCCAATGAGGTTACTTACCACCTAGCTTTGCTCAAGAGTTAAGATAAGAGTGAAATGAGAGTAAACAATAGTGTTTATGTAAAGGAGGAATATTCAGTTGTATTGATGATAATCTGGTCTCCTTTTTATAGTTACAAATATAAGGGGTATTTATATGCGAAAGTTTAGGGTAACTTGTCTAAAAGGGAAAAGACAAAAAAGGGTGTTACCTTAGAATAGTAATATACAAGAATATAAGGGTAAAAATAAATATTTAAGAAAAATAATCATTAGTGTAACAGATTTTATGCATGCTCCTATACGTGTGGCGAAGATGTCTTGGCAATGCCATTAGAGGATGTAGACAAAAGAGTGCGGTCAAATGGTTTGTTTGAATAAAGGTGGTTGTGTCAGTCTAGAGTCTCTCTCTCTCGGTCTCTCAACAAGAGCGATGCTGAATAAGTGGTTGGCTTAGACTTGAGAGGGCAAGTGTACATGATTTGGCAGATTTCTCGGCATTTTAACATTTGGCATACAATCCCCAAAAGATGGGAAGTCATTTGGCTTGACATGTAGAGTTCTTCAGCAAAGAGATACCCAACCTCAACAGGAGTTGGCTAGAGTAAGAGGATTCGATTTGCTAGTCCCTCTAGTCCTTAGGCTCGATTATAGGTCAATGATCTAGTAGTCTAATTCCCATCATTCCCTCTGAGTTGATTTGGATTTGGGATCAAATTTGCATAGTCTTCAGCCAGCTCTTCGTCAGGGTGATAGGGATTGAGGTCAACAATGTTAAAGACATCAAATACCCCATAATCTTCTGGTAGCTCCAACCTGTAGGCATTGTCATTAATCTTTTAAAGGATCCTTCAGGTCTTGCAGATAGTTTGTTTCTCCTCTTGCTCAGAAACCGTTCTTTGCTGAGGTGCAGCCATATTAAGTCTCCTTGCTGGAATTACTTAGCCATCCTACCCTTGGCCTTCTCTTACATTCTTTTGGTAGCTTAGTCGATGTGTCGAGTGACTTTGCCATAGATGTGCTGAAGGAACCATGCTTTGGCTCTTACGTTAGAGTATTCTTACGTAAGTATGGGTACAGGGGTATGATTGAGGGGTAACTTAGGATTAGAACCATAGACTACTTCAAAGGGTATCTGCTTAGTGATGTCATGTACTGTTCGGTTGTAGGCAATTTGATTATTGACAAGCAGACGTCCCAATCAGCTAAGTTTTTGCTTACTGCTGCTCGGAGCAATGACCCCAAAGTACAATTAACTACCTCTATTTATCTAATAGTTTAGGGGTGATAGGAAGTACCGAATGGCAGTTTGGTCCCCATCTAACACCATAGGGTCCTCCAGAAATGGCTCAAAAACTTTAGGTATCTATCAAAGACTACACTTTTTGGCATACTGTATAACCACATAATCTCCTGCAAGAAAAGAGAAGCAATAGCCAAAGTATCGTTAGTTTTAGAGTAGGGTACAAACAATGCCATCTTACTAATCCTATCTACGATGACCATTATAGAATCTTTGCCTCAAGTAGTCCACGGTAATCCAATAACAATGTCTATACTCAATTCAGTCCAAGGTTTCATCGGAATAGGTAAAGGCATTGCTTTCCCTTGTTTGGCTCGACACTTAGCCCTCTTGCACAAGGTACAGCTCTTAACAACTCAATGCACATCTCACCTCTTTCTCAGCCAAAAGAATTGACTACTCAATAATTCATATGTTCTTTTCTCCCCAAAATGTCTAGATAGTCCTCCATTGTAGGCTTCTCTAATTAGTAGCTCTCATAGTAAACAAGTCGGCACACATAATTTTCCCCCTCGAAATAAGTAGCCATCTTCCACATGGTATTCATCCATTGTTCTTCCATTAATGCATTGTGCAAATATGGGTCCAAAGTGTGGATCCCTAAAGTACTGCTCTTTAATGCTTGCAAACCCAAATAAAATGGTCTACAGTTCATTTAAGAGTACATGTCTTCTTGAAAGAGCATTTGTAACTACATTGTATTTTCCTTGCTTATATTTTATTACAAAATTGAATTGCTCAAGGAATTCAACCTATCTCGCTTGCCACTTTAACAATTTTGTCTAAATTCGGAGGTATCTTAGAGACTCATGGTTAGTATAAATGACAAATTCTCTCGACAATAAATATTGCTACCATACTTGTAGTGCTTAGATCAACGCCAAGAGTTCTTTATCATATACGGAGTAATTTAACTAAGGTCCCTTGAGCTTCTCACTGTGGTAGGCAATTAGTTGGCCATCTTACATTAGGATAACACCTATTCTAATGCCTAACATGTCACATTCCAGCTCAAATATTTTCTCGAAGTTAGGTAGAACTAGTATAAGGGTAGAGGTCAATCTTTCCTTTATCTCACCAAAACTTCTCTCTTCCTTTACTCCCCATCAGAAGTTGATGTTCTTTTTTGTCAGTTTAATAAGCGGTGCAGTGAGGGTGTTGAAATTTTTGATGAACCTCTTGTAGAATGAAGCCAGTCTATGGAAACTTCTCACATCAGCATAAGTAGTAGGAGTCGACCACTTGACGATTGCTCTGACCTTCTCATCAGCTACTCATAGGCCTCCTTTTCTTATTACGTAGCCTAAGAATACCATTTTCTCCTAGCAAAAGCAACACTTCTTGAGATTACTGAATAGTCTCTCAGCATGGAGGACATTCAATATGGCATGGAGATATTCATAATGGCTTGGCATATCGGCACTGTAAACCAGGATGTCATCAAAGTACACCATAAAACATTTCCCTATGAGATTTCTTAGTATGCGATTCATTAATTGCATGAAAGTGCTCGGGGCATTCGACAAGCTGAATGGCATGATCATTTACTCATAAAGTCCATGTTGAGTTTTGAAAGCAATCTTTCATTCATCTCCCGACCTCATTTGGATTTGATGATAGCCAGACTTCAGATCAATCTTGTTGAAGATCTTATCTCCACTCAATTCATCCAGCATATCTTCCAATCTCGAGATAGGATACCTATATTTGGTCATGATCTTGTTCACAACTCGGCTATCAATACATATTCACCAGGTTCCATACTTTTTCAGCACTAGGAATGCCGGAATGGCATAAGGGCTGAGGCTTTCCTTGACATAACCTCTTTCTAATAGTTCTTTGACTTACCATTAAAGCTTAGAAGCTTATTCTAGACTCATCCTATTGGCTAGTCTATTCAGTAAAGTGGCATTGGGTATTAAGTCAATGTAGTGTTCTATCCCCTAAATTAGGGGTAGTCCTTCAGGTAACTGTTTTAGAAATAGATCAATGTATTCACCTAGCAACTCTTTTACTTCTTAGGGTAGTTTATCCTGCTCCTTCATTTCTAATAGTCACCTAACCAACATGAGGGTCGGTTCATTAAGATTAATGGCCTCTCGAAGCTTAGCTTTACTTATCATCAGAGTCTTCTTTGATTCACAAGCAAGTTTTGTCTGCAATTTATTAACTTCTCTCGACAGCATCGAGTTTAGTGTAATCTTTCAGCCATCCTTCTTAAACACATACATGTTCTTGTATTCGTCATGGATAACTCTTTTGTCAAATAGCCATGGTTAACTAAGCAATACGTGTGAAGTGTACATGGGTAGCACATTACAAAGAATCTCATTGGAGTAGTTTCCAATTGTGATCGGCAATAGTACTTGCTAAGTGACATGTAATGCTCCCTTATCATTCAGCCAATGCAACTTATATGGCTTCGGGTGTGCAATGGTTAGCAACTTCAACTGTATGACCACTTCAACTAATGCCACATTAGTGCAACTTCCACTATCTACAATTAATGCTCATACCTGGTCATCCACCTTACAGGTGGTATGAAACAATTTCTCCCTTTGCTACTCCTCTTGTAAGGGTTCTAAGTTCATGGCGTGTCGGACAACCAAGACCAACTGATCCAAGTACTTAGTAAACATGTCCTCTTCAATAAGTTCTTTCTCGATAGTTTCTTCTTTGGCCTTATTCTCCTCCTTAGGTTCTTTATCGGTGCTTTCCACTTCTAGCTTCGAGATGTCTCCCTTGATGACCATAGTCCTTTAGTTCGAGCACTGATAAGCCATATGTTTGAAACCTTGGCACTTGAAGCACTTGATCTGGCTCGTCTTCTTACTAAACCTTTGCCCCTTCTCATAAGTTCGAGTCGGCATGTTACTGTCAGGTCGGCCTTTCTAATTAGATTAGACATCTACCCTTCGAATCGGTTCGATACTTGACTGAGCTCGGTGACTTCTCTATACTGGTTAGCTAGTCGGTACTCGACTTCTTTTCTACCTCTCTATTCATTAGGCTATTCTAATGGCTTCATCTATTGTGGTAAATTATTGGAACTCCAGAACCCTTCAAATGTCACCTCTCAATTCAATAAGGAACTTAGAAATTGTTTGTATTGGTGGTTCCTCCACTTCACATCGGATCATGAGCATTTGGAATTCCTATATATACTCGTCAATAGTTTAGCCTCTTTGCCTCAGCTCCTGAAGTTGAGTAAAAGTGTCTTGCAAATAAGTATCCGGCATAAATTTGTTTCTCAATATTCTTTTCATTTTAGGCCAAGTATTAATCTCTTGGTAGCCTTTTCGCCTCCTCATAGACTGGAAATTCTTCCACCACATGGCAGTATATCCAGAGAACTCAATGGTAGCGGTTCTCACTTTCTCGTAATCTTCGTACTGATAATAGTAAAAAACACACTCCACTTTCTCTTTTCATTCTAAGTATTCATCAACACTCCTAAACCCATTGAAACTCGAAATCTGAAGTTTCACATGGTCGGAGGCTCTGGGTGCTCGAGCTCGCTCTTCTTCTTCATAATACTTTTCCTCATCTTCCTCTCCCATGTCTTCCAAATTAATCCTTCTCCTTACTCGTCCACTTACTCTTTTACCTCAAACTTGTTGAGTTGGGTTCTGAGCTCTCATAGGTTAAGCAGCTTGTAGGGTATTATATGCAGCCTCAGTAGATTAGTAAGCCAACGTATGAACAGCTCGAGTCAAATCCATTAAGAGGTTAGCCACCTTATCTAGTCTCTCGTCAGTGCTCCTAAGGGTACTCTGAGACTGGTGGCTATGGTAGACAACTTTACTATTGTCATCTCCAACACCAACGTTGATACTAGATTCCATCATTTTCTTTGAAAGATTTAAATCTCAAAACTCTTCAATTAGGTGTTTCAACAAACACTTTAGCGAGCTAGAAATTGAACAATTGGAAAACTTAGTAGCCAAATGAATATAGTGACTTGCTCTACTTCATACTCACAAAACAAAGTATAGATAGAACTTTGAAACAATCTGCTCTAGTTCAAGTAAAAACCTCCGCTCTAATACTAAGATGATGCAAACTGTAACAAAGAACAGATAAGGCCAGTCACTAGATGAGTCCAATCTTGCTGAAAGCTTGAAGAGATGATGGGGAAATGCGTGAAAGAATAAGAAAGTAAATGAAAAAGTAAGCGAAAGCCCGCAAACAACTCCAAAGGATATGATGTACTAATGGAACTTTTGAGGACTCATGGCACAATTCAATATGATGCACAAATTGGTCTAGTGAGGTTACTCACCACTTAGCCTTACTAAGGATTAGGATAAGAGTGAAATGAGAGAACACAATAATGTTTATGTAAAGAAGGAATATTTAGTTGTATTAATGATAATTTGATCTCCTTTTTACAGCTACAAATACAAGGGGTATTTATACCTGAAAGTTTAGGGCAACTTGCCTAAAAGGGAAAAGACAAAAAAGAGTATTGCCCTAAAGAAGTAATGTACAAGAATATAAGGTTAAAAATGAATATTCAAGAAAAATAATCATTAGTGTAACAAATTCTATGTGGGCTCTTATATAAGTAGCGAAGATGTATTGGTGATATTGTTAGAGAATGAAGACAAAAGAGTACGGTCAAAAGTTCGAAGTCTCTCTCTCTCGATCTCTTGGTAAGATTGATGCCGAATAAGTGGTTAGCTTGGGGTTGAAAGAGTAAGTACACATGGTTTGGTAGATATCTCGGCATTCTAGCATTCGACATACAATCTTCGAGAGATGGGAAGTCATTCAGCTTGGCATATAAAGTTGCTTGGCAAAGAAATACTTGGCCTTAGCAGGAGTTAACTAAAGCAAGAGGATCTGCCTTGCTAGTCCCTTTAGTCCTCGAGCTCGGTTGTTGGTCAATGATCTAATAGCTTAATTCCCATCACCTTCCATGCCTAAGAGCATCACTTTCATCTACCACAAACATTGGGATTTCACATCCTTTGTAATGCTATAACTTTTGAAGTCTTCATAAGTAGTCACGATTCTCAAAATGCTACAACACTCGACACCACAACTTATGAACACATTATAATCAAGAACTCACAAGAACACCAACACCACTTGATGGGAATATATGATTAGATTCCAAAAGGAAATCTACTTTACGAATTTTAGATCAATCGCTGTCTAAAGTTTTCAAAAAATAAAATATTTCTGTTTTTTCTTTTTCTGTGTTTAAATTAAATGGGAATGAACAAATCAGTCTAATTCATAAGGAAAAGTCACCTCAATTAAACTAATGAATTAGGGTTTTGTTTAATTCTAATTGATAAGTTTATGGACACCATAATTGGAATAAATAAAGGGTCTTTTGTTCAATTTAATTCGATAAGTGAATGATGCATCAAATTGAATCAAACAAGAAGGCTTTTGGCATGATTGTCTCAATTGTTATGAATAATTGATAAGATCAAGAAAAGAGATGAATAAGTCCCTCATAAAGTTTTTATAAAATTCATTCATTTTATGAACTAAAAAATAATGTCTCACAACTATTTATATTGAAACCCTTACAATTCCAAGGCAATTAGGTAATTAATTACTAGTAAAAGAACCAAAGTGTAAAAGTCTAAATAAAATAATGTAAGAACTAATAAAAATAATATAAAAATTCAATATATTCTAATAAAAAGGAAACTAATAAATCTTAATAATTTTGCTTGAGCTAGGGGATTTGATCATATCAACAAGTTCTCTCTCTACCCATTTTCTTTTGATGGGGCTACACTCAATGGTCTCCTTAGTACATGCTCAAATATCGACCTTACTCAGTATAAATTGTAGCATCCTCCTCTTCTTAGTACCATGCTCAAATATTGAACCTGCTCGGTATAAATTGTAGCACCCTCCTCATCTTGATATTGCACAAGAGCCTCCTCCAAACTTCCCAACTTCTCATCAATCTCCTCTTGATTAATGCTTTTAACCTTAATCCAAGGTTCCTCCCTTCATAGTCATCACTCTTTAGTTCAAATATTAAGAAGTAATATGCCTAAAGCCTAAACATTTAAAGCATTTGATTTGGCTCATCTTTCAACTTATGTTATCTACTTCTTTGGCACAAGGTTGATAACAACCATTTCTCCATGTCGATGGTCCTAATGCTCACTTCTCTCCTCATTTAGGTCACATCGATCTCCTTTGCGATCTCTTTAGGTCATCTATTGATAGGTTAGATCAATGGTGTTGGCCTTGACAGTGGTGCTTTACTTAAGTTGTGGTGCTTCTACCATTCAACCCTTTAAGTCATCTAGATATCATCATCTAAGGTGTTCAAGCATTGTTGGTTAACTACATACAAATTTTCACATCTTCTTTATCCTTATTGCAAATCAATAAAAGTAATTTTCATAAGAAAAGATTTGTTGGATATTATACAATATGTACACTCTGTCTATTATGTGTATGTAGTATATATATACCAATAAAATTTTGACATATTCAATGCGCAAAACACTAGTAGTAGTTATTTTAGAAATTACTTATTTCACTATGGTGCATGTGAAAATTTTTTTAATACTTACGTATCATATGTATATGCACATGGCACGTAATATCCAAAGAATCTTTTTTCCTTTTTCACCCATTTTAGGGAAAAAAAAAACGAGAAAAAGCATGAATGCAATTTCATACTTTAGTCCTGCTATAAAATGAGCAATAGTTCTTTCTTTAGGCTATTTAAAAACATAAAATTAGCATATATTTTCTAGGGACATTTTGTGTTATTTTGGATTTTTAATCAACCAAATTTTATGTTATTTGAGCTTAATTAGTTTAAAATTCATTTTCAAGGACTTTCGGGACACTTTATGAAGTTTTAAAGATTTTTAGTACTTTTTGAAGTAATGTGGAGCAAAAGCATTGATCATGGAACAAAGCAGAGGAAGTTTGGACAAGAATTAGGTGAAGAAACAAGTCTTAAAAGGACTATGGCCAAGGTCTATGACCGTAGTCTCTACATGTATTCCCTTTGTCGTTTAATTTTTTCAAATTCGGAGTTTTCGTACAAAGAATAAGTATATGCCTAGTCACCATGGCTGTGTACTTAGGGCATTATCATCCTTGATGAGTGAATCTTTTATTTTTGAAGTGAATCTTCTATTTTAGGATATGTAATATTCAATGTATCTTTTATTTTGTCAAGTCTCTCTTTGTAAACCTAGCTCTGCTCATTACAAATAGATCTTTAGGGTAAAGTTTTCAAGAGAGAGCCCCTTTTGGTTAAATAGTATCTTAGGATTATTGATGGGGATCCCTCGATTTATTTATTTCTTCATTTATTATGTTGTATTTCTATTAAATTGTTCTTAGTGAATATTATTAAAATCTAATTCTCCATGCAACACTTTTCTTTCTTCTATGATATTATTTTCTAATTACGTAGAATATAATTTTGTCAATTAGTATTTACTACAATTAATAATTGGATGTCTTAGTTTAATGTAGAGTTGTGAGGCTTGCAGTAAATAGACAAATGTAATTAGAAGAGTTTCAATACACTAAAAGATTAGGTATTGGATCTTTCTAGATTAGGGAAACCCAATAGTAGGATCTAAGTGCTTCATGTGATCTTGAGATACTCTATTTAGTAGCGATGCGAGTAGAGAGGGTCTCAAGATTAGGAATTAGCTAGAGATGTCAGTTTGACTAATTCAAAATTCGATTTTCATAAGAATAGGATTAGGAATCTTTACGGTTTAGAGAATGATTGAGATTGAAAGGTTGCATGGAACTAGAGAGTAAATAATAA
Organism: Lumnitzera littorea; assembly: GCA_024138015.1. Taxonomy (NCBI): domain Eukaryota; kingdom Viridiplantae; phylum Streptophyta; class Magnoliopsida; order Myrtales; family Combretaceae; genus Lumnitzera; species Lumnitzera littorea. The sequence continues at coordinate 60,137,761 of JAMXBB010000006.1, forward strand.
TGATTTACTAAGTATCATGTTCTCTTTATTTTAATTAATTCATGTTTGGTTGTCAATTTTGGTTTTAGTTAGTTTACTTATTTTATTTGTTCCTATTTATTTTATTGTTTTTACTTTATTGCCTATTATTCAACTTGCTTGTTTTATCACAATTCCTTCTATATTAATAAGTTAAATAGTTGAGAATTTTAGGAAAATTGCTAGTAATTAGGTTCTCACAAATGATTCCTTATAGGATGGATACTTAGACTCACGTTTGTTTTATTCTATACTATAACTTAACTAGGTACGCTTGCCTGTAGTATGGTATACGCTCGATCAAGTTTTTGGCGTCATTGCTAGGGAGCCAAAAAGAGTAAATTTTTTGGCATGTGTTATCCTTGTAAAAATTACACAAAGAATTTTAAAAGAAATTTTGGATGAGAGGTCTACTAATAAGGACTATGCCTATGGTTGCACCTAAGTAAAGAAAAAAAATACATAACATGGACTATGGCTGAACTACATGGCTATGGATTGTGCTTGTGGTCTAGAATAAGTTTAAAGACTGGGAAAATGAATCTCCTTTCATTCTTAAACATACACTCTTTCTATACGAGCCTTCTCTCTTATTTCTCTCTTTATACACACTTTAAATCATCACAAACACTTACAGTCTAACATCGCATGCAACAACATCAAGGTACATACATCATCTACCTTTGATTATTTCCTTAGATCTATGGTTTGAATGTTTAGAAATTGGGATTGTGATGAAGGTTTTTGTTCTTCCATGTATGTGCTTAGATCTTAGATTTTATGAGTGATTTAGGAGTTTTAATGTAGTGAAACATGTTTGCTATACGTTGTTGGTTAAAAACTCCTTGAAAAATGCATTGTTTGTAAAGTTTGGTATATTAGAAAGTGAGAAATTTTGGGAAAGTGGAGAAAGAGATGAGAAAGTGAAGGAAATTGATAAAATTTATGGTTGACACTATTCATGCTTTGAGATGTACATAATTCATGTTGAAAATATTGAAGCTTGTTGAATGTAGAATTTTTGTGTAATTAAAGAGTCCATGAATTTCTAGAAATTATTAGCATGAATTTATTTTTAGGCACATATCCTAACTTCATGGTAAAATTTGGAAATTTGGTGTTGGTAATTGCATAATTGGATTGTGATAATAAGTTTTAATCATGAATGCTAATATTAACTCTTAATTGAGATTATGAAATTATAGATTAAATTAAAGGTTGAAAAATTAACATTTTATTAGCCTTTCAATTCATCAATCTATGTTTTGAGAAATGAGCATTACGTGGTGTTATGTTATTTCAAGAATGTATTGTATGAAACAATAATTTGAAAAATTTGTATATGTTAAATGCTAATATTTTAGTTAATAGGATCACACAACTAAGGCTTGATCAGCCCTATTAATACATTAATCCATAACCATAATGAAATTGGCATTATACTATATAATTCTTCTTTTAATTTAAATAATTGCCTATATTGCTTATTGAGTAAACTAACAATTAATTAGGAACGATAATTGAGTTTTATTAAGTTTCTCGAATTAGCTATTGTTTATATCACATGAATTATCCTTCTTTTTTTTATCAAATTTAATTTCCTTCTCTTTTTCATTGTAGAAAAATGCCTTGGGAAAAGCATGCATGTCACAAGAACGTGGGCTAGCACATTACACACTCACTTCTTCAGTTTAACCTCCCACTATAGTAGGAGAGATACTCTTAACTTTCCTGGGAAGAGTTTGGTGAGTATACCTATTTCAATTGGAAAGCATTAACTCAAGCTAACTATGAAGATTGATAGAATTTAAAGGATGAGATTGGCTGTTGACAATAAATGCACTGGTATATAAAGAGTTGACTTTAGAAGTTCTTAGTACATTCAAGTTAGGCATTAATAACCTCTCTCTTAGTAGGCAGAATTCCATTCACTTTAGATGTTTTAGTCATGATGTTAGCATGTCAGTTGATGACTTAGGCATCTGTATGGGTATATACCCAACTAATTATATCAGGAGAAGAGAGTATGGGGGATTACCTTATAAATTGCCTCAAGGAATGCCTGAATCATTTGTATGGGATGATTTAACAAGAGGGAGAGGAGTTTATAATGTAGGAAAGTCACAATCTTCAAAATTGACTGATGGAATAGCTAAGGAATTGTAAATGAAAGGGATGTTTCATATTTACATAATATTGCTAATAGGCGACCCATTAATTTAGAAAGTACCTTAGTTCTTTAAGACTTAAGCTACTGATGGGTGCACAAAGTCTATTTTTGCAAGCTCTTTCATCACCAATTTTGTGACAAGTTTACATGGTATCTAGCCTAAATTTTCTCAGTTTTTATTATTTTTCTTAACCCGATTAGTATTAAACCTAACCTTTGATTAAGAGTAAAAAAAAAAACTTAGTTTTCCCTTTTAATTTTGAAAACTATTCGGAGCTACCACCAGATTAGAGTTGGGAAAAAGAGTTAAGTTATAATTAATTGAGTGGATTAATTATAACTTAGTTACTGGTCTTTCGATAAAACAATTTTTTGAAAAGGTTTTGAAACTAGAGTTTTCGAATCCAGGGGGCACCTAGTTACCACTTTTAACTTTCTAAATTTAATTTTATCTTTAAAATACCTATCTAGATAATTATATATTTACAACAACCTAATTCTATTTACACAAAAAATAACAAATCAAATTTTTTTTACAAAAGGGAAAATAAAATAATTTCCTTATTTTAAGTCGCCTTGTACCTACGTATCCTCTACTAGAAATCTGACTTTTCATAGTTCATTTACAAAACTTTAATGGGTGAATTCATTTTAATTTTGAAAAATTGGCCAAGTTTATATCTTTTAGCCATTGTATTTTATTTTAAGGAAAATATCTAAAGAGGGTCCTAATTTTTTTAATATTTTGTTTTGGAAAATTCTAAGGAGAAGAGCCTTAATTTTGAAAAATGTTAATTAAAATTTTATTCTTCTGAAAGATGATTTTTCTAGGTCGTAAAACATTATTAGTATTATTATTACTACTACTTTTATTATTGTCATTTTTTATTTTTTAACCAAAAATAAAATAAAATAAATAAGTATACATTTTCATTCTTTCTTTCCTTTTTTCTCTTCTCTTCTCTATTTTTTTTTCTTTTTATTTTAGATTTTTTTCTTTTCTTTTTTACAAATACAATTAGATAAATAAATTTACAAAAAAAAAAAAAAGACAAAACAAATGAAGAAACAACAATATACTAACAAAAAGGGCCAAACCAAGGAACTTGTGTGGGTAGGAGAGGTTAGATCCTGAGCAAGTCAAATGGGCGGACTTTGGGTTGTTAGGTTGAGTTGGATCAAATATGGGTCTCCAACTGGCTTATATAAGAAGAGAAGAGTAGTGGCGAGAGATTGTGTTTCACAAGCGTTTCTAAGACAAATTTTTAGCGAGTGATTGAAGATTCATGTGTACTGTATTGGACTTAAGGTGTTTAGTGAAGGAGCGGTAGTGTTTGGAAGTCGTTTAAGTAGTGTTAGAGGCAGTCGTTAGTGATGATGGTTACTTAGCTCGCAAAGGTGGTGTTGGGTGCAATAGGGATGGGTGTCCAAGGGTTTCCAAAGCTAGCAGTTTTGGTAATGTGGCTCGTTTCAAGTGGGAGTAAATAGAGATTGGGTTTTCGAAGTTGGAGGTGACGGTGGCTAGGGCTTCGCAGTGGTGGGTTGATAGAATGGCTTAAGGGTTACAGTGGTTTTTGTAGATGGTGTGATTTGAACACTCAAATAGTAAGGAGTCCAGTAGTAGTGTTTCCTTATGTTGAAAGTGACCGTAGTGATCGCAAGGTTAGAGAGAGAGAAAGAGATCACAATGAAGAAAGAGAGAGAATGGGATAAGTGTTGTTTAAGGTGTGGGAATGGATTTTTTATGATGCTTATACCCCAATGGCCTCTAGGACTCTTCTTTTATAGTATTTGAGGCTCAATCAAACAAGGAAAACTTCAAATCACATTGAATCTGAAGATTTCAATCAATGGGTTTTTAACTAAAAATCCTTTGAATTTAGTGTTAATTAATACAAAAAATGCAATCTCTGTATTATGTTATTACTTGATTCAGCCATTAGAAGCTTCGATCTTTAATTCAAGAGCTTGAATTGAGCATAATCAACATAGAGGAAAATCCAGGTTTTTCAAAATTTTCTCGATTTTCAACTCACATTTTGGCCCACTGAAAGTTGTATTTGGACTTGAAACTTGTATAAATTCATAGTATCCTAGGTGTTCTTCATGATTTCATTATTGATCTAATGAAATCACCTAGAAAAAACTATCAAAAATGGTCCAAAATTGAGTACCTTAAGCTTGTGTTTTGCGATAAAATGAGGGAAAGAGGTGCTGACATAGCGTCACATGGGCGCCACATCAGCCATGTAGCCGAGCAAGCACATGCTACGTGTTAGCCATCAACACATGGCTTAATTGCCCCTCACCACGTATATTCTGCTATGGAAAAGAGAAAAAGGCACAAAGTGTCAGTTAGGATACTCAAACCAATGACCTTTCTCTTTATTGCATGCTAGGACCAAGTATATTACCATCAAACCTTTGGCCTATACCTTATCCATATATACAATTAAATTGCATATATAGATTAGGTCAGCTTAGGTTAGATTTAATTCTAAGCCTAGGCTATCATTCCTTTTATTTAGGACCTAACTTAAATACCATTTGAAAAATACCAAAGTTATTTAAATTTTCTTATTTTATTTTAAATTATCCACTCTTTACTCTCTTTATTTTTAGATTTTTCCTTTTTGTACTTTTTCTATTTTTTTTTCTAAATTTTCTAAATTAGAACCGTTTTTCCCTATTCTAAAATTATAAGAGGGTAAAAAGGGGTGTCTACACATGGCATTCCTAATGTGCCATGCTTGTAAACACTAGATCCTCCAATCCCTCTCACATATGATGCTATTAAGGCCATGCAACTCCCATCACCACCTAAGGTCCCATCTAAACTAGTCATTGAGTCCTCCTTAATGATTCATACTTTTAAGAAGTTCATGAGAAGGTTTTTCAAAAGATAGAGGACATTACAGCATAAGGTAGACTAGGTCTTAGCCTAATAGATAGCAATTATGACTTACTTCCAGATTTAACCACCACCACCACCCAATGGTTAAGCCAAACTCTACAGAAGAATCACTTGGGGATGAGATTAAGGAAGAGGAGGAGGAAGATGAAGAATGAATATCTCTTGCATTTTTATTCTTCTAAAAACACTTATTTTGATATTTTTGTTTTTCTTTTGGGATGATTGTAATAACTTATATACTATTGTTTTTTTTTTTAGATAACTGTTTCTCTTTTTATGTTTTGTACGTTTACTGGATACTAACACTTTAATTCTTGAATTAGTAGTTCTATCTATTTTGTTTTGTCTAGTTTAACTTTTCCTTTTTCTTGTCCTAACTAGCTTACTTCTTTAATGCAAAGAAAACTCTATGCACTTAATTAGTAAAAGGAACTTGGCTTTGGACTTCACATTTTTCAAGATCAATGCCAAAAACTGAGGAAGTCCAGTTCTTTTATATTCTTCTTTCTTTCACACTTTTGAATTTTTATTTGCATTGCATTATGTGTATCACACCCTAATAAGAAGAAGTTGTAATAGTCTCGCCGTGTAAATTAATCTATGTTAGAAGCCGACCTTATAGCTGCTATCGTAGATGTAGTTTACATAAGATGTACTCAACTCAATTAGCTTAAAGCATCCAATCTAGCACTCGTTAGTAACAAACCAATGGTATGGCATTTCAAAATACCTGTATAAGTAACCTGAGGTAAATTTCTCCATAACATAGTAGTATTTACATAAGTAATTATACATCAAAAAGTCCCAGTTTTCATATAAAGTCTATAAAGGCCATAGATTTTAGAGTTTATGTACATCTAAGTAGGAAACTAATCAACATCTAAAGGTGTCCTAATTAGTTTCTACAAAACCAAAAAAAGAAAAAGCCAAAACATAAGTCAAGATCTTGCAAGTCTTCAAGTTTCCTCACTCCTCCAACTCATTGTGTACTAACCTGAGGGTGGTTATAGTACTGCATCTCTAAATCCTTAGTCGGTATCTACAAAAAAATCTATAAGGATATGAACACAACTAGCTTAGTAGGCGGGATGGAAACAAAAGAGTACATTAAGCATAAACATGGTTCTCAATCATTAGGTTTTAATGAAATGCAATGTAACCAATCAAATGAGACATCACACAATGTTAATCGATCTCTTAAGAGGTTAGAGAAATTACATCGGCTCTAACTTGGATGGGGGAGTTTTAATACGACTTTAATCAGACTAAACCCAAGTTTATGTAATAAAGAACACCCTTCTATTGAGACTACCTTCAAACCATGGCCCTCCACCTTTCTGTAGCCTCCTCTCCTATTACTTAATTCAACTAGAGGTAGGGAAAAGACCATTTTAGCTATCTTAATTGAAGGGGTTGGTATTTGGTCTGATGCACCTAATCATTCCCCTCATGGTTGTTATGTTTGTCCAATTAGATTAGGGGTCAGTCTTTGGTTAGTTCCATTTAGGGGAGATTAACAAATGAATAAGGCCAAAACAAAATCAGCCATTTTCATACAAAGCAGTACTCTAAGTTCACCAATCCAATAAGCAATCACACATGAGACATGCACATATTCAACTAAATTATAATCACAACCAAATGCAATTCTAGGCCTCCAAGTACTTTGACACAATACTCCACCATGCTGTAACATATGTATTCCAACTTACCCAAACTTCAATGTTTTCAACTACTGTCCATCGCTCTAATGTTCTTTGTTTATCCTTATACATACACAATAAATTAGCTTTAATCCATATTCGAGCCCTGAATTAATAGCAATCCATTCATTTTATATGATTTTAGTTGTTTTAACATGAGTTTTATAAGTTGTTTTTACTTATAAGTTAAGATTTCTTAAATGGTTTACTAGCTTTTATAAGTTAGTTTAGGTTATCAAAATCCTCTAAGTTACCCTTTGATTTTAACTAACCTAAGGGTCTTTAGGAAATTACCTTTTGATTTAGCTTTTGAATTCCCCTATATTTGCATTTCACTTTTAAATTTGCTCTTGATTTTGCTTTTGAGTAGATTCATTAGTATAGTATTCATTTAAAATCCTCTAAATTATCCTTTATACTTAACTAACTTCCAATAACTAAATAATTGGTTCACTTTTTCTCTAACGCAAGCTAGGAATAACTCAAAGTAACACTTCATTCATCATTATTTAGCATCATTACTTTCCAACTTCTCATAAAACATATCATAATTCATTAATTCTTCAAATTTTATCAAGTAGACAAGCTAGTAAACTATACATATGAGGGCAAAATGTTCACTTTCTATAACTCCTTATTATAAAACTCAATTCAACAGCTTCTACATGTTACAAATACTCCACCAAATGATTAAGCTTAGAATCCAAATGAGGCCCTTTAGGAAAAATATACTAATTTTTACTAAAAGCATTATTTTAAGAAAAATTTAAAGCTAAAAAATCATAAAATATAGAAAATTGTTTTGGGAAAAATTTATTTGTAGAATTTTAAAATAAGTAGGAAAGTTTTCAAAAAAAGTTGGGGGTCAAAACTACATTTTTAAGTTAATTTAGTTCAATATAAAAAATGACTTGGTTTTGTCGATATTTCTCAAGGATGTAATATATAACTACTAAATTTATACAAACTAATATTTTTCCTAAATTCTACACATGAAAATACTAAGGAATAAATTTTTGTAGAATTTTCTAGGCAAATTTGATCTTTTTAATAATTCATTGAAAATCGACCTGTTTTTGGGACTCACTGGAATCTTAAGTTTTGACCACCAGTGGCACCACCACCATTGTTGGTCAAGTGGGGCAGTGGTTGCCGCTCCTCTTGGTTATGGTGGTTGTTCCCCAACAATCTCCTAGACCCATAAACCTCCAAATACTTAAAATTGTATCTATTTTTTATATATTTTTCCAAATTTTCTTCTCTAATTTTTATAATCCTTACTTCTTTTTCTTATACCCCTCCATGCATGCATGAACTCCTAGAGATTATTTCTAGATTTTTAGAGAACTTTGAGTGCTCAAATGAAGTGTTTTTTCTCTCTTTTCCTATGGATTTACCTTTTATACTTAATCCTTTAAGTGTCAAATTGCATTCTCCATGCATAAACAAGTGTCCCTAGTCTTTATATGTCTAAACATGCTTATTGCAGCTACCCTATGATTTCTATTAATTTTCTTAGCTTAAATTGTAATTAATTGGGTAATTTAGTTAATTACAGGTATATGATAATGTGTGATAATTACATGTGGTGGTATATATGTATATATTCTATATATTATTTTATGCCATATAATAATTTTATTAGATATATAATTCATATCTACAAATTCGGTAACTATCGAAACTTATTATATGCAATTATGTTAAATATTAAGTAATATAATGAAATTCCACTATTTTTGTTACATTATTATTATTTTAATATATTTTTGGGATTTCAGTCCATGAAATCTTATCAACTAATGTCTCGAGCCTATTCGTAAATTTCTAGCTTAATCGAGTTAGTTTCATCAAGTCCCTAAATTACCTACTTAATATTTAATTACAAAAGTATAGAGCTTACAATCTATATTGAGGATAATGTATAACTTAAGTGTAGGGAGAAAGGTTAGATTATGTAAGCTAATATTTGTTGAGATACACATTCAAGTTTTTGATAATTTTTCTACAAAAATTTTAGAAATTTGCACCTCCTTATATAAGTAAGCAAATTTTTTTGAATTTGCCCACTCCTTTATGAATTTAGGACATTTTGTTGAATTTAAGTAATTAAATTTTTATGATTCATAGTCATCCTTCTCTTAAGATTAAACTTAGACTCAAGATTATGATATATATGAATGGGTTAAGGACTAGTTATTTTGATTTTTAAACTTGATTTTAAAGGATAGTTATCTATCATTCTTTTAAAAAAAATTTAGATTGGATGAATAAAGGAGATTTGTCTTTTTAAAGTCCTTTGAAATATCAAAGTAGTTGGAAGCATAAATTAAATTAATGGATTGAATTTATAGTAAATTGCTAAAGATTAGTATGGATCGATCTTAGTTCCTCAAAAGAGCAAGACTCTTTCCCATTGTCAATCGAAAAAAGTGAAATTAATTAAAGTTATTAAGGATCAGCCTTAGTTTGTCAAAAAAGCAAGGTACTTTCCTATTGGCAACTGTTAAGAAAGTTAAAAAGAGCCGAATTAGTAAGGATTGGCCTTAGTCTCTTACAAGAGTGAGGTTGTAAGACCCTAGAACCTAGAATGCCACAAACCGCCACGTGTCCTTAGTCTTCTAATGACACATTAGGCTCTAAAAACCATAATGAATAGTTCAAACTCAACATTTAAAATCACCAACATCGGTATTAAAAAGAAAACTTCCATTTCATAAAATTCAAACTCTATAGTTCATAATTCACAAGTACCAACAAGATTAAAGAATCCTTTTGTCTTTCATAGTAGAAATAACATAAATGAAATCAAACAACTAATATGAAAAGAAATTAAAAGATATGACAAGTCTCAACTACAATTCCATTTCAATCCTTATTACTACTCCCAATACTATTGGCTATCGTCATGATAATAGTCTCCAAAATCAACATTTGGGTAGTAATAACTATAATTCCAATCTTTGACTCCAGCATTCTTATAACCAGCATATTCTCCATAACTATAATCTTCATAAACATCATTCTGATCGGTAGCTAGGAAAAAGAAATAATATAATGAGCCAAAGCCTAATATGTAACACACAACCACATGTGCTTGAAGAAATGATACATATTTACATGCATAGAAATGCAAAACAAATAAATCACACAATTCATTTAATTATTTTTGTTTTTAAGTCAAACACACAACACATGATAATGGTCTACATGACCCACTTACATCACAACTCGTATTACAACCTAGCGTTTGGACGTATCTCTTCGAGCCCCTCTACAATCACCTAGATCTACCTCCAAATTATTTCTGTATGAGACTCCACAAGGGACAATGCCTCATACAGATCATTAGGGTTGCCCCGTAGGAATCTATCACTATAGACTCTTAGGATGAGCTAAACACAAGTAACAAAACGATATATAAACAGATATACATTTAATTTATTTTAATTTTTGCTATCCTAACACTCACATATAATAAGCAAGTGTTGCATACCTTGATATTTGGAATCCGTTACCAATGAATCAATCCTAGCTTTAATTCCTAAAAACAACAGATACTCATTAAACTTCTTTAAATATTGAATAAATGATTTCTCCTAGTTAAAACTCATTTTTAGACCATTTAAACCTCCTTAAATTTACTTAATGATACATTAAAGGGGTTTATTTTAGAGGTAACAAAGGAATAAAACAAAAAGAAGAGGAACAACTCAACTTAAAGAAGCCAAGCTTATGATACGGTTAAGGACACGATCGTGTCTTTTTACTGTGTAACTTACTTAGTTATATTTATTTTAGAGGTAACAAAGGAATAAAACAAAAAGAAGAGGAACAACTCAACTTAAAGAAGCCAAGCTTATGATACGGTTAAGGACACGATCGTATCTTTTTACTATGTAACTTACTTAGTTATATTTCACTACTATAAGGGACGTGACCAAGGACACAACTAGGGACACAGTCATGTCTTTTGGTTGTGTAACTTTTTGGTCTACCAACCTGCATCGCTTATTGCAAGGGACATAACTAGGGACATGGTTGTGTTACTTTCTAGTCAAATTTTTTTTTTCTCTTCTACCCAAACTCCTTTCTAAACCCAGCAACAACACTCCACATCACAAACCCTTGATTCAAATCAACAAAACTCTCCCAATATCCATTTCTATAATGTTTTTAATTAAGAAGGCAAAACCAAACTTGTCAAGAAATGAGGAAATTTGGGGATTCTAAGGAATACATAAGAATTACCTTAATCTCAATAGTTCTTTAGAGTTTATCACTTTTTCTTAACCAATTACTCACAACCTTAAACGATTAAAATAAAATCTTAGTTTCTAAAAGAAAGAAAACTCAAAATAGAAAATCAATCTTCGCTTACTAAGGTCCTATAGGGTTGCGTTCTTTACACAAACTACTCTTGCTCTTGAGGGCTTTCGATAATTGCAGAAGAGAAGTCTAAACTTATAGTACACAAAGAGTCCAGTCGTGCACTAGTTTAGTTAAGGTTTTATTTTAATTCTTTTCTTGAATTTTCAATATCACCCTTCATTAAATCACGGCTTAAGACCTTAATACTTTTTCCTTAAAACTTAATTACGTTTTATTTTATTATGGCTTTTCTTAATAAATTACTCCCTTTTTTTTCTTGGGTATTACAAAGGTGCTTTCCCAATGCTAATCAAGCTTTAGTTAAAAGAAAATTAAGTTGAATTGATAAATCTCCTAACAAAAATTAAAAGAATTAAAGGGACAATTAGAGAATGAATTAATATAATATGTATCTGATATAATCTTTTAAGTTTAAAATAATTGGAAATTTTAGGAAAATTGCTAATAATTAGGTTCTCACAAATGGTTTCCTGAAGGATTGACACTCAAACTTACGTTCATTTTTTTTTTTATACTATAACTTGACTAGGTACACTTACATATAATATAGTACATGCCCAATCACTATTCCAACTCACTTTAAATCATTAACATTTTTAACTCCTTCACATAATCATCTACACACATTAGTCCTTGCCTCAAGGTTCATAACTTCTCAAAGGCTTCCTATATGTAGTATTCGGAGATGAATCTCCTCTTCATAATATGCTTCATCTCGATCCACGACCTAATTTCTTGATCATCATTCTTGCTCTACGTATTCAATAAATTCTTCCACCATAGAGCAGCATATTGAGAATCTTTAAGGCAACTAGTTGTACCTTTATGGCTTCATCATACTCTTGGTAATTAGATAGTTTATTTACTTTATCTTTGTAGTTCAAGTAGTTGTCTACATCTCTACTAGCAAATAAAGGTATCTACATTTTAACATTCTCTAATCCTTTAGAAGCTTGCACATCATCATACTCTTCAAAATTGCCCTTGCCTCTTCATTAATCTTTCTTTAGATCTACTCATATTGTTGCTCCCTTGTTGTGTCTAAATCTTCCACCTTTTCAACCATCTCAAGCTAGGTTCATTCTCTCTTCATCATCAAATATATTCCTTCTAACTCTATTTCTAGCCAAATGCAATCCATCTCTAGCTAAATTAGCTCATTCAACTTCCTTGAAAACATTGGACGCCAATTCCCTACTAGCCTTTATATTGTGATTGCTAAATTAGCTACCATAGTTGCAAGTTCTTGGATTTGTTAATCAATAAACCTTATAGTTGGATGGGCATACCTCTCTCACCCTTTAGTATCACTCTCATAATTCCTTACACCACTATGGACATTAAGATTCAACATGTTCAATGTTCTACCCCTAAGAACCCTACAATACACTTAATTTTCAAGTACTAATGACACCCAACACCAATAGTACTCAAGAGCATAGGTGACAATGCACAACATAGCAACATGCTTACATAGACACTTCCCTAGTTGAAACCTTTGCTCTCATATCAAAATAAAGATGATATGCTTAAGAGGAATAAGTCACCAAGACACCAATAACAAGATATGAATAAGGGGGTAGGTCCTCCTAAGTTTAGAAGAAGTAGGGTTTAAGTAGGATTTTAGCAAAAATATATACTCTTTACGTAGATATAACTTACTACAAAGTAGCACATGACCTAATTCCTTCTTTGATATGACATATAAGTAGTCACTAGGTATTTCGCTACAACCTTAAAGGGTTGAAAAAAGGATAGATTTGAGAGTAAAACTCACGAAGGAAGAAGGAAATATTTTATGTTCAATAATTGATGATGCAACTTCTTACAAAATGGATTATTTAATGTAAGTTTGTAACTTCTAAAAACTTTTTTATATGTTAGATTAGTCGCTACGAAATATTTAGAGATATACTAAAATTGCTAGGAGAGATTGAGAAATATGATCAAGATTTGCTACGACACCTATAAATAGTATAGGAACCATTTATATTCCTTAGAATTGACTAGTTAAAGGTAAGAATAGTTGGTCAAATAAAGTCAACACAACAATATTAGTTAAATAAAAAGACTTAAAGAAAACTAGCAAGTTAACTAAATGAATTCTTATAACCAACACATGAAACAAACTAAGAAGACCCTAACAAGACTAAGTTAGGACCAATACATGTTTACATCAACACATGTGGAAAAAGATTAAAAGAATGAAGAAACAAAGTTGAATAAGCTAGATGATGTAAGTCATGACCTAATAGTTTCATTACATAAACATGTGGAAAAAGAAAAGAAGACTAACCCCATCCATTAAAGTGGCGCCTAGAATTGTCTTCTAATTTCCAAATTCACACATGATACAAAGACTAAGGAAGATTAGTAGGTTATTTAGAATGCTAGATAGCAAAATAGGACAAGAAATTGACTAAGAAGGAAGATGATGTATAAGGAAGAAACATGTGTGAAATATGTTTCTAACTCTTCTAGATGGTACCAATAATGAAGCAAACCAACATATTTTTATGACTTCCAAATTATTACTCAAATATAATCTAGCTTCTTATAATAAAGTTAAGACCCTTAACAAAGGGATAATCATCATAAACAAACTGTGATCTTCACTATACAAACTAACTTAACTAGATACTTTCATATTATAATAAGTATCCTAAAAAATCATAATTTTGCTAAACCATTTACTAAATAATTTATGAACACTTCATAGAAATCTAAAAGAAGATGAAGACAACTTAAATTATTGAAATGATGTCATGGATGATGAAATGAGTTGAATGCATCAACATATGTTAAAAATATTGCCCAATTATTCCACAAGTAGGATGCCACTTCTAGAAGAAGGGACCATATTTTTCCAACATAAGTCAACATATGATTTTTACAAGAAACCACCAGGATAGTTGATTTACTTAAGTAATCCAAATCTTCTTAAATAAACTAATTTAATCCATTACTATAAATAGTCCCACCACCTACTTTTGGACCATCAACACTCTCTTTAAATTTCCACAACAAACATTCCTTTTTTTCCTCTTTCACTTAAGCCGCCCCCTAATCATTCTTCAAAGCTCTTTCACCATCTCTTTCAATATCCCAAAAGGTAAGCTTAAAACAATAAATACTTTTCTAACTTCTTCTTTTCAAATATTTAGGAAACTCTTTCTAAGGAAACCAAGGTAAGCATTCTAACTTCTAATATTTTCCAAAAGATAAAATTCTTTACCAAAAACATGTTTTAGGCCTTGCCTAAAAATTTTTCCAACAAAGAAGTCTTTTCCAAAAAGAATTTCTCCTCATAAGTCCTTAAAATAAGTAATACTCTTGTTTTATAACTAGTTTGCAAATTGATTTTCAAAGTTTACTCAAGAAATAAAGGTCTTTACTCATTTTAAAGGAAGTATCCCTACTATTCAACTTAAATAAAGTTCAAGAAAGAAATCCAAAGAGTTCCTTAAAATAAAAACTGCAACAAGTGGACAAAATCATGCTTTAAAAAGTAACTTACTTATCATGTCAAAATAAAATTCCCTTGACTTGGACTTTATCGACATATGGACATATCATATCAATACCATAATGATTTGGACCTTATATGAGGACCAAAAAACTATGGAACAAGAACTAAGAACCATTCAGATATGATACAGAAAAGAAACAGTAAAACTTAAGAAATGAAAGACTTATAAAAGAAAAAGCTCAAAACCAAACTTAAACTAGAAAGTCTAACAATTTAACATGTTTCTCAATTATCGTCATCTTTATAGGTATTTCTGATTTGCAACTCCAAGAAGATTATTACGACGAATAACAAATGACCATATGAGTACCTACTGTGATTATCACTTGTGTGTACTTTTGCACCTTTAATTATATATTCTAACTTTTTCTGAATGGGGTATTTAGGAAAACATATGTGCTTGATTTGTTTGTAAAGACATTAAGAATTTTCTCCATAAGAAATGTTGATGATTATGATGTGATGTGATTGTGTGATAATTTGGGTGATCACTAAAATAAATGAAAGTTAAGCATATCAAAACTTGAATATCCAAGTAGTCATGCATAGCATATTGCATAAATTTCTTTTTATTGCCACCATTATCACATATGGAATGAAAAGGCTAAAACCTTTCTTATTTATTGCAAACCAAGTGACTTTGAGGATGGTCATCTATTAGACGAGGTTGTATCTATTCTTATATTTTAGGTTTGTATACATTTCGAGGTTGATTAGGGATTTGATCAGTCCCTAATCATTTAGGAGGTCAGGGAAGACATTTTTCTTATTTTCATTTAGGCCTTCCTAAGATTGATCAAGAAATCCTTCTCTTGTGACTATTTATATGGCCTTTGTGAACATTTCTTTTGGTTCCTTTAGCTAATCAGAAGATCCTTCTTCCTAAGGATGATAGTAGATTCTATGATGAACAATTGTTTGGTTCTCCTAGATAACTAAGAGATTGGTTCTCTTGTGAGGTTAAGGAAACTAGGCTCATTTGGTTCTCTTGGGACCTATCAAGGGACATTATCTCTTGATCATTATACTAACATGGCTTCAGTTGAGAATTGAGATTTTGAGGCTATTTTGTAAAGATTAAAGATGTTATGCTAAGTGACTTGTGCATAATCAGGATGCTTAGCACTGGTGAGACTAAGAAATCCTTAACCTAAGGTCGAAGGGTAGGGGGGGTGTGGGAGTTCACCCTAGATTGCATGCTACATACCGAAAGACCGCGTGTATTGTTGCATATGTTTTTTTTTTTTTTTAATGCATAGCATATGTTTGTTTAATTAACTTGCTTAAAAGGTAGTATGAGTAAGAAACTCACTAAGTTGACTATAACTTACACTCTTATAGTTTTGATTTCCTATAGGAACCTTACTAGGTCTATATAGAAAGATCCAGACCATTGGTGAGGATTAAAGATTTAGAAGTAGGCTTGGGGGAGAGCATACAAGGAAGTTAATTTGCGTAAACTATGTTAGTTTAATATGTGATAAGTATTTATTTGAAAGACCTACAACTTTACTTTATCAAGTTTGTAAATTATATATAAGTAATAATATTGAGCTTTGTTTTATACCATTGAATCTGCAATTCTCTATGATTACTCTAGTAGTGATGCTTCATATGCTTATTGGAAGTAACTGGCAAGTCATATAAATATATAAATAGTTACTTCTAATCTGTATATAGCGGTTTGTCACTACTAGACTGTCTTCGGGGTCATGACAAAGTCCATTAAGGTAAAGGATAAAATAGGAAATGCAAAAGTAGTATAACCTTAAAGAGTAATTTACATAGTTATTGTATTATCCAAAAAGGGCAACATGGTAAAGAACAAACAAAAGGAATAATCCAGAGTCAATTCATCATTAGTTGTCATAAATACATGACAATATAAGATCAATAGATGTAGCATCAGGATAAGACAAAATGGTACTTAGCCGAGCTGAGATATGAGGTTGGTTAAATGAGTAGGTTGACTATTAGATGGAGCAGTTTGGCCACAAACTACTTGAAAGTCAATGTTTTAGAGTAGAATAAGTTGAATTACGTTATGCAAGTATGCACTCTTGATCTAGCAGGTTGGACTCTTGACCATGTTAGCTAATACCATTTGTGTATCCTTGGAGATGGCTCAACAAGCTACTCAAGATTAGCCCATCAAGGTCTCCCTTAACCTACACATTTATCAAACTTTTGTAACCTGGTAAATGACATAGCTTATAAGTTTACATAAAAGTAGCTTTATCCTCAATTAGTTAGTTGGACAAGATCCATCGTGTGAGGTTTTGTAGTCCATGCATCTTGGATCTAGAAGGGGTCTTGAGACTAGATTCCCATTAAAACCATTTTAGGCCTAAAATTAATTTTAGGCTCAAACTCAATCTAAAACCAACAATTCTCAAGAACTTAAGTCTAAACATGCACAATTAGTGAGTATGTTATACATATTTAAAAAGTATTTCTAAGATAGAGTTCATTTTATAGAATTTTAAGCTTTAGTCATTCTTAATCCAATTTGTACAAAAATTGATTTCTAAAAATAATCCATTTAAGGCTAATGCAAACACCATCAAGCAAAATTTTGTTCAAATTGATATCAATTTATACTTTCAAATTGATCAAGTTATACTATATAATAACCTATTTATAGCTCGTTACATTGAAGGATTGTTTGTTTTGGCATGATACATTATACGATCTTATCTCTTAGTGTAACTACTTCCTAATAGGTCACCTATTGCTCCCTCCTAAGCATGCTTAAGTTTTGATGAACTCTTCACAATTACATTAAAAGGCACCTTATATTAGAGTTCCATTACTTGATATTTGAGGGATATCACAATCTTCTCCACTTATAGAACTAAGGTCCTTTTCAATTTCATTACAAGTCAAGGACCACACCAAGTAAGGAAGATTCTAAAGGTGCTCCCTTATATATAAGCATAAGAGGTGCCTTTATGCAGCTACACTTTACCCTGCATGGCACTTAGCTCCTCCTCTTTCAATCAGTGAACTACTTTAGTACCACTTTGTGACAACTCGACTTAAACTCAACACACTAGTTATTGTCCCTTTTGGCTAGAATGTTGCATATTTTTATCCATTGGTGCAACTACTTCTTATAAGGTCACCCGTCCTCTCCCTCTCTACGCATGCTTAACTTAGAGTTACAATGAACTCGTAAGATGCTACATGAAACGGCACCTCAAAAATTAAAGTTCCATTGCCTAATATTTGAGAGATATCATATATTAGACTAAAAAAATTAAATTAAAAAGTAATTTTATGGGAAATTCAAAATTTGCTAAATCATTATGGGTATTTTGACTCTAAAAACCAGTTGTTATCCTAAAAATCATTTCTAACCTTAAAAATCATTTTTCACCCTTAAAAATACATTCTTCTCAAATTTCTTTTTTTTTTTTCCTCTCTATTTATTTCTCCTTTTTATTTTTATTCTTTCTCGTTTTTCTCACTTTTGGATTTCTGACGATTAAATGTTATCCTAGAGTAAAGTTAAATTTACACAAAGCAAAATTAGGTGTTTACAGTTAGTATATTCAAATTAAAATTTGAATGAAAATTTATTTATATGATATCAGTTATATGAGATGTGCATTTTGAAAGAAAGTACATGATGAAAGTTGCATTTGTTAATCATCCGGTAAATTTTCACATTTCACACATAAGATTATGAGCATCTACAATCGAACCGATCATAAACTAAGGTAATTTCAATAAATCTTATAGGAGATGTTATAGATTCTACATGATTAAAAAACAAAAAAACAAAAAACAAAATTAAGAGTCCGTAAGGTGTATATTGATAGTGGGATTTACTGGAAAATAAAGTGAAGGTTCCTCAAATAGAATTGAAAGGAAGAGAGAGAGAGGGAAAGATGGGTGATTTCAAGAATTTAATTTATTGAGAAAAAAAATTAAATATTACTATAAATTGAAAAAAAAAAAAAGACTAAATCGTGGAAACAAATGTTTTCATTTTTTTTATGTTGTTAATAAAGATAAATGTATATAATCCCATTATATCGTAATGCAGAATATGAAATAATATTGAATTTGATTATTGTGATGAAATTCTAAAAAAAAAAAAAAAATAGTTGTTTGATTTTGGCAACAAAAACAATGCTCGGATCATTTCTTTCGTTTACGCGAAGTTGAAGGACTAATTAAATTGCAGCAACCTCATGCCATCATCACATCTTACGTAAATATGTATCGGTCAATGCATGTATCAAAAGTTAATGTTATTTTCTAAGGTTGGAAATGTAAATCGTTGATGAGTTTGCACACGTAATGAGCTGTATGCTATTTTTATAATTCAGATATAATTATCAAGAACACATCCTGCCTAAATCATTTAATTTTTTAATGTTTTAATAGACACATGAGACAAATGCATAAAACTATCAGATCGAATTCCACATGCATTTTCTCATTTTCTAAAACGCCTATAACATTATCTAATAGTTAGAATTTCATCATAGTTTAGTATTATAATGCTAAATCCTATAAAATTAATTGTAAATTATTTTAATGCCGCTCTTTGGACAACATTTGGTTGAATGTTCCCACGTTTTCATCCACGGCAAGAAAAAAGGAAGATTTGGCTTTCCACCTAACTACAACCACCTGCTTCTCATGGCATATTTATTTTGTTATACACGGTTGATGTTCCATGCATGGGATCTTTGACCGTTTTGTCTTATGCCTAAAAAGAACGATAAGACAGAAGCACAAACACCCAACTCCTTGTCAAAAGCTGCCCAATTGTAAAAACACAAAGTTATGAGCCCATGTAAGGTTTTTGTCGGGTTCCAGGGAAAGGCTATGCATGCCCATGATAGGGGAAAATTTCACAGTGGAGCGTTTCGAGTAAATAACGTTCATTTATATCGATAGTAAAATTGATACTGAGTTAAATTTTATTGCCAACAAGTCTATTTTTATTATGAATGAAATTGTTTACTGTAAATAAGGGCGATTTACTATAATTAAAAGAAATCACACTATATAGCCATTGTACTAGAGGCTCCTTCTAATATGATAAATATATGCTGCTCTTAACATATATCCAAATTACTTAGTTTAAAAAATGTGTATTTTTTTATAAATATATGAATTTTTTTATAAAAATATTTTCTTTTAATCCCAAGACAGTATCGAGTGTACCGAAATGCTACCGATCGTATTTCAAACATTTGTTAAGTATACTATAAGCTATGAGTTGGGTTTTAGGACACCATATATTATCATGTTCACCTTTCGAAAAATTTGCCCCCAGACCAATTGATAACATCCCCACTATAGGAATCGGCCTTTCGTTTTAACATGTTCAAACGATCTTTCTCTTAACACATAATAAAAACATATCGAAAAGAGCCCCATCACTAGAAATGGCTTCCTCGGAATCCTCCATCACATAGATTGTCAATACTATGCTATAAACATTCTTATAAAAAAAAAAAAAATACTATGCTATAAACATCAAACTGGGTATTTAAGATAATCTTGGAACTATTGGAAGTTTAATATTTAATTAAAAGTGGTATCAAGACAAAGCGTTGAACTTAAATTGATATGATAAAAAGTCATCCAAATATCACGCGTAAGATTTAAACGAACTATGAAACTAGATGTGCAACCAAGCACTTTGATACGCGAAACGAACAAATTGTAATCCCCTACTTCCTGTGTATTGTGAATTAAAGCCTTCACTCAAATCACGAATGATTGAGAATCAAACAAAGTCATGTTGAGAACTAGAGAGTATCTAAACGAGATACTTTGTTAAAATAGAGCTAGGCGACAATCTAATAAAGTGTCAACCTGCAAAGCTTCGTGCTTGCTAGAAACTTGCAACTTAAACTTAAGTGCTACTTTAAGCATTAAAGGCTAGATTCTTCTTCATAAATGGTCTAAACCAACTTATAATTGTTTTAAACACAATCAAATGGTTGTAAATAAGTTTTTCAGAATCTTCACCCGAGGTGTAGCGACGTGCAAGGTGATGCTTGAAGATAAAGTCATACACATATCTTATTTTTGAGAGAAAATAATTACTCTCTCTTACTCTCAAAATTTTTCAAAACCATTTTTCCTATACTTTAAGAATGATTTAGAAACTTTGAAGATTACATCTCAGTTTCTAGATTTAGTTGTGTCTTCGAAGTATATTTGAATTGTAATCTCTTCGAAATTTACCTCTAAGTCAAACTTTTCTTGAGTTTCACTTATTTTTAGCCATGCATTTTTAGTCATTCCCTCTTCCTCTACTACTTAGATCCACTAATCTATAATTATTAGACCTTATACTAGTCTATCCTTCATTTTTGGGAAGATTCATAGATATGCCGCTTTGTTGTAATGTGCACCATACCATTTATTATCATTGCAAATATACTGTCCACCTACAAATATAATCATATTATGGATCGAGTATGTCATCTTAATATTGAGTGACAAATTGTCACACCTAGAAACCTATACGGCTATAGCCTGCTACTCATTCTAAGGTTTAACTCTACTTCATCCAATTATTTGTCCACTTTTATTATGTAAAATCATTTACTAATATTGAAAACATTCAAGTGATTGCACAATCCTAAAGTCCTTGGTTCAATTGAAATCCTTTATAAGAAGTACTTTTTCTAAGAAACCATCAAGTCATAAATCATATAAATTCTATAACATTCCTTATCGCATAGGCCTAAAGAAAAGAAAGTCGAGAGTCTCTAAATTCCAATACAATTAAAGCAAAAGTCAAAGTCTAGTAATAGTTTGAAAAATCATAATAGTGACAAAATCACTAAATATAATATAATGGAATAGTCTAACCATCTACATGACTCATGTTAGTTGAATCACCCTCTTTAAGTCCATAGCTTAGCTCATTGTAATTGAGGCTAAGACAAAGATCATCACCTAACAAGGTTTAAGTTAAAGAAGTGAGTCGCAAGAAGTTATTACACAACAGTAACATAGACACACTCGATGTCACTCATAAGCATGCTTAATTCTAATGCAATATACAAGTTCTTTAATATTGTTAATTTAAACATAAACAAACAATACGAAAGTACCAACACATGATGACTTATATCATGACTTTTACTTGTTGTATACCCAGATCTACTATTGTCCGAATAGCATTTCTTGCTACAATTTGAGCAGCAAATGGCATGCCTCTTCTTGTACCTTTGAATCCACAAGTACCAACAAAGGATCAAGAAATTCCCTAATCTCGTACATCTGTAACAAGCACAATGGTGTTGTTGAAACTTGCTCAAACATGAATCACTCCCTTTGTTATCATAAAAAGTTCACCATCACCTCAACCATTGATAATTATAGTTCATTTACATCGTATTAACTGTTAGGTCAGATAACCTCATGTAATGTTGGCTACAGCCTCTTTAAAGTCTCATCAATCTTATCCAACGTTGTTTCCTCTTATCGATTACCTACCAAACCATTTGTGATGCCCTAAGAACCTAACTATCACATCATCCTAGTAACTATGATTGTAGTCGTCAATCTAATGATGTGTTTCATTGACTCAATATGACTAAGCACGAACAAGACTTACTTAAATCATCTTAATTTTTACGTAGCAGTCGACTTATTTATACTAGACTAGCAACCCATGGTTACTACTATATACTTAAAGAACCATTGTAATATCAAACGAACAAAAGCTGAAACTTGAAACTAAAGTCTAGTTACTATATGCAATAAGAAATAAATTATTATTAAATATTCATTTAAGTTACCAAAGGCCACTACTTAGTGCTATACTTAATATAAAACTTCTTCTTGAGAATGCCCATCACTTAACTTAGTTTTTAGTAATTAGATTGATTTTAATTATTATTTTACAAATTAATTAACATTTCCCTATTTAAGAAAAAGTACAAATCAATTAGTCCATTTAAGAACCAACTCAATCTATCATGAACATGCTTTGACTGGTTTGATTCCAAAATAGAGGTGGTCCAAAATTTTAATATAAGTATCACTTTATAATTTACTAATTATCAATATTTACTAAAATAATTTTAGATGTATATTATTCAACTAATTATTAATATTTTATCAATTTTAGCCATAAAGATCAACTTATATGTTTTAAGACTTCATGAAAGATCAAGGACTTGATTTGAGCTTTGATCCAATGATTTGATTTAATGTTCTTGTTGCTTAGATTTTGTCTATCAACAACATATATAAAAGATTAAATCTATTCAAAAATCAAATCTTGTAAAAAAATATATTTTTGATGAATTTTGAGCCACTAAAAAGATCAAATATAACTTTTGCTCAAGAACACTTTGAATATCCATCAAAGCACATGAAAAATATATGAATGAATTCATAATTTTTCAGAAAATTGGAAGCTCAGTAACAACTATACATTCAACATACTTAACAAGATCAAAGCATACCAAAATAAGAGCACACTTGTAGATTGTTAAGAACACATCCATATTCATCAAGAATAGCTCATAATCATCGAGAAAACTCAATCAAATTTAATACAATAAGTCATTTTTCCAGTAAATTAGCTTTCGATAACATTTTATATCTAACATATTGGTATTTCAAGATCAGATTCTACTAGTATCATGACCATAATATAGTTTTCAATTGAATGCTTAAATATCAAGATCACATTCAACATATTCATAATTATCAAATGGCAAAAATCAAAATCACTAACACATTATATGCACATAATCATACCCATTTCACTTAAAAAGAACACGAATAACATCTAAATAAACATATATCATCAAATTAATATTAAAACATATAGTTGAGCATATTAACATGTAAGAAATCGAAATCAGACCTGGGAATACTCCACCCCTCCCAACTAATCAATATGTAATACCCATATATTTGTTTCAAACTTTATTTGATCAAATAAACTCATTCTAATACTCTAATTCAATGTGAATTCATTGTTGGTTTTTGTCACTGAATGCAATAAACCTGTAATGGAATTCTCACTCATTTGGAATTAAATAGACTCATAATAACCTACTATTATGTCTAGATGGACAAAATTTACCCAAAGGAATAAAAATATAATACAACATAAATTAGTAGTTTACCTTTTCTTTACTTCTCCCTATACCTTCTTCGTTGTATTGTTACTTTCTCTCTCTCTCTCTCTCTCTCTCTTTCTCATATTCTTACCTAAAACCATTGTACCTTGCTCTTCTTCCTCCCCTTCGTCCCTTTTCTTCTTCTCCTCTATAATCTATACATGGACATTAACTTGATTCAAAGATCAAATCTTGAGTTTTAGTTCTCGAGATTCAAGAACTATCATACCTTTCAATGGTCATTCATCATTCATCATTGGTTGGTGGTTAGTGGTCGGAGAAGATGGTTGTAAGTCATTGGTCATTCGTCGGTCCTAAGGGATATATTTCATTTATTGTTCATTGTTGGTAGTTCATCATTCCTAAGAATCATTGTACCTTTCATTAGTCATTCGTTGTTCCTTGTTGGTTATTGGTTGATGGTTGAAGAAGAAGGTTCATTTGTTGGTTAGAGAAGAAAAGAATCTATCTTATGTTGGCTATTGGAGAAAAAATGGGGAATATTGTTTCTTGTTAAGAAAGAAAAGGCTCCTAAAGGTTAATGTGGAATACAACATGTAATAGGTGAAGGGTACCCATTCATGAATCTTACTAATGTAATTGCCATTTAGCATTTGGTACCTTGAAGGACCCATTTAGCTAAATGATCCATCTGCTTGGTTAGACAACCATTTGGCTTTATGGTTGGGAAATCAGTCCATGCTTAGATGAATCTACCTTAAGTCAACTAAGTTGAAGCTTATGGCCTTCCTTCCTCGATTTTTAAGCTCTTAATGTTTGGCCATGGTCTTGGAAAAGTTGCTTTGATACCTTATAGTGCAGCTTTTGGATCTCTTATGCTCTACCTGTACCACTTGAAGTTTCCTCCTTTGAGGTCAGAGTAGAGATCATACCCATGGGTAAGGCCGAATTGCTCCTGTAGATGACCTCAAATGGGAGACTTACTCAAACCATGTGTTGACTTATTCTAAGAAAACCTAACAATAGGCTGACATAAGTCCTAGTTGGTAAAATTCTCACCAACTATGGCTTGAAGAAAGGAGCTTAAGGACCGGCTGATGACCTTAATCTAACTATCAACTTGAAGGTGTCAAGATGTGTTGAACATAAGCTTTATATTAAGTCTTCTCTATAAGGTCTTCTAAAAGAAGCTCGTAAACTTTGAATCTTGATTAGAAACTATGCTATGGGGAACTCCATTTAGGTGCATGATCTCCTTCACAAAGATGTTTACAACAAATAAAGAATCTTCAGTCTTATGGTAAGGAAAGAAACGTGTCATCTTGTTGAACTGATCAACTATCACTAGTATAGATCCATGTTTCCAAGCAGTTTTAAGAAGTCTTAGTACAAAGTTTACATTAAGGTTAGTCCATGGTTGATTAGGAATTGGTAGAGGTAAGTACTCTCAATAAGCCTTTTTCTTACCCTTAGCTTTGTTGCAAACAAGAAACCACTCCAGCACTCGATGAGCATCTTTCATGATCCTTAGCCAAAAGAAGTGATCCTTTAACAACTAATATGTTCTCTTCTCCCCAAAATGCCCTACCAAGCCTTTGACATAGGCCTCTTGAACTAATAATTCTCTCACCAAGTTAGTAGGTATGCATAGTTGGCCCTTCTTGAAAAGATATCCCTTGGTGATATAGAACCTATCAACAGCTATTCTTGATTTGCACACTTAACCACAATGGTCCTGAATATTCATCTTGCTTATATAACCTGATTATCAAATTAGATCCATGATTCATCATTTGCATAGAAGTGATTAGAACATATCTTCATTGTAAGACATTACTATAGTGTTAGTACATCCCTTCTTATGTTTGATCACAATGAAATGGTCTTTAAGAACTCAACCTACTTTGCCTTCTGAAGTAACAACTTTTGCTGACCTCATAGATACTTCAAGGACTCATAGTTAATCAATATCACAAACTCATGAGGTAAGAGATAGTGTTGTTAAATAGAGATTACTCATACTAAGGAGTAAAACTCCTTGTCATAGACTAAATAGTTTAGTGTTGCACTATTGAGCTTCTCAATAAAGTAGGAGATAGATTGGTGTTCTTGTAACAACATAGCTCCAATCCTAATTCTTGATGCATTGTACCACAACTTAAACACCTTATCGAAGTCTGGCAAGGCAAGTACAAGGGCATTGATGAGTCTCTCCTTAATCTCTTTATAGCATTTTTGCACTCAAGCATACCTAAACTTAAAGCTCTTCTTAGTTAGTTCGATCTCTAGGGCCACTACTATGCTGAAGTTGAAAATGAATCACCTGTAAAAAAGACGAAAGCCTATGGAAGTTTCTTACCTCGACCACATTCAATGCAGTCAACTAATTGACTATTGCGCTAACTTTCTCTTCATCTGCCCAAATCTATCTCAATTCACTAGAAAACCTAAAAGCATTACCTTAGGCGATGGAACATAAACTCCTTTGAGTTCCTAAACTGTCTCTTAGCTCGCAACACATCGAAAACCATTCTTAAATGTGTTTCGTAATCAATCACCTTTATTAGCCACTTAATAATAAGTAAGTACATTAACTTACAGGAGTTTTAAAAGTTATTTAGCTCTCTTTTGCGATGAAAAGGGTCTTCTTTTGAGCTTATGTAATTTGAGCTCGAGCTTCTTGCACTTCTCGAGGCATTATAGGATGTAGGATGACCTTTTTCCATCCTTCTAAAATGCATAAATGTTATATTATTATCATATAGTACTCATCGACTAAATATCTAAGGTCAGTCGTGTAAGATATAAGAGGTACATATTAGGAATACGTCATAAATGACCTTGTCCTTGTACTTAGTCCTATTTTCCAATAGTAAATGGTGTTGATACCTATTACGAGACATGAAAGGTGTTGGTCCTAATGAACAATCGAAAAGAGCGGTTGAATTGATTATTAACATTTAAATTATGAGTCATATTCTAATTTTTTACTTATTAATGTTCAAGATTAACTATGAAATACTAAACTTGTTTTTACTTTCTAACGAATCTAAAATATAACAAATTTAAATTAAAGATTTGCATATGGAAGATAAATCTTATTTTATGATTTGATCTTTACTTAATACTTTAGTCTTATTAAATGTTTTTGATGGATAGGATCAAGAGAATAAGGTATCGATATATAGTGGTTTGTGTTGTGTATCAATCTACTCTTCTAACACCAAGTGCCAAGGATTAGGTCCTCTACACCAGATTTTCCAATGTTTGAAAAAGAAAATCAATGGAGATATATAGTTCCCTAACTCTATCTTGCTTTACTACTTGATACAACAAAAGCAATCATAAGTTT
Source organism: Lumnitzera littorea (assembly GCA_024138015.1). Lineage (NCBI taxonomy): Eukaryota > Viridiplantae > Streptophyta > Magnoliopsida > Myrtales > Combretaceae > Lumnitzera > Lumnitzera littorea. The sequence goes on from JAMXBB010000006.1 coordinate 60,164,922, forward strand.
ACAAAGTCCACCTACTATTCTCTCATCCACTAAGTTTTAAGAATTTAGTTGCTCTCTTTAAAGATTACAATATGGTTCCTTACAATAGATCGTACTCTTTAACTCATGTACTTGAACATTTTTCTCTAAATCACAATAGATTGTACTCTTTATCTTATGTACTTCTCAGAGACTTATCATAAAGAATAACCCGCAAAGCACATGTTTGTCAAGTATTGAAAAATTTCTCTTATCTTGCTCTCTTTGCCTCTTTTAATAGATATGGTTTCATAGTTCAAATGTTCTCTCTTTGGTAATAGTTGTTAAATAGCCGTTGCCTTCAAATATTTGTGATCTTCTCTCTCTTCTATCCTTTAAATGTGGTTGTTAATGATATGTATTCACGATTCTTTCATACTTATGTTCTTCTCCATTATGGCAACTTAATCTTTTCTACAATTAGTCGCTTCTGCTTCCCATTCATAATAGATGAATAAAATATCATGTGGTTTGGTCATATATATTACCTAAATATATCTTCTTTTTGCTGCTAGGTCTTAACTTATAAATGTTAACTTTATAATTCAAACTTTTTATATGATTTTACCTTTCTATGTAACTTTTACACATTAACTATTTTTTTTTATTTTTCATTTGTTTTGTGCTTCTGAATTTGGCTTATATCTAGTCTTGTCTACTTGTGAATATGTTCTTATTCTCTTGATTTCTAAAGTTTCATTCATACTCAAAAATTTCTTTTCTTCCTTTATCATAACAAAAAGCTTTATCTTCATTACTTCTGATAAAAAGTTCTTTGATGTTCTAAATGATAGATATTCTTTGTTTTAATTCTAATCAATACTTGCTCTTATCATGCATTTTTAGTTCCAATCATAGTTTAACTTTTGATATCATGAATTTATGCTTTGGTTTTGTCTTTCTATTATATTCTTGTTTCCTTCTTCTCAAAAGCTATACTTTCCTTTTTTGATCATATTTCTCAATTATAATCTACTCAAGTCTTCATCAAAGTTTAAGCTTTTACTTCACACTTAATAACTTAATTAGTAATTTTAACACATATATTTGTTATCTTCAAAAAGCCTTTCATAAAGGGTCTAATAATCTCCGCCTTTTCTATGATGATCAATTAATTGTCCAAAAAATGATATTTAAATAATCATGTTATTAAAGAACAATCTCCTTCTTTTTTTTATCGATGAATATCATAAATTCAATTATTTTAGAAATTTGATAGTTGACTCCCCCTTTAAATATTCAATCTACCTTTTCTTTGTGAATAATCAAAATTTCTACACTGCCATGTGTTTTTATTCAATCATCATTTATTTTCTTTTTTATCTTTCTCAGTATTTTTTTACCTTTTCTCCTCCTTTTTGTTATTATCAAAATGCATAAAATGGGGTTCTCATAATGATAAGCATATAAAAGACATAAGAACATAAATATATAGATGAGATGATTCTAATCACTTTTGATATAAATAAAAATATTTATTTCCTTACATAAATTGTTAATACGATAACTCATAAGGATGTCAATCCTTTTTGCTTCTTTTACTTCCCTAATCTTATAACATATAAGACTTTCATATCTTTTCTATAAGAACTTGTAAGTATTTCTCGTCCTTTTTAAGTTTTCAAAATCATACGATTATCATAATGGTTAATTCTATCATAATCACATCCTACATAAACTCATAAGTTCTAATATAATCATTTAATCTAATCCAAAATAATTTTGTAGAGTATACTCTATAAATATTTCGAAACATAAATTAATAAGAACTTAATAACCAACAAACACTTAAAAGCAAATACAAAAAAGTTAAGCAATAAACTGATAAATTAAGTCTTTTGAAATCTTAATTAGAATCTTGAATCAACCTTATTTTGGATGTAGAGGTAGAAATTTTAGAGTTGATTGAGTTCTTCAAGTGCTTGGCTTGGGATTGAGTTTGGAATTCTCTAGAAATTGACAAAGACACCATAACTCTACTTAAATCCTCTTCAAGGATTCATCCATTATCAAAACTTAATTTCTTCTCTTAAATCTTGTATTTCCTGCAAAATTGAGTTGAACCCTTTCATTAATCCTTCTTCTTTCTTTTTGCAAAGTTTCATCATTCTATTTTTGGAATTCCCTTGAAATAGCTTTCTTTAAGTATTCATGAAGTAAAATCTAATAAATTATGTTATTGTGCAATCTTAAATATTTTAGTAGAAATATTCGATTGATTAACTTCAAGTTCTATAATTTCTTAACCTGTTAGTATATTTAACAATCTTTCATCATCTGAAATTTCAATATTGACTAGGGAATTTTCTTGACTTTTGTTTATTATTTTAATTCTTATTGGCTTAATTCTAAAGAAATCAAGATCTGAGTGGGGCAAGATGGTTTGAAAATGTTGTACTTAGATTCTTAACTTGAGTAATTATTCTAATAATATGGTCGTTGAAGATTCACCAAAATATGTCAACCTTTCAAGTTTATTATCATCCTCAAAATCAGATAAAAGAGAACTTCTCCATTCATTTATGAAAAGTGGTCCTCCCATTTGTAAAAAGGATGGTAGATTTTTTGCTCTTTCAAATTCTTTGTCATAATCAAAAACTTATTTTGATCTTCCTTTGAGAATTTCTTCTTTTCTTCTATTTTCTTCCTTAATATATCTTTTTATTTATGCCTGCTCATCCAGTATTTGGAATTAAACTTTCGTAGTTCGTTTTGAAAACTTGAGATGTGTTGATTCATTTCTATTTTAAAAAAGCAATCGAATTCACTTTTTTTATCCATTTTGTTTTTATTTGGGAAAAATACCTAAAACAATCTTAATTTTGACTTTTTATTCCAAAGAAGCCCTAATTTTGAAAAGGGGTTATTAATAAATTTTATTTTTGGAAAACATTTTCTTCTAAGTGATAAACCATTTTTTATTATTTATTTATTTACCATTATATAAAGAAAAATTATTTGAAATATTTTATTCATGTATTTATTTGAAAATAAAGTTTTTTAAAAAACATTTTTATAAAAGGGAAGTAAAAATAGAATGAACTAAAAATAGAAGACTTCCTTTTCTTTGGAAAGTGAAAATAAATAGAATAAATAAAATAGAAAAAAAGGTTTAGACTTCGGATAAGGGCTAGAATACCAGTTGGAGCAAGCAAAAAGGGTTAGATCCAAGTTGGACTTCGAGTTGCACATGACTCACATGCAGGCAGAAAGGAGATCCAACAGATGGCGATAAGGTAGTTGATTCAGGCCATTCTAGGTGCTAAGCGGGTAATAGTGTTTTTGTGTATTTCTTACTAGAGAATATGGGTGTAGAGACAATGTCATAGCCAACGGTGGTAGTTTGTGTAGTGGTGCAAGGTGACCAACGATGGTGGTGTTGGCTAAGCTAAGTGATGTGAACCGATGTATAAGAACCTAATTACTAGCATTTTCCTCAAATTTCAATTATCTAATTTTACAATATAAGGATAATTATGATTAAATAGGAAAGGTGAATGAGGAGTAATAAAATAGGAATGATAAAATAAATAAAAACAAGTAAAATAACAAAACTAACTATAACTAAAACTAAAGTAATTAAAATGAACAAGCATGAATTAATTAAAGTAAGGAAGACATTATCCTTAGTGAATTGTTATTATTTATTCTCTAGTTCCGTATAACATTTCAATCTCAATTATTCTCCAAACCATGAAGATTCCTAATCCTATTCCTATGGAAATTGAATTTTGAATGAGCTGGACTTGCGTCTCTGGCTAATTCTTAATCTTGAGACTCTCTCTACCTGTATCGCTGTTGAATAAAGAATCTTAAGATCGCATAAGGCACCTAGACCTACTATTAGGTTTCCCTAATTTGGAAAGATTCAATACCTAATCTCTTAATACCTTGAAACTCTTTTAATTATACTTGTTTGTTTATTGCAGGCCTTGTGACTCAACAATAAACTCAAACATCAAATTAGTGACTGCGTAAATACTAATTGACGTCAATATATTTGACGTGATTAAATCATCAAAGAATAATATCATAAATAGAATGAAGGATAGTTGCAACAAGAACTAGATTTCAATAATATTCACTAAGAACAATTTAACAGAAAAACAACATAAAAGAAATAAGGAAATAAATTGAGAAGCCTCCAACAATAATTCTAGTATACAATTCTACTAAAGGGAGCTCTCTCTAAAACCCTAAGCCTAAGGATCTATTTATAAAGAGTAAGTTTAGGTTTATAAAGAGAGACTTGATAAAATAAAAGATTCAATAAATATTACGTATCCTAAAATAAAAGTTGTGTTGCACTGCAAAAACAAAAGATTCACTTGTTAAGGGATGACCACGCCTTAGGTATACGATTGAGTGGTTAGGCATGTACTTATTCTTCATGTGAAAACTTTGAATTTGAAGAAATTAAATGACAAAGGGAACATGTACAAGGACTACGATCGTACATCTTAGCCATGGTGCTTCCTAAACTTCTTTCTCTGCTCAATTCTCGTCCAAACTTTCATCACTTCATTCTTTGATCAATGATTTTACTTCAATTTACTCTAAAAAGTGTTAAAAACCTTCAAAACTTCATAAGGTGCGTTGAAAGTCCTTGAAAATGAAATTTAAATGAATTAAGCTCAAAATAACATAAAATTTACTTGACTAAAGTCTAAAATAGTACTAAATAACCATAGAAAGTGAAAGTGAAAGTGAAAGTGAAAGTGAAAGTATTTCAAGGACAAGACGATTATTACAATCTTAAAGAAGTGCACCCTCAATTTTAATAGCTTAGCAGAAGTTTTTCTTGAATTACCCTTATTCCTTATCTTTACAATGCATTCAAAACACTTAGATAAGAACAATTGAAAACATACAAAATTTCAGTGATCAATCTAGAGGACTCAAAGTTAGTCACAACACTTAAGCAAAAACTAAACTAGAGATTAAAACAAACATAAACTAATCAAGAAAAAGTTATAAGGATTTCTTTACTCTAACTTAAGAAGAAAGAGATCTTCCTTAATTATTTTTAACTTGAAAAATTAGACTGGATGCATATTACATCGATTCATCCTTTGTTTATCCCTTTACCTCTCTTTATTTTCATTAGGAGGCTTATTGATTCAATTTGACTTTTTGATGTGTCTCCAAGATTGTATATACAGAGGCCACACCACAACGAAAGGGAACGAAAGAAAACAAAAGGGGGATTATTAAATTTGTCAACTACCTAGCTACTACCAAGGTTACTTAGGAAAGGAAACTTATAATAAGCAATAATGCAATAATATGTTGTTTGCGTACAAGTAAATGGGGTTTATATACTAGCTCCACTAGAGTTATATGGCATATATGGAAAAGACAAAAGGGTAATTTGTAACTGAAATACATGAAACATACTAAAAAGGGCAAAAGGGACAAAAAGTATTTTGTATGGAAAAAGTAATGAATCCTTCTAGAATGTTGTGCCAAAAGATACGTGTCAAGGGTGATTGGAAGCTTATAGTGCAGTTGGATAAGTTGTAATGAATTCTGAGATTACTTGGCAGTTGTAGGATCTTACTTGGACGAGGTTAGAAGAGAGTCGGTAGTTAGAGTTGACCCGGTTTGGTTTAGGTCAAAGCTCAAGTATTGAAGGGTGTTCTAATCCTCTCTAAGTCGGGTTTCTTGGCTGTTCGACTTAGTTTAACATTTGACGTTGGTTAGTTCAATCATAGTCTAGATCATGGTAAGAGCTTGGTAATAGTCACAGTTGCTTGGCAAGTCGACATGATTACTTAGAAGCTCGAAAATTGTATTGGCACTTACGAGAGCTCGGCACTTCGGTCGGTAGTAATGCAAAAGATGGAGATCAGAATAGGAACCTTCATCCTAGATGGTATTTCAAGCTAATATTCTCCGTATGAGTCCTTGTGGTCCTCTAATTCAGTTACATGTAACTAATTTGAGGAGTTAATTCCTATCATTTACCTAGGGGTCAAAAGGATTTGTCCTCAAATCCAAGGAGGTTTCTGGCTCTTGTTTTGTTACAGCTTCAGCTGGGTCTTTCTTAGGTTGATAGGGAATCAGGTCGGATACATCAAGGAAACACCATAGTTCTTGGGTAACTCAATCTGGTAGGCGTTGCGTTTGATCTTCTTCAAGACTTTAAATGTACCATTAGCACGTGGTGATAGCTTACTCTGTCTAGGTGGGGAAATCTTTCTCGACTGAGGTAAATCCATACTAAGTCACCTAGTTTGAAAGAAATAGTTTAACGGCCATGACTATTTGTTTCTCACTATCTTCGATTGAACTTAGCGATTTACCTTACTTTGGATTGATGTAATTCTTGTAATTCTTGGGCTCAAGTGACTCCAGATTAACTCTCTTTAGCAGCTATAAGGGTACCGATCAAATTTTAAGGGATAATGGGATTGAGCCCATAAACAAGCTTGAAAGGAGTCTTCCTAGTAGTACTATGGATAGTTTGGTTGTATGCAAACTTTACAATTGGTAGATACAAACCCCAATCCTTTAAATTCTTTCCTACAATAGCTCAAAGTAAAGTACCTAACATCTTGTTCACCCCTTCAATCTGACCATCAATCTGAGGGTGACTACTAGAACTGAACAAAAGTTTAGTTATAAGTCTTCTCCAAAGTGTCTTCTAAAAATAGCTCAAGAATTTTGTGTCCCGATTTGAGACAATGGTCTTTGGTATCCATGTAATTGAACAATTTTCTGCAAAAACAAATTAGTAATATATAAAACCTTGTTAGTTCAACAGAATGGGATGAAGTGTGCCATTTTGTCGAAGTGGTCCACTACAATAAGGATTGAATCTTTTCCCCTAGATATCCAAGACAACCCTAGGACAAAGTCCATGTTGAAAATGACCTAAGGTGAGGTCGGTGTAGGTAATGGCATATACTCTCCATGTGGCTCTGTCTTTCCCTTAGCCCTCTTGTACATTTTGCAACTACCAACTACCTTATGGACATCCTGGGCCAAACAAGGCCAGTAAAAATTTTCCTTCAATAGTTTGACCATTTTTATCTCCTCGAAATGACTGGATAATCTACCACTATAAGCTTCCTTAACCAACAACTCGTGTATGGAACAACTCGGTATATACAACCTTCTTTCCTTAAATAGATAGCTATCCTTGAGATAATATCCTCTAATAGCAACTCCTTCTCTATACTGTACAAGAATAGGACTAAAATGGGGGTTTCAAGCATACTGCTTATTAATAAGTGAAAAACCCAATAATTTCATCTCTAGGCTAGTCAGCAAGGTTTGCCGATGTGACAAGGCATCTACGACGGCATTGGTACTTCCCTTCTTATGTCAATCACATAACAAAACCCTTCCATAAATTCTACCCACTTTACTTGCCTTTTTGAAAGTTTATGTTAACTCCTAAGATGTTTCAAGGACTCATGATCGGTATAAAGTACAAACTTTCAAGGTAGAAAATAATGTTACCAAACAGTAAGAGCTTGGAAAAGAGAGTACAACTGTTTCTCATACACAAAATAGTTCAATGTGGCATCACTAGGCTTTTTACTGTTATAGGCAACTGGTCATCATTCTTACATTAGGACTACACCGATGCTAATGCTTGATGCATCTCATTCTAATTCAAATGGTTTGTTAAGATTTGGCAAGGACAAGACAAGGGCAATAGTAAGCTTCTCATTGATTTTCTTGAAGCTCTATTCAGCTCGATCATTCCATCGAAATCCTTCATTCTTCTTTGTTAATATGGTCTATGAGGCTACAATTGTACTGAAGTTTTAATGAATCTTCTATAGAAAGAGGTAAGGCCATGAAAACTTCACACTTTAGTGATATTCTTCAACATCGGCCATTTTAAAATAGTTTGAACCTTTTCCTCATCTGCTTGGATTGCTTCTCTAGATACTACATACCCAAGAAAGACAGCTTCACTTTGACAAAACATATACTTCTTCAAGTTTCCTTACAACTTCTCAGTACGTAAAATATCATAAACAACTTAGAGATGTTAAACATGGTTGTTATCATCAAAGTACACGATCGCACATCTAGAGGATGCATCACATGATTCATAAGCCGTATAAATGTGCTCGACACATTTGTAAGTTCAAATGGCATAAACAACCATTCATAGAGACCGTACCTCGTTTTGAAAGTAGTCTTCCATTCATCACCAAGCCTCATACGAATTTGGTGATAGTCACTTCGCAAATTAATCTTCAAAAATATTCGAGTGCCATGTAACTCATCTAACATGTCATCAATCCTTAGTGTTGGGTATCTATACTTAATAGTAATATGGTTACTAGTATAGTTGTTGATGCATATGCGCCACGAACCATCCTTCTTTGAGATAAGCAGAGCTAGTACAACACAATCCTTCTTTAGGACAAGCAGCTCTGGTACAACACAAGGACTCATGCTTTCCTACACATATTCTCATTCTATCATCTCATTCACTTACCTTTTTAACTTGGTAGCCTACTTAGGATTCATTCTGTAAGCAGGTCGGTTTGATAAGGCTATGCTTGGCTGTAGATTAATACAGTATTCTATGCCTTGAACTGGGTGTAGCCCCTTAGGTAACTCTTCGGAGAGTAGGTTAGAATATTCATCAATTAATCTTCGAATCTCATTAGGAACATCTTCCAGATTTCTCATCTCTAACAATCTTTTAATCAATAAAAACATAGGCTCATCGGCCTTCCCAATAGTTCGAAGCTCTCTTCGGCTCATCACTAAAGCTTTCTTCTTGCTAGCTCGAGTGAGCTGGTTATGGGTCTCATTCACCTAGGTTGGTATCATAGGTTGTAGCATGATCTTCTTTCCATCCTTGACAAAGGCGTAGGTACTCTTATATCCGTTGTGAGTGACATGCCGATCAAACAACCACGGTTATCCAAGTAGCAAATGTGAAGCTCCCATAGGGATGACATCACATATAACTTTGTTCATGTACATATTTCCAACACTAAAAGCTATAGTTATTTGTTTAGTGACGTACAAAGCACCCTTATCATGAAGCCAGTAAAGCTTATAAGGTCGGAGGTACTTAGAGGTTGGCAGTTCTAACCTCTACATAAAGGATTGTGCAACAATGTTAGTATAACTCCCTCCATCTACAATGATGGTATATAACTATCCTTTAATGGTGCACTTGGTGTGAAACAAATATTCCCTTTAGTCTTCCTTAAAGCTCAGTAAGGAGCTTAACACTCGTCTTAGCACCAATGTCAACACTTCTCCTTGGTTAATGTAAACACAAGTCTCCTCTTCCTCCTTAGTTTCAACTTATCTAACATTCTTCTCCTCTTTTAGCTTTCTATCTAATTGGTGCTATCCACTATATCTCCTCAAAGCACCAAGCACGTTGGTTCAAACACTCAATAGCCATGTGTCCAAAACCCAAGCATTTGAAGCACTTTACTTCAATTGTCTTTCGTCTAGAGGTCTGTCTCTTCTCATATGTCCTTGAGGTCAACTTATCCTTAGCTTGACTCTTTTGGCCTACTTAACTATCATCAAGTCGGTCATGTTTTTCCTCAATTCAAGAAAGTCTCCTTGGCTCGGCATGAGCAAGTTAGCGCAACATGGGAGCTTAGGAAAAGCTTGGCCCATTTACTCAAAACATTTCTCCTTTACTTTTTGACCCTCTATGCTACCTTAATAGCCTCCTCCAATGTATAGAATCTCATACTTCCACAATATTACGAATCTTGTACTTAAGTCCATAGATGAATCTTAATACTGTGCAAGCCTCAAGTTTGTCCACATCTACTTGGATCATCAACATCTAGAATTCTTTCACATAGTCATCAACAAATTGGTTTCCTTGATGAAACTCTTGCTACTTAGCAAAGGTATCCTATAGATAAGTCTTAAGTACAAATCTCCCCCTCAAGGATCTCTTCATCTCTTCCCATATCTACATACTTCTCCTTCCATCCCTTATTCTAGTCACATTCAAGTTCTTTCACTACATCGTAGCATATCCAGTAAACTCGAATACAACAAGTCGCATTTTAATTGCATCAGGATACCCATAACAGTCAAATACTTTCTCTACTTTCTCTTCCTACTCTAAATATTCGTCTACATCTCCATGTTCGCTAAAGGGTAAGATTTGGACCTCAACATTATCAAGTCCTTGAGGAGCTCGGCATCCTCATTCTTTTGCCTGGTAATATTCAACCCTTTCTTCTTCCTCTCCATCTTTTTCTAACTTCACATCGTCGATATCTTCCTCAATCTCTTTTAACTCCAGCCTTCATTTAGCAACTCAATCTACAACTCCCCCAGCTCAATGGGGTCAAATTGGCCATCTTAGCTATATTGTCTCTTAGGAACATTCTTAGATAGGTCATGATGAGGTATACCTTATGGTTGCTACCTATTGACTTGCATTGTAGTAACCAAATTCTCAACAAGATTGGTGAATCTGTCAAACTTGTTATTAATTGACCTAAGATATTATTATCATTTTGACCTCGACTAGAATGAGCACCACTACTTAGGTCACTAATAACACCTTAAACACTCAAATCCGACATAGTATAATACTTCTCCAACAGTTTGATAACACAATACACTGCAAACACTTCTACTTACTATCCAAAATCTTAATAACTCACTCTAACAACTTCAACACTCAACACATACTTAAATACAACAAAAATGAACTTACTTTGTTTTCATAGTAAGAAATAGAGTAAAACAAAGCAACAATAGAAATTACACTTACCAATTCATAAACCTTCATTATACAGCTTACAACTTCAAAACTTACTTCACTCGAACACACTGTAATAGCTATGAAAGGAACACAACAGCCATTAATAGTAAACACAAACCAAAACTTCACTACAACTTCACATATTCCCTCAAGGAACCATATTCTGATACCAGCGAAGTTGATTCATCTCTAAGATTATACATACGGAGGTTGTACCGCAATGAAAGGGAATGAAAGAAAACAAAAGGGGGGGTTAGCAAATCCGTGAGTTACCTAATTGAATATGATACACCAATAAGATCCTACACGACTTACAATTTGCTAGATATGACTCACTAGTCTGAACTATAGGGTAACTTGCCAATACTCCTTACTGAAGGGAATAGATAAAAATTAAGAGATAAACAAGAACACTAAGGTTGCTTAGGAAAGGAAACTTGTAATAAGCAATAATGTAATATGTTGTCTACGTACAAGTAAATGGGTTTATATATTAGCCCTATTAGGGTTACAAGGCATACATGGAAAAGATAAAAGGATAATTTACAAATTAAATACATGAAACATACTAAAAATGGCAAAAGGGACAAAGAATACTCTATATGGAAAAAGTAAAGAATCCTTCTTGAATGTTGCACTAGAAGATACGTGTTAAGGGGCTATTAAAAGCTTGTAGAGTGATTGGCTAAGTTGTAACAAACTCCAAGGTCGCTTGGTAGTTGCAAGATCCTATTCAAATAAGGTTAGAAGAGAGTCAGCAATTAGAGCTAACCTAGTTTAGTTCAGGTACAAAGCGGTGTTCTAATCTTCTCCAAGTTAGGTGTCTTAGCTACTATAACATTTGAAGTTGGTTGGCTTGGACATAGTATGGATCATGGTAAGAGCTCGATAATAGTCATAGTTGCTTGATAGGTCGGCATGATTGCTTGGAAGCTCGAAAACTGTATTGGCACTTACGGGAGCTCGGCATTTAAGTTGGTAGTAGTGTAAAAGATGGAGATCAGAATAGGAATCTTCGTCTTAGATGATGTTTCGAGCTAGTATTCTCCGTATGAGTCCTTGTAGTCCTCTAGCTCAACTACACATGATTGGTCTATAGAGTTGATTCCTATCACTTCCTTTATTTGTAGCTTACCGAGACCGATCTTTACTAATTTAGCCTTTTTAATTACTTCAACAGTTGTCAATGAGAAAGTACCTTGCTCTTCTAATGGACCAAGGCCAATCTTTAACAACTTTAATTAATTTTCAGTTTTTTTTTTATTGGCAGTGAGAAAGAGTCTTGCTCTTTTGAAGGACTAAGATTGATCCATACTACTCCTTAAAAATTACTTTATCAATTCAATTCAATTATTCAATTTACACATTCAACTACTTTAAATTTTTTCAAAGAACTTTCAAATGATAAATCTCACTTAATCATCTAATCTAAAAATTTTGTAAAAGAAGAATAGATAACTATCCTCTAAAATCACACTTAGAAATGAAAATGACTAGACCTTAACCTATTCATATCTAACCTAATCCTAAGTCTAAGTCTAAGTTTAAGCTTACGAGAAGGGTAACTTTGAATTCTAAAGATTAAATTACTCAAATTCAACAAAGTGTTCTAAATTCATAAAGGATTAGGAAAATTTGAAAAACAAAAAAATTGCTTACTTAGGTACATGTTTTGAGGGGTAGGGTTGGTAGGGGTTTACAAATTTCTAAACAAAAGCTTTAAGTGCATATGCAATAGTGTATATATTCTATCCTTCCCTCACACTTAAGTTATACAGTGTCCTTAGTGTACATAATGCAATGCAAATAAAAAATTCAAGTGGGGGAAAAGTAACAAAGGAAAAGAAACTGAGACTTCCCCAGTTTTTAGTATTGAAATTGAAAAATGTGAAGTTCGAAGCTGAGTTCCTTTTACCAATTAAGTACGCTAAGTTTTCTTTGCATAAAAGAAATGACCTTACTAAGACAAGAAAAGAAAATTTTAAACTAAATAAAATAACTAGGATTAACTTAAGTACCAAATATTAGTCTCTTGTAGAACTTAAAATCATAAGCAAAATAAAAATAGTTATCTAAGAAGAAGAAAGCAATAGTATATAAATTATTACAATCATCCACAATAGAATAAACATCAAACCAAGTTTTTTAAAAGAAATAAACATGCAAGAAACATTAACTCTTCTTCTTTGTCATCTTCCTCCTCCTCTTCCTCAATCTCATACCAAAGTGATTCTTCAACGGAGCTTAGGTTAGGCATTAGTGGTGGTGTAGTGGGTGAATCTGGAAGTGAATCATAATCGCTGCCTATTAAGCTAAATCCTAGTCCACCTTATATTGCAATGTCCTCTATCTTCTGAAAAGCTTCCTCATGAACTTCTTAAAAGTACCAATCACCAAGGAAGGCTCAGCTCGTAGCCTGGAGGACAATGAAGTGGTAGCCTCACGTGCATGTTCAGGTGGGACCTCAGGTGGTGATAGGAGCTACATGGCCTTGATAGCATCATATGTGAGAGGAGTCGAAGGGTCTAGTGCTCATAAGTGTGGTGCATTAGGACAACCATGTAAACTTGTCATCAAACGAGTGATGAAAGGACCTATAAAAATAGACTTAGCATGCCTATCAATAGCTTGGGTTTTAAACAACCAAGACACCTTAACAGTTAAATCAATAGGCCGCCTATTAGCAATGCTATGTAAATATAAAACATCCCTTTTGTTTTCAACTCCTTGCTTATTCCCTCTACCTGTAATATTCCTAGTTTGAACATAGTGAATTAGCCTCAAAGTAAGGTTAGTTAGTTTTGAAGCTTTTGACTTCTCTTAATTATTAACTCCTCCTCCTCTAGTTAAATAACCCCATACAAATTATTCAAGCATTCCTTAATGCAATTTGTAAGGCAATTTCCTATACTCTGGCATCCTAATATAGTTAGCTCAGCATCTACATCGGCTCATTTATTGTCAATAGCTAATCCCACCCTCCAAATTCTATCAATTGTTTAACCCTAGCTTCATAGCCAACCTTAGCAAATGCTTCCTAGTTGAAATAAGTAAACTCACTAAATTCCTTTTGGAAGAGTTAAGAGTATTTGTCCTGCTACAATAGAAGGTGAAACTGAAGTGCGTAGGTGTGTAGTGTGTGGGTCGTCGTTCTTACGGCATGCGTGCTTTTCCCAAAGCTTTTTTCTACAATTAAAAAGAGAAGGAATTTAAATTTTGATAAAAAGGATAATTCATGTGATATAAACAATAGCTAATTCAAGAGACTAATAAAGCTCAATTATTATCCTTATATAATTGCTAGTTTACTCACTAAGTAATATAGGTAGTGATTTAAATTAAAAGAAGAATTCTGTAATATAATGCCAATTTCAGTAAAGTCATAGATTAATACATTTATAGGGTTGATCAAGTCCTAGTTACATGATCCTATTGATAAAAATATTAGTATTTAACATATACAAATTCCTTAGATTTTCACTCAATATAAGAAATTCTTGAAATAGCATAATATCCTATAATGCTAATTTCTCAAAACATGGATTCATTAAATTAAAAGGCTAATAATATGTTAATTTTCAACCTTTAATTTAACCTATAATTTCATAATCTCAATAGATAGTGAATATTAGCATTCATGATTGAAACTTGTTTTCACAATATAATTATGCAATTACTAACACCAAATTTCCTAATTCTAACATGAATTTAGGATATGTAATAAAATAAATCCATGTTTATAATTTTTAGAAATTCACAGATTCATCAATTATACAAAAATTTCAACACTCAACAAGTTTCAACCTTTTAACATGAATTATGTACATCACATGTCATGAATAGTGTCAACCACGAATTCCTGTACTTTCTCATCCTTTTCTCACACTTTCCTATCACTTCCCTCGCTTTCTTTTCTCTTACTTTCTCATCAACCATCATTAACAAACAATGCATTTTTCATGGAGTTTCTAACAAACAATGCATGGAAAACATATTTCATTATATTAAAACTCCTAAATCACTCCTAAAAATCAAGATCTAAACAAATGCATACAAGGATAAAACCTTCATCAAAAATCACAATTTCAAAACAATCGAGCTGCAGATCTAAGAAAATAATCAAGGAGAGATGATGTATGTACCTTAATCACATGTAGTGTCAAATTGTAAGTTTTTGTGATGATTTAGGGTGGGTATAGAGAGAGACATAGAGTAGAATAGGCATGTAGAGAGAAAAAGAGAGAGAGTAAGATTTAGAATGGATAAGGATTGATTTTCCCATGGTCTTTAAACTTATTTCACATGATGGGTACAGTCTATGGCCATGTAGTTCGGTCATAGTCCATGTTACACCTTTTTTTTTTCTTTACCTAGGCACGACCACCTGCATGGTCCTTATCTATGGACCTTTCATCTATAGTTTCTATTGAGATTTCTCGTGAAATTATTTATGGAAGGAACACTTACTAAGTCCATAAGCATGGGCCTTCGCCATGTTTATCTCTAAGCTTTGGACTCATGCGATTCTTGCTTCCTTGACTTGGTTTTTGCAATTATCTTTAGAGAAAATTCTACATTAGCACAAATTGAATTACAAAAACGGACCAATTATCAAATTAATCAAATGACAACTTTAAATCCACTATTGCTAATGCAAATCAAGAATTGTTCAAGTAGGGAAAAATCACTAACTGATGTTTCAAAATTTGATACTTGAATTGACTCATAATGAAATAATAAACAAACAAAAATAACCAAATTGAAATAGACCATACCAATTTAAGGCTACCTTCCAAAAAGCGCTCTTATTTTAAATCGTTGGCTCAACAATTGAATACATTCTAAGTGCAATTCCTAGTTAATACTTTCATACTTAACTGATTAAAAGCATACTATTAAATAAAATACTAAAAGAATTGTAGGGAAGATTACTATAAAAGTGTTAAAATAATTGAAAATTAAGATTCTTGCTAATTCTAACAAGGTTGCTCTTTTTGGCTTCCTAACAACTACATCAAAAACTTGATCAGGCAAATACTATACTAAAGGTAAGTGTACCTAGGAACCAGTATATGAGAACCTAATTATTAGCGTTTTCTTAAAACTTCCGATTATCTAACTTTATAATATAAGGATAATTGTGATTAAATAGGAAAGGTAAATAAAGATTAATAAAATAGGAATGATAAAATAAATAAAAATAAGTAAAATAACAAAACTGACTAAAACTATGCTAATTAAAATGAACAAACATGAATTAATTAAAGTAAGGAAGACATTATCCTTAGTGAATCATTATTATTTACTCTTTAGTTCTATGCAACCTTTCAATCTCAATTATTCTTCGAACCATAAAGATTCCTAATTATATTCCTATGGAAATTAGATTCTAAATGAGTTGGACTCGCATCTTTGACTAATCCCTAATCTTAAGATCCTCTCTAGTCGTATCACTATTGAATGGAGAATCTCAATATCACATAAAGAACCTAGACCCACTTTTAGGTTTCCCTAATTCGAAAAGATTCAATACTTAATTTCTTAGCGCCTTGAAACTCTTCTACTTGTACTTGTCTATTTACTATAGGCTTCATGATTCTATAGTAAACTCAAACATCAAATTAGTGACCGCAGTAAATTCTAATTGACGACGATATATTCTACATAATTAGATCATCAAAGAATAATATAAGAAATAGAATGAAGGATAATTGCAACAAAAACTAGATTTCAATAATATTCACTAAGAACAATTTAACAGAAAAACAATATAAAAGGAAAAGGGAAATAAATTGAGAAACCCCCAATAATAATTCTAGTATACAATTCTCCTAAAAGGAGCTCTATCTAAAAACCTAAGCCTAAGGATCCATTTATAAAAAAGTTAAGTTAAGTTTATAAAGAGAGACTTGACAAAATAAAAAATTCAATGAATATTACATGTCTTAAAATAGAAACTGCGTTGCGTTACAAAAACAAAAGATTCGCCTGTCAAGGGACAACCATACCTTAGGTACATGGCCATGGTGGTTGGGTTTGTATTTATTCTTCACACGAAAGCTTTGAATTGGAAGAAATTAAATGATGAAGGGAATATGTACGGGGACCACAGTTGTAGACCCTAGCTATGGTCCTTCTTAGACTTCTTTCTCCACTTAATTCTCATCCAAACTTTCGTCTTCATTCCATGATCAATGATTTTTCATTAAATTACTCCAAAAAGTGCCAAAAACCTTCAAAACTTCATAAAGTGCCCTGAAAGTCCCTGAAAATGAAATTTAAATGAATTAAGCTCAAAATAACATAAAACATATTGCATTAAGGTCTAAAATAGCACTAAATAACCATAAAAAAAAAGTATACTATTTTTGTATTATTGATGGACTTAAAAGGGAGGTGGGACTTAGGGTTTTGAGGTGCAATAAAGTCGTCCATATGGTTGGTTTGGAATGTGGTCTAACGAAACTAAGGTTTTGAGTGGGTGGCTATGGCTAACTATATTTGAATTTTAACTTGAGCTAAATTTGAATTTTAAATTCATCCTATGCCTAAACCAAACTCAAAAATCATGCTAACCCAAATCCTTATTATTATTGTTCCTAAAATATTTTTCAATTCTTCAATTTCTACGTATTTTTCAATTTTCTATTTCTTTTTTTTTTTCTAATATTTTATATATTTTTTAATTTTCTTTTTTTATTTTTGAATTAAGGCCCTTTTTCTATATTCTAAAAAAAATCTTGAAACTATATGAGGGCAAAAATGGATGTCTACATTTAGCCATGACGCTAAAACCGGGCAAGATGCCCTAGTAGAGAGAAATGTAAGAGAGTAGTAGTAAGGTGGTTACTTCCTACTAGTTGATTTTGTTATACAACATGGTTAGATACCATAGGATAGACAGTTGCCCCAAGGAGGTCAAGGTCAAGAGGTAGTAGATAATGTTTAGCTACTTCATACTATGAAAAAACATGCAAGGATTCTAATAAGGTGATAACAAGAATAGCTTACCCTAGATAAGTTTTCCAGGTAAATAAAACCCTTCAACCATAATAAAAAAGATGCAATTGAAGCACACAATTGGATGGAAGAAGTAGAGAAGGTCCTTGCTACTTTTAGAGTACCTGAAGAAACAATGGTTAGTTATGCTACTTATATGTTGCCCAGCAGCTTTGTAGTGGATTAGTAAAAGCAGATTGGTTAGGGGACCAATTAATTAGTAGAGATTTAAGGACCTATTCTACGAAAAATACTTTCTGAACAGTATAAGAGATGCTATAGAGTATGTATATTGGAATTGCTAGTAGAGCACTAAATTTGTCATTGAATAAGAGGTGAAGTTGAACCGCTTGAGCCAATTTTTGCTAGAAGCTATTCAAGCTAATGACTAGTCATGAGCTCTCATTTCTTAAGAGGGTTGAGGGAGACTTACAATATTAAGTGAGTTCTTTCCAACTGATGGATTGTGCATGGAAAGAGCTAAACGGTTGGAGTAGTGCAAAAAAAGAAGATTGGAGCAAAAGTCTTGTAAAATGGGTATAGTTCTCGATAAGAGGCCTAAATCAAGTGTTGCTCATCAGGATAGGGGTAAGAGGCCATTCTAATTAGACTTTTCCAACCTAGGCCAGCTTATCCATTCTTACCTCTACCTCTACCCCCAGTAGTAGCCTCAATTTAGAGATGTTCACTATATACAAGGCCTCATGATGTAAGCCAATGTAGTTGGCCAAAAGGGGCTTGTATTTCATGTCGTAAGGTTAAGCATTCCAATATGACATGCAATGAGAAATCTATTTTGCAGATCTTTTGCAATATTTGCAAATAGAAGGTCCATAAGGTAGTTTATTGTAGGGCAGTAGGAGGACAGATAGCTATAGTTCCATAGTAAGCTCTAGTGTAATGCTCAGTAGGGGCATAGGTTAGAGCAATAGTTACTAGACCTCGAAGGTTAAGATAGAGAGCTCCAGCTCATGTGTTTTCTTTTCAACAACAATAATACTAAGAATATCCTAAGAGGATACCATGGAAGGTACGCTCCTTATACACTTGCTAGTGCTTTGTGCTATTTTACACTGGTGCTATGCATTCAATGTATACTTAATCTGTTTATATGCACATGTGATTTAAAACCCAAGTTGTTGTGCAATAGGCATGGTACATACATTGGTAATTTTAACACAAATTTTATAAATGAAAGCTTTGAAAATGGTGTTGACCTCAACAAACCAGTATCTTGTATCGTCAGTAATCAACTAGTGAGTATTGAACAATTCATTTCCACAAGGAGGGGTCTTATCTAAGTATGAGATTCTAACCTGCTAGTTTAATATAGGTTAATCGAATTAAATTTGTAGAAAATTGCAATTGAAAGTAAGTACAAGAACTTGAAGTAATAACTAACACATATAACAAAAGCATAGGCTCATGACATGATTCCAATGTAGTGGCAAAGTTATACCATTAAGATATTGAGTATGGTCTTTAAGTGGATTTTAATGGAATTCACTTAAGTTCAATCCTGGGCAGAGCATCTCACTCAACTATGTAACAAAAAATCTTCTCAAGGTCTCATTGTCATATAAGATCAACTAAATACTTAATTCCTATCATGAAATAAGTGTTCAAGTTTTAGAAACTAGGGGTTCAATCTCATCTCAATCTTATAATCTATTGTAATTCACCAGAATCACATAAAGTAATGTGAATTTAATGGAACCCCTGCTTCTAATCTCCTCTTAGCCCTAATGGTTATAAAAACCCATTCATTAACATTCTACGAAGTCATTGACATAAGTAAGAATTTCCATAACTAATCTCCTCTCGATCTTATAATTACAAGAACCCATTTGACTCGTAAGCTGTTTCATAATCACAAAAACCTAATTAAGAGAATTATTTTCTAACACCTTAATAAGCTTACAATAGATTATTAAACACCAAATCCCAAATAAATACACATACCCATATCTAAAATACAACATTTTACCAACTACATCATCCACCACCTATATAATAAGCTTAGCTACTCACAGTTCTAATATTAACATCAAGAATAAATGACAAGATAGCAACAATTTCCATGATTGAACAAGATAATGACATATCAAAATAAGAAGGAGAGTAAAGTGAAGATTAAGAGAATAAACCAACTTAAATATGCTATCATTGTTAAGAAACATACATATAAATCTAAAAAAATGGTGTTAAATGCCATAGAAGTGGTAATGAGACAGTAAAAACAAATAAGAGCTCACAAAACTACACTATACCCTAAGAAAATCCTAATCACGATCTCTTTTCTACACAAAATGTGAGCATTTATAATTTTAGGTTACTAATCAATTGATAGACACATGTCAACTCGGTGCTTCTCTCATGCTTTATGAAACACGGCATTTAAGGATAAGGGTTTTAGTCTAAAAAAAACCTTATTCTTAGTCTCTTCTATCGATCGCTTGGTAAGGAAGGTATCAATCAATTAGTATGGTTGAACCCCATCTAACTACTTCTATTCAATCATCATTCTCTAGTCTCACTCGATTACTCCATTGATCGGTTCACTCCTAATACTTTAAGGTATTCCAATCGATCAATAGGATTGATTTTAGCACCCTCCTCTTCTTGGTTCCTTGGATCGAATAATGGGGGCTACCAAGACCATAAGAGCTCTCGCGCAACTACGAGTTACTAATCGATCAGTAGGCTTGATTCTAGCATCTTCCTCTTCTTAGCTCCTTGGATCAAATGGTAAGGCTACTAAGATCATAGTAGGCTTCATGCACATGCAAACATGAGATAAAATTAATAAAATTTAACTAAAGGTGAATCTTTTTCATGTATTTTAATCAATTTAGCACAAGTTGATCCATTTTGTGTATGAACTCAATTTTTCTGTGAAATCCTCTAATTTTCTCCTAAATTTGTGCACAAATGTGAGCTTTAAAGTTAGGAAAATTTGTGTATTTTAAGCTGTGATCACTACCCCTAAATTTAAAACCTTACTTATCCTTAAGTAAGCCATAAAAACTAATTTGTAGGAAATGAGAAGACAAGTGAGCACTTCCTTTACACTTAGTCATAATTAGGAGTATGTCATCTCATTTTAGGCTCAAAGTTTGCATGTATTCATCTCAGTACAAAAATTTTTAGATGTGATGTCAAATTTGTTCAACTTATGACCAATAGAATGTACATAAATAAAAAACCATGTAATTAATTTAGGAATTGATGCCTAGAAAAGTTAACATCCTCATTTAGGTTAAGCTTAGGAAATTTGAAGTTAGGTCTAACATTTTAAACTCAAGGAGTGGTCTTAGTGTTTAATTAGCTAGTCCATGTATATACTTCTTTCTTATTGGTATCTTAAGTATGCCAATGTAATGTAAAAAGAGTGACCACTAAATCATACCTTACTTCACCTTGCCAACATTAGTATAAATTTCACTACTTGCCTATTATTTTCTTTTTGCATTTTCCAATTTTTAAACTTTTTTCTTTTTTCTTTTTGTCTCTTTCATTTCCTTTCTTTCTTTTTCAACTACATTTTTCTCTTGTGATGGGTTTCCGATTTTGCTTTGTAATGACATTTGCTTGATTCCCATCATTTCTTTTTCATTTTTCTTTTCTTTTCGAGCACTCATAATATAGTTGTCAAGGAACATACAAGTAGAATCCAATACCTACTTTAGTTCACAAGACATTAACAAGCTCTTCGATTCCTCAAAAGAATGGTGTACATAAATATGTTAACTTCTAAGAAAAAAACAAAAAAAAAAACCTAACACAAAGTTGAAACATTTCTCTAACTCCAAATCTCTAAACTATGCCTAAATTAAGCACTAAACAAAGTAAAGATGCATTGAATTGATTACAAAGTATTGAAAAGCATTCATGACTTATTCATAAAGGAACTCATTCAAAATTCAAGCCCTAATCACTTCCTTCTATTTTTATTCATACAAATTATATAAAAAAACAATGATATACTCAAAGTGTAAGGTAAAGAGTGTAAATGAAAATGGATCCAACTTTCAAAAAAAGATCCTCTTGTTAGGTACACAAAAGAGAGACTTTTGCATGCATAAATTCAAGTAGTCACGGCTTAGTTAGAACCACACAACTGTTTCTAACTTCATATCCAACTTTCCTCACCCCTAACTTTGAGTTCAGAAATATATTCAATAATTCTGCACATGCACAATTGAAAAATAAAAGACGAAATGTTAAAACAAAACTCCCCTGGCTTCGTAGTATATTTTGAGGACTTAGTTCCCTTCTAAATTTCTTTTGGATAGTATCTTTAGATAATGGATTTGACCTATCTTTATTTATTTACATGTACTTGCATAAGATAAAAAAAAAAAAAAAAACATAACTACATAGACTTTAAAATGAAAAGACCTTTACATATACTAAATAAAAAGGATAAGGAGAGATAATGGGTCATGTCATGACCCTACAGGGGGCCTAGTAGGATTACCTAAAATTTTCATAACATGTGTGCATCCATGATATGAAAACCGTCTTACAAGTCAGAGATTGCAAGACTCTAAATAATAAATTACTAAGATTAATGATTTCCAAGTAATTAATTTATTGTAACATGACATAATATATAATTATAAATAACTATGGATGTCCGATATCTCACAATTCCTCAAAACCATAGAGAATCGGTATCCCCTACCAAATAATAGGATAGGGTATGCTAACATTATAAAACTGTAGGAAGACATAAATTATATTAAATTCTAACTTGTGAATATTTTCTACAAAGAGTGTTTATGTATCACCTATAAAGATCTCAACTAATTTTAACACTAATGTACATATCTTCATCTTGTACTCAGCACTCGAGACTTATCCCAATCCTATCGTATGTAAACCTGCAAAAGAAAGACTATTGGGGAATAAGCTACGAGAGCTTAGTGAGCTATCCCTCATACCATACTGGCAAATAAGTTATCAAACAAATTATTACAACCATATGAATGCATGCACACACAGAATGCCAAACAATATATGCAGTTGATCGGTACTGCATATAATATCGGATTTTAATGCCCTCCGAGATGAGGGTTGGAGATTCATTGGCACCAATCACGACCGGGCTCTAACACCTGGGTTTTTACCCATAACTTTGAATTCCGTATTTCACAAAAATACATTTCCATTTCTAAAAATCCAGTAGTTCACAAAGTCTCAAGCTTAGCGGTGAGGTGGCCCCCGCAGTCCATACTCACACCCTACAGTGGTGGTCTCTAGATGCGACCCCTAGCCACCTACGGTTAGCGTCTCCAGTGCCAATAGAACTCGTGAGCCAAGGGTAGGGTCTTGTTGTACCGATACTCCTGCACGGTACTAATCAAATCATGTGGGAATCCATCCCTCCAAGGCCCCTCATTACCAACCGCTTGAAATGATGGCCGGAATAAGTAATGTAATGCATGGATAATACATGACCCTTTTGATTCAAGATAAGCCAAATATAATTAGGTCAAATTATGAAGCGATCAATCAATATCAGCAAACCATCCAAATCATATAAAAATCAATCATACCATCAAATCATCAATTATCATATTTAGCAATATTTCTTACAACAATCAATCAATATCAAGCACACGCATATCCCGAAACCCCATGCATCAAGTTATTGATATTCAATTTAAGTGCACTAATTACAAGCACAAATAAGTATAGAATCATCGGGAGTACTCACTTAACTATGACGACTCACTCTAATCGTAATAACCGATTGGGAGATCCTCGCCCTCGTCGGGATCACCTGATCATTACGAGATAACAGGGATAATAAGTAGTTGACTCAACTAGTGGTTCTAAATATGTATCTACTTAATTCTATTTAGATTATTATCAACCCTTATTCGATTAAACCTAACTGCTAGCCGTACGTAACTTTTTCATTCTATTTTCAATATTTACAAATTTATAGTCATTTTTTATCGTTTTCGGATGCACGTTCACACGGTGATGTCCGTTTTAGACGTTGAGACCTGTGTTTTACAATATGGGCTAAATTTATTGAAATTTTAATTATGAAAACTTAATAATGCTTATTACTCATATTTAGATCCTTTATTTATACTTAATGATTTAGTTAAACCTTAAATTCTTATACTTAGAGAATTTTACTTTGCTATTGCTAATTCATGTACTTAATTAAGTATAATCCAATTTAGAAAGTGTCTTAAGATTTACTATAATCTATACTTATGTCATCACTTACATCATCATTTGCTTATGTCACTGCTTATGTCATCACTTGCTTATGTCATGGCTTATGTCATCATGTGCTTACCTCATCACTTACTTCATTATGTGATTACATAAGCCTCTCCTCATGCTTATGTCATATGTAAATGTCTTATGTACATTTTACTTCTTCCCTTATACTTATGTACATATACCTTATACATATCTACACTTATACATCTACTTAGACTTATACCGTATTTATACGTGTATACATACTCATATACCTATACGGTTAGATACTTATTTTTATACAAAAATTCGTATGCCTAATCTTTTCCTTAAGGAAAGCTTCCTAATTCCATTCTTTTATGTTTTTAAGTGTATAATTAGTGTAGTATAAATATGTATGGTCAGGTTTTGTTTTAATTTAGGTTATGTACATGGAAAAAACTCATGTATCATGCTTCTCATGCTTCCCTTCTTTTCAGTTTACCTCATGTACACATTCTTTGAGCACATATTCATGTTTTCCTTTCTTCTTCTTCATGATTCCTAGATTTCTAAGCTTAAAGATGAGAACTTTGTGCCCTCTTCTTCAAGATCATACTTTTCACATACTTAATTGTCTAATCTACCTAATCAACTAACTAATGAATAATATAAAGCAACATAAAGTGACTTAAGTACATACCTTTAGTTGTGTTGGAATTAAGGAGACAAAAGGAGGAGTGATGAAAGTGAAATGGGAAGAAGAAGCTCACGATAATGGAGGAATGTTTTTGTTTTGTTTTGTTTCTTTTGTCTTGTTTTCATTATGGAAGAAAACAAATGGTGCGGTCAAGATGAAGAATAAGTGGACGGAAACTAAAGAAGGGAAGGAAAAAAGAAAAACCAAAAGAAAAGGAAAGAAAAGCCATCATTAGAAGTTAAGATATTTTCCTTATCTCTTAGTGTCTTTTGTTGACTTTTCAAATTGTTGACTTTAGTCAACATGTGTTGACTTAGTCAACTTTCCTTAAGCCTGTGTAATTTTGTATATATAATGTAGTAATTAAGGGAACTTAAGGGAAAAATTAAGGAAATGAAGTATTTGGTGAATTGATTAGTAAGAGTAGATGATGAGGTCTTACTTTAAGTATTTATAACCTATAAACATCATTTGGTAAACTACTTAGTGTAACTAGTATGATAAATACTAATTAGGGTATTAAGGTTCACTACATGTAACCTAATCTTCAACTATACCCCTAACTCTAAGTAAGACTATCTTAATCATATACTTAAGAAATAAATGTAATCTATGATTCATTATCTTAGTTTCTAAAGGATTACTTGAGAATTCAAAACATATATGCATGAATGAAAGTTGTCTCTAATCTTTTACTAATGATTTAGCAAAATATGAGGGTTATATTATCAATTAGGGTTTTATGGTATTTTATGATGAATTAGTGCACATATGTATTTATGGTTATCATTTTAGGGTTTTTATCACTTTTAAATGAAGTCTTTAGTGTTTACATACATTTAGGGTAGAAAAATTTCTTACGCGATTGATTAATTCTTTTAAGGTTTTCACTTTCATTAACCTTGTTAACTCCTAAATTATCTAACATACACAAGTTTATTTTAAAAGCTAGATCGAAAATTTTATGGGTTTACAGGTTGGGTTGCCTCTCACCAATCATTTGTTTTTTAAGCCACCAACCTAGCTCCATGGTGTTCGCTTCATGGTGGGTCTTCGAAATATGCAATTGTTTTCACTTTTTCTTCTTCTTTTTCATCGAAGAACAGTTTTAACATGTGTCCATTTACTTTAAAGGTTTCTTCTTCCTCTCCTTTATCATCAATTGCTCTACGAGGCCATATCATAATTATTGTATATGGCCTTATCCATTTGACCAAAGCTTACGTAGGAATATCCTAACTTCTATCCTACTTCGAAATTCTTATGGAGTATTTTCTTATCATTCCTAAATTCTTCCAATTCATCCAATTGAAGCACTTAGTAATCTCCTATAAAGCTTCTGTCAAAATTTAGGAATTTTATAGCCCAATATGCTTTATGTCTAATTTTGATCAGGTGGTGACAAGCTTTTCCATAAACCATTCGATGGGGGGACATTCTTATGGGGTTTTTATAAGCTGTTCTATAGGGCAACAATGCATCATCTAACATGGATGCCCATTCTTTCCTTGAAGCACAAACAGTTTTCTTTAGAATCTTTTTTAATTCTCAATTCGATGATTCAACTTGTTCGCTTATTTGAGGATGGTATGGTGATGCAACTTTGTTAACCTCATACCTAGCCAATAAAGTCTCAACTTGTTTAGTACAAAAAATGTGTTCCCCCTTTGTTGCTTATAGTTGATGGTACACTAAAACTTGTGAAGATGTTAGTCTTAAGAAACTTGAGGACATTCCTAAAATTAATGGTGGGCAAAGCAACTACTTCTACCCATTTAGAGACATAATCTACTGCTATTAAAATGTACTTATTAGACAAAGATGTAGGAAATAGTCCCATAAAATCTATCCCCCATACATAAAAATTCTCAACAATAAGAACTCCCTATTGTACCATTTCATTTCACCATGAAATATTACCCATTTGTTGACATCTAGTTAATTTCATCACATATGCCTTACAATCAGCAAATATAGTATGCTGATAAAATCCATTGCAAGATCTTTGCTACTGTGAGATATGCACCAAAATGGGCCCCTACAGGCTCCATGTGGCAGTGGGTAATAATATCTTGTAACTTTGGTATAGTTACACAACACCTGATTACTTAATTTGCACTACACTTGAACAAATATGGGTCTTCCTATAAGTAATTTTGCACCTTCTTTTAGAAATTTTTGTCATTGATTGTAATCAAGATCATATGGAATGACCCCTCTAACCAAGTAATTGATAATGTCTGCATACCAATGCCAACGAGTCAAGCTAGCTGATATAGCTACTCATTTGGAAAACTCTCTTAGATTACCACTTAATTCTTACTGCCTCCTCTACCCTTGATATATAGATCAAATTCTTGTAAGAAGAGTACCCAATGGATGAGCCATGGCTTCGTGTTTGGCTTGTTCAACAAATATTTCAAAGATGCATGGTCAGTATCAAACTAAAAATTTAGTTTCTTTCTTCTTCTTTTTTTTTAATATGATTTATATTAAGCTCAACCTGTTCAATATAAATCTCTTGACTAGATTAAGAAAATGTATTATTTTTTAAAACAATTTCAAATGAGTCGACACCTGACTAAAATCGATAAAGAGTGAAATTACAACCCATAGGTAGATGGGCCCTAATTTCAACTACTAATCTGAGATTTTCAATTAAAAAATTGAAAAATAGAAATCAAAGAAAAGACATGCTCGAAGGCTATCTTAAAAAGACCCAAAGATTTCATAAAAAACTTCATGAAATAATTAGGTGGGCCTTTAATTTTATTTTCAAGTAAAATCGGCATTCTCTTTATTTATTGAAAATTTTTTAGAAAATTTTGAAAAGTGGGGAAATTGGTTTTTCTTTTTAGTTTAGGTAGCCTAAAGTGTCTATGTACCTGTGGAGTGAGATCAAACTCACATAGTTCATAATTTAAGAAAATTTTAGTATGTAGGCCAACTTTATTTATTGAAAATTCTTATCACTTTAAGTTCTTATATTTTATTAATTTTTTAGAAAAATGATTTTGGTCTAAATTGGAAAACTCTAAAAAAACTCCTAAATTTTAGAAAAGCACCAATTTAATTTTTGTTTTATTAGAAACATTTTATGTGTAAAAAAACTCATTTTATTAGAAAATAATTTTATTCAAAATCAAGCCTATATCCATAACATAATCAATAACATGGCAACGACATGACAATACCGATTATTTATCAGTCAACATGATAATTATTAAGATAAAGTTGACATGCTAATTTAATCCAATTCAACATACTAATATATTCAAATCAATAAATCATTCAAATTAAAGCTAAACTAGCAAATCATGCTATCATACTCATTATTCCAACATGCTAATTATTCAAATTAAAATCAACATGCTAATTAAAATTAAGCTAAACCAACTAACATGCTAATTAATCAAATTTACATGCATATTATTCAAATTAAATTATGGTAATTATTAAAACCAAATCAAATTTATTAACATGCAAACTACTTAAAACAAACCCAAATTAGATGCTAATTAATTCCAACTAACATACTAATTTTGTAAGTCTACATTAACATATCATTATTTAAATAATTCAAATTAAAGCTAAAATAACAAATCTATATTTTATTTGTTAAGGCTTAATCTTACCCTTGAAATCAAATCAACGTCTTATTAAACCAAAATCCTAGCATATTAATTATTAAAATGTTATTAAAATTTTATTAAAATAACTAAGCATGAATAAACTAAATATCACAAACACATCATTCTCATAAAAGCATGGCAACGCAAGATAAAAAAAGATTTTATAATTTTATGCATTTTTCTTCTTTTTTTTCTTTTCTTTTCAATCATTCAATACAACAACTAAAGAGGGCAAAAACTTACATTGCATAGTGACGAAACTGGGGCCAGTTCAATGGTGGTCCAACTAGTTCTTGAGGCAAGGTTGGTGGCTTTGAACTTCTAAGATGTCGAACTACAAAACCCATAACCCAATTTCTGGAAAACCTAAGCCTACTTTCTTCCATTTCCTCGAAAACTCTAACCTAAAGATGAACAAACCCTAAACAACTACTTTCTAACTTCTACTCCAAATTCCACATGAAATCAAGAGTAACTAAAGCTTAGGTTTTACTCTAGGATGAGAGTAAAATATCCCATTAATTTTTCTTAGATCAATTTTCTCTATATTGAGAGAAATCAAAGAGAGAGAATAGGTTTTACATTAATGAAAGCTAGAGTAAGAAAGTTGTGATTTCACTTAATTAAAGAGTTTGCAATACTTGAGGATGAATTGAATGCGTAGAGAAGACCCCTATTTATAATGTTAAGTCATGATTGATGCTCAAGAAACTTCCTTGTTTGAGAAAAAATAAATCTTTAGTGAATTAGGAATGTTTGGGTGTATACCTCAATTTTTCTTGGTTTTAGCCAAAGTTAATCATGCTTTCATGGAAATTAAGGATAATCTAAGGTTACTATAGCTTAAGGAGGATGAGTTTTCTTATTTTATGTCGAGTTATGTCATTAATTTGTAAAAAAAATCATCAATTTTGCTAAAATAAGTAGGGGTGTGATATATGGCTATTTATGAGCTACTCGGTTTTCCCTTTATTATATTTCTCTTATTTCCCTTGATTAAAACTTCTAAATTTGCACATACCCAGATAGTACACTTTATGAGCTTTCATTTCCATATTTTTAAAGATTTTTTTGTAACAAAAAATACATCAAAATTGGGTAGAAAATATAGTAGGTAAGTTTCCCAGAATAAAAATAAAGCTTCTAATCATAGAAACAAAGGGGGAGGGGGGTGGGTGGGGTTGTGATTTTGTCTGCGAGGACAAGAAGGAGAACGAAGGGCACGTATAAGGCACATGCCATGTAGCCTCACATACGTGTACAATGCAGGTGAGTGTTTAAAAAATAAAAGGATGTGTTGTCCGAATGTCTTTTTTATTATTATTATTTATTAAGCACCCTGTGTCACAATGTGGTGCGACCATGTGATGCCACATGGCACATGTGGCATGCCACCTCAGCAAAAAATTATTATTGTTGTTATTTAGTACTTTTTATTTTTTTTAATTTTCCTAAACTTTCTCTTTTTTTTTTCTCTTATTTCTTACATTTTCCAACTTTTTTCGTATTTTCCAAATTTTCTTTTCTTTTCTTGTACTTTCTAGGTTTTCCAATATTTTTGAATTTTTTTATTTTCTAAATTTTTAAATATTTTTGTAGTTTTTTTAAACTGTTTAGCCTTTTTCCACGAATGGGTTCCTAAGCTATAATGAACACAAAACAAGTAAAAATAGGATGTCTATAATCAGTATATATTATCACCTTGGACCCTATCAAGTAAAATTGGAACTTATCACATGCAAGCACCATAGTAAGCAATTCCTTTTCTATAGTTGTATAATTTCTCTAGGCATCATTGAGTATTCTACCTAGTAAATTGTTTGGAAGATCCTATTTTTCCTTTATCCTAGGACTACTCTGACTATTGTATTGCTTACATTACACATAAGCTCAAATGGTAATGTCTAATTAGGGGGCTATAATAATTGGTGATGATACTAGCTTCTCCTTCAGTGTCTCGAATGCTTTTGTGCCATTGTGGTCAAAATCAATTGGTGCGTTTTTTGCTAATAAAGCTCAAAGTGGTTTTGAGATCTTAGAAAAATCCTTTATGGAACATAGCATGTCCAAGGAAACTTCCAATGCCTTTCATATTGATAAGTTGATACGAATCATCTCCTTGGACTAGTTACATACAACAGAGCTAGAACTGTATAAGGATTTACATGGAGAATACTAGCTTGAAACCCTTTCATGACGAAGATACCTATTTGTCAAGCCTGAATTTTTGGTTTCTTGTTTTAATTCGATTTTCCCTTTTTTCGACTAATATTAAACTCTAACCTATTTAATATTAATCGTTGATTAAAGAAAATGAAAATTTTTTGTTCTTTTTAAATTAAAAAAAAAAAACTTTTGGAATTGCTACCCAACTAAAGTTAGAAAAAAAGAGAAATTATAATCAATTTGGTAGATTAACCATAAGTCTTTAATTTTATATTAATAAAGGACTAGATGGTTCCAAATTTGAAGGCTACCTATTAAACCCTAACGAGTACCATTATTACTGTTCTGAAATTAAGCTTATTTTTTACAATTATACCTTTATTATTTTTTTATAATAAAATAAAAACCTAAGTTTTTATAGATTTTTACGTCTCCCCCAAAGTACATATGTACCTACTAGTCGGGATCAAATGTTTGTAGTTCATTTCGAAAACTTTAGTGTGTTTGTTTGTTTTAATTTTGAAAATCAATTGGCTTCACATTTTTAATTTATTTATTTTGACTAAAAAAAATCTAAAATATGGGTCCTAATTTGAAGTTTTATTATTATTTTTTGAAATCCTTAAAGAAAAACCTTAATTTGAAAAAAAATTATTAATTTTATTTTTAGAAAACAACTTCTCCTAGGTGTTCCTAAACTAAAATATTTTTTTCCTTTTATATATTTTAAAGTCAACAACTAAAACAAATCATTAAATAAATAATCAAGATAAATAAAATGAATAAAAAAACTTACTAATAAAATAAAAACAATAACTAAAGAAATAGAACTACCAAGTTGGGCACATAGGTCAATAAAGTAGGGTACGGTTGGGTTAAATTCAGCGGGTCGAGTTCGAGTTAATGGAGCTCTAACCAGGTCATAGTCCTTGTAAGGTAGAGAAGAAGAAAGGTAGCAAAAGTTGAATTAGTACAAGCCGTTTCATACACCAAAATGAAAGGGAGAAACTGGAATCATGAGTTTTGTATTGGACATATGGGGGGATAAATTCAACGCCACGGCTAACGATAATTGTTTGTGGTGGTTTTCAAAGTTAGAGGTAGCAGCAGTGTTTGGGTCAGGGGCATCATGTTGTTGCGTCACTGCTGTGAATGAACCATTGGGTGTTGTCATGTTAGACTTAGTGTTCACTATAGTAGAGTTGCGGTGGGAGGACTATTGTTACGTGTCTGTCATGGAGTAGACGTATACATGGAGCTACTCATGTTGTTAGTTGCTCGTGCGCGTAGGTATCGACATCTGGAGTTTGGCGAGAGAGCAAGCTTGCATAGGCCTTGATTGGAGCTAGTCAATGTACTGCACATGTTTAAGCAATGATTGCGGCTAATAAAGAGGAATGTGTTTTCTATGGTTCATGCGAGAGAAGGGATTAGAGATTGGTGTTGGCGTATAGTGACGTGGTCGCATGTATGTGACAGTGAATGTGCTCAAACGAAGAGAGGATGGGAATGGCTGCTATGAGTGGAGATTGAGTGTTGTCCTATTCAGCCGTGTGGTAAAGTGTTGTAGTGTGAACTATGTGTATGCGACTGTATGCAGTAGATGGTACGAGTGAGTGGTTATGAAATGTGTGAAGTAGTGAGGATAGTGTGAGAATGAAATACAACCATGTAGTCATGAGCTGTTGATTGTATTCATGTAGTGGAGTTGTTGTTTGGCGAAGTGGACTGATATTGGTTTGCGCAATGGATTGAGGATGGAGAAAGAGGACTTCGGTTTGTTGTGAGAAAAGGAAATTGATGGGAGTTTGGTTAAGGTGAGTGTGTAATTTAAGAAAAAAAATTATGTTGTGCGATCCTTAAATAAAACTCAGAAACAAATCTTCTATATCTATTCATATCTAATTTAATAAAAATCAAAATCAGATTTGAATTCTACAAATCTTTGTCACATTGAATTTAACATTATCGTATTAGATACGTGTTATCTCCAATAATGATTTAAATATAATTATATCATATTCAAAAGATTTGACGAGATTTATAATTAGATTTGAATTCTGTATGCTCAACTGATTTTTGCAATGGAAGAAAAAATAAAAGGTACATGTGTGCTTAGTGAGATTCGAACCTATGACACTAAGCCCAACTAAATGCCATATTCGAGTATTACTATTAAGTTATTAGCCTGTACCTTGACATTTAGTATAATTAAATTATACTTAAGCTATGTGACATCTAAAATGAAGCTATTTGAAATGAGCTAGACCAAATCCATTAACCTTAAAACATTTTATTTTCTAAAAATCTATTTCCCTAAAAATATTTATAATTTTTCTTTTTTTTTGTATTTTTTTCTTTTTAGCTTTTTGAATTAAGACCTTGAAAAAACAAAAATTAAAACTTTAAAGAGGCAAAAATTGGGTGTCTACACTATCCCAACCTTTATCTTTTATAATTATACTAACTTGAGTATCGAGCTCTCGTTAAGACTAACACAATTTCTGAGTTACTAAGCAAATGTATTGACTTACCAAGAAATCACACCCATTATCCAAAGCCAACCAACATTAGACCTTTATCTAAGTTAAGCTGCCGAGATACCCAACCTAGAGAAGACCAAAATACCCTTCAATACTCAAGCTCTAACCTAAACCAGACCAAGTCAGCTCTAATTGCTAACTCTTTTAAGCACGATCATGTAATTGCTTAACGGCCTCTAAATTCATTTTAGCCTAGCCAACCGCACTACAAGCCCCTAATCGCGTCTTAACACGTGTCTTCTAACACAACATTTTAGAAGGATTCTTTATTTTTTTATACAGAATATTCTTTATCCTTTTTATCCTTTTTAACATGTCTTATATATCTCATTTGTAAATTACCCTTTCTGTCTTTTCCATGTATATATCGTAACTTTAATGGGGCAAGTATATAAACCTCAATTTGCTTGTATGTAGACATCATCACTCCTAATTATTGAATATAGGCATTACCCTTTTGAGAACACTTAGCCATGTCTTCTCTCTCATCTTTCATCTCTTATCTAACTGCTTTAGCAAGAGTTAGTGACAACGGCCCTAATACTACATTTGTATGTCAAAGAGGCAACAGGCAATAACTACAGGGTCTGCCACATCATAACCCACTTGAGAATGTTCTTGTTGAGAAGGTTGATGAGCCTATGTTTTTATTAATCAGAAGATTGTTAGAGATGAGAAATCTAGAAGATGTCCTTAATGAGATCCAAAGATTGATTGATGAATTTTCCAACTTGTTCCTCAAAGAGTTACCTAAGGAACTACCTCCAATTTAAGGCCTTAAACACTGTATTGATCTATAGCTAGGCATAGCCCTGCCAAACCGACCTGCTTACAAAATGAATCCTGAGCAAGCTGCCAAGTTGAAAAGGTAAGTGGATGAGCTAATAGAGTGAGGCTATGTGAGGGAGAGCATGAGTCCTTATGCTGTACTAACTTTACTTATCCCAAAGAAGGATGGTTTATGGTGCATTTACATCGATAGCTAAGTTATAAACTGTATTACAATCAAGTATAGACACCTAATACCAATGCTCAATAACATGTTGGGTGAACTTCATGGCACTAAGATATTCTCGAAGATTGATTTACAGAATGGCTATCACCAAATTCAAATGAGG
This sequence comes from Lumnitzera littorea, assembly GCA_024138015.1. NCBI lineage: Eukaryota > Viridiplantae > Streptophyta > Magnoliopsida > Myrtales > Combretaceae > Lumnitzera > Lumnitzera littorea. The sequence goes on from JAMXBB010000006.1 coordinate 60,199,037, forward strand.
CCTAATGATGAATGGAAGACCTCTTTCAAGATGAAGTATATAGTCTGTATGAGTGGTTGGTTATGCCATTTGGGCTCACAAATGCACTGAGCACATTTATGAGGCTTATGAACCATGTGATCCATCCGATGATAGGGAGATATGTGGTCGTGTACTTTGATGACATATTCATATACAGTACTGACCTGAACAACCATATTCAACACCTCAAAGCTGTTTTTGACATTTTACATATTGAGAAGTTGTATATGAACTTGAAGAACTGTATGTTTTGTCAAGGAGAAGTTCTCTTTCTTAGGTATGTGGTGTCTGGAGACAGAATCTAAGCACATGAAGAAAAGGTCCAAGTTATCTTAGAGTGGCCTACAACCAGAACTATCACTGAAGTTCGAAGTTTTCATGACCTTACTTCTTTCTATCAAAGATTCATTAAAAACTTCAATATAATTGTAACCCCCTTAACCAAGTTAACAAAGAAGAGTGAAGGATTCTAATGGAATGATTGAATTGAGCAAACTTTAGGAAGATCAAAGAGAAGCTCATTACTACGCTTATCTTATCCCCACTTGATTTTGATAAGTCGTTTGAATTGGAATACGATGCGTTAGGCATTGGCATTGGTGCAATCCTGACGCAGGAGCATCGACCAGTTGCTTAGTACACTGAGATGTTCGATGGTGCCACATCGAACTATTCTGTATATGAGAAAGAGTTTTACTCTTTTTTCTGAGCTCTTACTGCTTGGCAATATTGTTTGTTACCTCAAGAGTTTGTGATTTATACGGACCATAAGTCCTTAAAGCATCTTGCAAGTCAGAGCAAACTTTCAAAAAGGCAAGCAAAGTGGCTAAAATTTATGGAAGGTTTTTCTTATGTGATTGGACACAAGAAAGGTAATGCCAACATAGACACAAATGCCTTATCACATCGACATACCTTGTTAAACACCTTACGGACGAAATTATTGGGATTTTCCCTTATTATCGAACAGTATGCTCACGACCCCCATTTTGGTCTTATTCTTAATCAATGTAAAGAAGGAGTTGTTGTTGGAGGATATTACCTTAAGGATGGCTATCTATTCAAGGAAAGAATGTTGTGCATACCATGTTATTCCATATGTGAGCTATTGGTGAAGGAAGCTTATAATGGTTAATTATCTAGTCATTTTAGAGAGGCCAAAATAGCCAACCTGTTAAAAGAAAACTTTTACTAGCTTGGTTTAGCTAAGTCTGTCCATAAGGTAGTCGATAGTTGTGAAGTGTACAAGAGGGCTAAGGGGAAGAGGGAGCTGCATTGAAAGTATACGCTTGTACCTACACTAACCTCACCTTAGGCTGACCTTGGCATAGACTTTGTCCTAGGGTTTCCCTATACATCTAAGGGAAAAGATTTGATCTTTATTATAGTGGACCACTTCAGCAAAATGGCACGCTTCATCCCGTACCATTGAACTAATGATGCTTTATATATTACCGATTTGTTTTTACAAGAAGTTGTTTAACTATGATGGAGTATTAACCTATGGACCCCTCAACTAAGCTCACCTTTGAGGCTTACAATCTCTTGCGAGAAAGATACTATCTTCTTAACCTACTAAAGACAAGCTCCAATACACAGAAGAGTTGTGGAAGAACTCCCTAAGGCCCCAACTCAGACATACTCTACTCTACTTGGACTCTTACCCAATCACCAAGTTGTTAAATGTTGAGGCCAACCTATCAAATGTTGAGGCCTACCTACTGAATGCCAAAACCTACTAACCGAGTGCCGAGTCAGAGGCCCCTGTATGCCGAGCTCTCCTTTTCCATCCTACTAAGCTGCAACTTTACCATATCACCACGGTAGCCCTTAGTATAGCATAGCAGCAATAGCCTCAAGACAAATTGACCTAATACATGCACACCTACTAATAGCCTGCCACTTGTCTCTACTTTTTCTAACATTTGTACTATATTCCCTTTTCATTCTTTGACATATTTACCTTTTCACATATACTAGGAATCTCTTACATCCACTATCTTCTATGTAATTTCCATTACTGTATTATATCCCTAGGGACTTACTATAAATAGTCCCTTATCTTTTGTAACTGGAATCATCTTACATCTTACATAATATTGTTAAGGAATATTCCTCTTGTTGTTCTTGCTAGAGCCCATTCTTTGAGCATATCATCTTACACTCTTATTTAATCTTATCAAGTAGCTTAAAAGTAGTAGCGGGTGGATCTTAGTATCAACTTGGGTGTCATATTAAGTGTAGTACTAAGTCCTATAGTGTTCGTTGGTGCATCATATCCAGAGAGAAACTTTACGAAAGCTACTGTGTTTGCCGAACTAGCCATTCCCTGTTTCTTCAATATCTCGAAAGACCCACAGTTACTACTTCCTACAATAAGCCTAGTGATTAATCAAGCTACTAGGCACATCATAATATCTTGGTATCAAAGCTTGAGGTTGCAACTGAAAGCTAAGTATTGCAGTAGTTGCTTCTTGTTATAGTGTATGTTCTGTTATACTTTGTTACTTTAGTGGAAAAATAGAGCAAGTTCTAAAGTCACTATGCGATATCGTATTAGCAAAGTTGTGTGAAATTTCTATTTAAGTAGTGGACTTCCTAAAGTTTTGTATTGAAAATGTCAAATCCTAGTGTTCAAGGAGAGATTAATGATATTGAGAGCGATGCTCATAGTTGTGGTCATGTTACCCAACAGACCTCATAAACTACTGACAAGTAATTGTAAGACCTTACTACTGTTGTAGCCAACCTGGCTATATCTATATAGAAGGTAGTAGAGACTAGACCTCAAGATAGAGTTGATGAATGGGGTCGAGATGTGAGAGATAGGCTGAGAAGATAAGTAGCTAAGCATGAAGTACTAAAAGCTGTTAATGTAAACCTAACTCCACCTTGACATGTTGAGAGGTTTTCAAAGAGGAGACTTGAGGTTAGATGAAGTTGAAGAGCATAGAGAGGAGGAAGAGTAGTATGACATATTAGAAGCATAAGAGCTTTGTGTCCTTAGAAGAGCCAAACATCTTAAACTGCAGATTTCGAGCTTTAATGGGTCTGGTAGTGCTAATGACTACTTGAATTAGGAGGAAAAGGTTGAAAAGATATTTGACTTCTATGATTATGAAGACTCAGTACGTATTTAAGTAGTTTCTTTGGAATTTTCTGGGAATGTAGCAATGTAGTGGAAAAAATTGCAAAATGTACGTAGTGAACCTGACATGAAATCTGAATTAGGAATGAGATGAAGAAGGTCCTGGGAAGTAGATTTGCTCCAAAACACTAAGAGTATGACACTTTCCAACGTCTGTAAGAACTTAGATAAGGTAATTGATCAATGGATGAGTCTGTCCGAGAATTCTAGTTGCTAATGATCTATTGTGATGTTGATGAGCTTAAAGCGTAGATAATAGCAAGGTTCATTTCTAGACTAAGATCTGAGATTGGTAGTATAATGGAGTATAAAGGCTTGGAAATCTAGATGAGACCATCCGAGTTGCACAAAGACAGAAGTGAAATGAGCTTAGCCAAGCATAGAGTAACTAACCTGGCTTGTTGAACAGAACTAGTATGTCGAGCCGACCTAGATATGACCGAGCTTAGTACAACTTCAAGGTCGACCGCCAAGGTCAAATGCTAAGTAGACCTAATGATGGTTGAGATAAGACTAAGGTCGAAGAGCTTGAGGTCAAGAAAGACCAAGGTTAGAGCTCAAGATGGAAGACCCGAGAAATAAAGTATTTCAAGTGCCTTGGTTTTGGATACATGGCCAATCAATGCCTAAACAAACATGTGATGACCATCAATGGTGATAGCCTATAGTTCAAAGTGGAGAGTACAAGTGAAGGAGAAGAAGAGGTGGATGCTAATCACCTGTTGGACAAGTTTCAAGAGGATTCCAAAGCCCAGTTCCAACTTAAAATGAGAGAATACTGCATAGTTGTGCATCGATCACTCAGTACCTTTACTATCGATGAGAATGAATGGAGAGAGAACCTCTTTTACATAAATTGCAGACTAAATGGCTACCTATGCATTGTGATCATCAATGGAGGAAGTTGTACCAATGTGATAGTGCAAAGAGTAGTGAAGGCTTTGAAGTTGCCAACTTGTCCTCACCCTAAGCCCTACAAGATTCATTAGCTTAATGAGAAGGGAAGTCTGCTTGTTGTTGAGCATGTTAAAGTACCGATCACTATTGGTGATAGATACAAGAACAAGGTGTTGTACGATGTCTTATCCATGTATGCTCTACACATATTACTAGGTTGACTATGGTTATTTGATTTAAAAGTGTTATACAATGGATACAGGAACACTTATAAGTTCCAAAAGGATAGAAAGAAGGTTGTGTTGACTCTTATGAACCCGAGAGAAGTTCAAGAATCACAAATCAAGGTTTCCAAATTCTTACAAAAGAAATCCTCGATGTTTTCACGAACGTAGTTTTCTAAGGATGTTAAGGAAGAGGAGTTTGTACTCTTATCAGAAGACTTCTTGAATTGAAGGATGTTGGAGCATTACCTACCGAAGTGTAGACATTACTCCAAGAATATGCTAACTAGTTTCCTACTAAGTTACCCAGAGGTCTACCCCCTGTCAAAGGTATAGAGCATTGCATCAACCTCCAGCCTGGAGCTACTCTGCCTAACCAACCTGCTTATAGGCCCAATCCCAAGCAGGAAGCTAAGTTGAAGAAATAAGTTGATGAATTGATCAAGCGTGGACATGTCCAAAGAGCATGAGCCCTTATGTTGTGCTAACTATCCTAATGTTGAAGAAGGATGGCTTATGGAGAATGTACATTAATAACCAAGTTATCAACAAGATCATTGTCAAGTATTGATATCCAATCCCAGGTTGGATGATATGCTCGATAAGTTGTACGGTGTACGAATATTTTCAAAGATTGATTTGAAGAGTGGCTACCATTAAATCTCAATGAGATTAGGACATGAGTGGAAGATTGCTTTCAAAATGAAGGACAGTCTATTTAAGTGGTTAGTGATGTTGTTTGGGCTAACAAATGTGCTAAGTACCTTTATGCCAGTCATGAATCATGTTTTGAGATCCTTGATTGGTAAATGTGTTGTTTACTTTGATGATATTTTGGTATATAGAGCCGACCTCATTTCTCATGTCACGCACTTGAGATCTATATTTGATATCCTTCGTGCCAAGCAATTGTTCAATAATTTGAAGAAATCCATGTTCTATTAAAGCAATGATGAAAAAGTTTAAGCTACTCTTGAATGGTCAATGCTGACCAGTGATGCTAAAGTATGGAGTTTTCATGGTTTAGCTTCTTTTTGTCGAAGATTCATTCAAAACTTTAATTCCATAGCTACTCTACTAACTAAGCTAACCAAGAAGAACTCTGAATTCAAATGTTTTGAGAGAGCTCAAAAGAGTTTTGAGGAGATCAAATCCAAGTTAACTTTTGCCCTAATATTAGTATTACCTAACTTTAGTAAGGTTTTTGAGTTAGAGTTGACACATTCAAAGTCAGCATTAGAGCTGTTCTAATGCAGAAGCAATGACCAATTGCATATTTTAGTGAGAAGCTTAAAGGTGCCACACTGAATTACTCAGCATATGATAAGGGGCTCTATACCCTTGTCTAAGCACTTTAGAATTGGCAACTTTATATACTACTAAGAGAGTTCATTATTTACACAAACCAATAATCTCTTAAACATCTCAAAGGACAGCAAAAACTCTCCTAATGCCATACTAAGTGGATTGAGTACCTAGAAACCTTTTGCCATATCATCAAATACAAGAAGGGAACTACCAACACCGTAGCAAACGCACTTTCTTGTCAGCATGTTCTTCTCACAACATTACAGACTAGAATACTTAGGTTTGGTACCTTACCTAATGAATATGAACATGATTCATACTTTAGACCCTTAATGGTCAAGTACACTATTAGAGTAGTAGATGGGTTCTATCTGAGCCAAGGATTTCTGATGAAAGGAAAGCAAGTTTGTATGCCAAGTAGTTTTACTAGAGAATTACTTGTTTTGAAAGCCCATGTACGGAGCTTAGCCGGCCATTTTGGTGAGAAGAGAATTGCCGAGCTATTGAGAGAACATTTCTATTGGCTTGGGATGATGAAAAATATGCTTAAAATTCTTGAACATTGCAAGATGTGTAAGTGAGCCAAGAGAAGAAAGGAACCACATGAAGAATATACACCTCTATCCATACCTGAGCGGCCCTAGACCAATCTAAGTATGGATTTCAAGCTCATCCTTCCTAGAGCACCTCTACCCATACTTGAGTAGCCCTAAACCAATCTAAGTATGGATTTCATGCTTAGCCTTCCTAAAGCATCTCAAAAACATAATTTTATTATGGTGGTGGTTGATCGGTTTAGCAAAATGAGCCACTCCATCCCTTGCCACAAAACTAATGATACTTTATTTGTTGTTAACCTTTTTTGCAGGAGATCATATGGCTACATAGTGTCCCAAAAAGTATTGTGTTAGATCATGATTTGAAGTTTATGAGCTTCTTCTAGCAAACACTATGGAAGAAGCTCAACACTAAGCTAATGTTCAATACTTCTTACCATTCACAGATAGACTGCTAGACAAAGGTAATGAACAAAACAGTAAGCAACCTCCTTCAAGCTACTGTTGGGAAGAATCTGCATGATTGGGATCTATGCCTACCTATCATCAAGTTTTCTTACAACCACTCCACTTATAACTCAATAGGAAGATTGCCTTTTAAGGTCGTCTATGGCCTTAATCCAAACTTACCATTGGACATGATTACCAGCTCAACCTGTAAACCTTACTATTTAATGGACACGTAAATCTATTAAGAGTGCTTCTCGATCATTCCTAAGGATCAACTAAACTAAGAATTTAAGTTTACATTTAAAAACTAACTTAGTTTTTCAATTCAAAAGTTCATTATTGATAAAAACTCGAATACGGAAATAATAGACATTAAGCTACCTAAAGCCCCAAAATCCTAAACCTTAAGATAATTAAGAACTTGTAACCTTAAGCAACTAATTGAGAATTTAATTTGAATACTTTTATTCAACTTTAGAAAATTTTGAAATTTTATGAGAAGTAAATCATAACTTATAAGTTAATTTAAGAACCAAACCCTAAGAGAATTACATATAAGACAATCCCCTTATTTTCACTCATAAGTTATGTTACATATGGATAAGTAAGCCAACCAATCATATTAAATAACTTATCAAATGAGAGTTAGAATCAACTATCACTTAATAACTTATCAAAAGCTAGTGATAAGACCAATTCCATATATTACCATAACCTATACTACATAAGGATAAATTATCTCTTCAATTTTCAAACAAGTGACAAGATAAGAGCCATGCCCTATTTGTCCCCTACAATGGCTGGTTGTAAGAATAGCTTAGGGGAGGCCATGCCTTGTCATTTATCCATCAATCTATTTGTCTTTCACATCTATTATTCACCCCTAATTGCTTATATTATCAAATCATTACAAAGTGAGACTTATGCGACAAGTTTAGATGCATTAAAAATGGACTTTGTGAATGCATTTTCCCTCATTTTGCAACCAGCACACTCTCTCTCTTTTCACTCATCTCTCACTTCCTTTTTCTACACTTTAAATACACAAACTAAAAGAGGAAACCAAACCTTACAAAATCTACACTTGCTGCCACATTTTGCACCTACAACTGATGGCACAAAGCTTTTTTGTTGCCCTTCTTTTGTTAACTTCAAAAGCCATTTTAGGAATCCTTAGAACATCCCCAAAATCTACCTCAACCATCAAGATCTTGGTTATTAAAAGAGCTTGTAAGAAAGGGAAAGCAAACAAGGAGCAAAAGGACTGTTAGTTGCACAACCACCTATTTTTATGCATTAAAGACAAGTAAGTTATTTCTTTGTTAAAGTACTCTAATATGCCATGGTAGGAGATTATATTTTCATGAAGATATTAGCATGAACATAAGGTGATAAAATAGCTAGACCACTTTAAGGAGTAAGCTTATGAATCTCTTACATAGAAGATGGATAATAAGCATATTAAGTTGATATTATGAAGGATACATGTCTAATGCTTAGAGTAGAAATTTGTAAGTTGAGAAAATCATGAAATATGTGTATGAACATGGGAGTAACATGTTGGACGTGTAAATTATATATGGTATTTAGACGTTATTTTTACTTTATGTGGTTACATATGCTTAAATCTAGGTTTAAGTAAAGGAAAATCCATTACATAAAGTTTTTATAAAGAAACCAACTTTTGAGATGTAAACTATAGCATAGAGTTTATGATAGTATGCTATCTATCATTTTTATATAGTACATAAGCTGAATAATCACCTCATGGAAGAAAAGTTAAGTTAGAGTTAGAATACAAGTAGCATAGGTTCATGATCTAACACCTAAACTTAAGTAAATGATAAAACAAGTTAAAAAATCAAGCTAGAGACCCTTGAACCAAACCATCCAAATATCGAACTATAAGAAAACTCACTTTAAAATATGATAAAACCAAGTAAACAAAGTGAAAAAACCAACTGAAGCAACTATGATATGTGTATAAAGCCTAAAACTTAAAACTGAGCCTAAAATACTCAATATAAGCTTAGAACTCTAAGTTGGGCCTTCACCAAATTTCTAACCAGCACCTTAATCTATTAATGAAGGTCTTTTTGAAGCCCATAAAGAGTCTACATAAAACTCCCCAAGCCCAACAAAGTGACTAACCTCAGTTTAGATAAAAAAAAAAAAAAACAAGCTCATTTAACTACTTAAGCCTACATAAGAGTCTAAGAAATGTTGATAGCACCAAGGGTGTAAACCAAGGATGGAAAAATGATCTTAAAGAATGTATTAAGTTTAGAATAAAGTCCTAAGCTTAAGTCTAAAGGATTTCCTAAGATAACAAAAAGCCTAACAACCAAACTAAGCCTCAAAGAGTTCAAAAACTTGAGGACCGCTACTGTTCTGACCAGTGGATAGATTTGCATGCCTTATCTCAAAAAGCTAACCTCACCATGTTAAAGTACACTCGAAAATGATGAAAATCAACTATCAGATTACAGAAATCAAATTTAAAACAAGAAATTTTTACGCAATTGAAGTTTTAAGTAAAACCGAGAAAAATACGAAACTAAGTTAAAAAAGTATAACTTAAAGAATCATAGGTTAGCCTTTCAACTTCATCTCAAACTCTTAACTTTATTATATTTGCTATATTCAAGGGACCCAACTGTAGGAGACAACTTACCCCCAAACTACTACGACTGATCCGCTATAAATGAGTGAGTGATTCTCAATGACTTTGTGTTTGGTTTTGCTTATAGCGTAGATGTACTTAAATTTATACAATGAACTTGAATGCATATGGGATATGGAAAACGCATGTATATGATATTATAATTGAATTCAATGGCTTACTAATAAGATAATAACGAAGATTGTTATGATGATAGTTATGCATAGTTGTGTGGAATGAAATTGTTTGATTATAATGGAAATTAAATTAATTAAGCAGTTGATTAAGAAATTCAATGGATCATGCATTTCTCATGACTACATTATAACTATACTGACTACTACCTTACGTGAAAGATGGGAAGGGGCTTAGGCAATGGTATGCCATTTATTTATTATTGAGTCTCTATCTTGAGCTTTCAGGTTTACTAGGTGTTAGGGGACACTAACTATTAGCAAAGGGCCATGTCTTGTGACTTCCACTTAAGGCATATGTTTGTGGACTGCGAAAGCTACCACATTGCTAAACTTAAGATTTTGGCATAAATTTTGTTTTTTTTTTAAAAGGAAAGTACATTTTTGTATGAAAGGAAAGATTTGTATATGTTATATATATGATTTCAAGTTGATTCGAGCATAATAGTGCAAATGGAATAAAAACTCAAGTGCTAAGACTCGATTAATGGTTTGTGTCGGTTAATTATCTCCAACTTTGACTACAAGAGGTGAAAGTCTGAGTTGCATGCAGTTCCTAGGTCGTTGCATATATTGGTTGGCATTCTGAGTGTTCATGCATTCATATGTTGTGTACTAAATTATATTGTTTATATGGCATAGCGAAAGGATTAACTTACTATGCGTAAGTTTACACGCCGACAAATTCCTTTTGTTTTAGGACCACTTCTTCGTTCATCTGGGCCAAGGAATGCCTGAGGTGAGTCTTACGCTGAGATGGGATTATGTGTTTAGGAAGAGAAGAGGGAATTTTGTAATAGTGACTTCTAGATATATTTACTTATTTAATTAACTCCATAGTTAGACTTTCTTAATGCAGACTTTCATAGGACTTTAAATACATTGTAATATATTCTTATGCATGGAACTCTACTCATCTACACTCTTAACATTTTTGCGTTTGTAATTAAATGTTAAATTTTAGTTTTTATGCTTAATATTACTTATCTATGTACTTGATGATGACATGGAGTAGAAGGAGCCTTGTATGTCGTATAGAAGGCCTATGGTCAACGAAGGGGGTTGATCATAGATTTTTATGTAGTACACAGCAATCTACCACGACAATGATACTATTTGGGTCATGATACAACCTCTTAAGGAGAAAGTCAGTCAAGTCTGCAGCGTACCAAGGAGTTTCAAAAACTACATCAGAAAGTTGCCAAGCAATTAACCAAGACAATAGCTTGACAAAGAGAGCAAGGAAACTAATGTAGAAGGCAAATTATTTATAACCCATGAGACCTTGTTTGAATTCACCTTAGCAAAGAGTGGTTCCCAGGGAAGAGAATAAACAAGTTATGTGCTAGGTCGAATGGTACTTTCAAGATCCTTCGACGCATCAACGATAACACTTATGAGCTAGAGCTACCCGAAGGATATGGAGTGTCTCCAACTTTTAACATTACCAACCTGATGCCCTATGTGTTGGAAGAAGAAGAAGATTAAGATTTGAGGGCAAATCTTCAACAATCCTAAGGAGCTAATGGAGTCTCGAACCATAGGACCCTTTACTTGAGCTCACCTCCAAGGGTTATAATCTCTCATAAAAAGGATCCTATCTTCTCAACTTACCACGGATGAATTCAATACATGGAAGAGCTTGGAAGAACTCCTTAAGGCCCTAACTCAAATACACTCTACTTTGTTCAAACTCTTACCCAGTCGCTGACCTACTAAGTGCTAAGGCCAATTTACTGAGTGTCGAGGCCTATTTGCTGAGTGCCAAAACCTACCAAATGAGTACCGAGGCTAACCTACCAAGTGCTAACCCATGGATCCCTCACCTAAGCTCACCTCTGAGGCTTATAACTTCTCGTGAGAAGGATCCTATCTTCTCAACTTACTGAAGATGAGCTCCAATTCACGGAAGAGCTGTAGAAGAACTCCTTAAGGCCCCAGCTCAGACACACTCTACTTTATTCAAACTCTTACCCAGTCGCTAACTCATTGACTACTAAAGCCAACCTATCGAATGCTAAAACCTACTAAATGAGTGTTGAGTTAAAGGCCTTTATACGCTAAGCTCTCTTTTTCCATCCTACTAAGCAATAGCTTTACCCCATCACCTCGGTAGCCTTCAGTACAACACAACAGCAATAACCTGAAGATAAACCAACCTAATATGCGTGCATACACTAATAGCCTGCCACCTATCTCTACTTTTTTTGAAATTTGTACTATATTCCCTTTTCATTCTTTGTCATATTTACCTTTTTCACGTATATTAGGAATCTCTTTGATACACTATCTTCTATGTTTTTTCCATTATTGTATTGTTGCCTTAAGGACTTTTTATAAATAGTCCCTTATCTTTTGTAGCCAAAATCATCTTACATCTTGCACATTATTGTTAATTAATATTCCTCTTGTTGTTCTTACGAGACCCCATTCTCTGAGCACATCATCTTACACTCTTATCTAATCTTATTGAGTAGCTCAAGATTAGTGACGAGTAAACCTTAGTATTAACTTGTACATCATGTCAAGCAAAGTACTAAGTTGTATAGTATTCCTCGGTGAGTCATATCTGAAGAGTAGCTTCATGGAAGTTGTTGTGTTTACCGACCTATCCATTTCCTCTTTTTTTTATATCTCGAAGGTCCCACTATTATTACTTCCTACAGTAAGCCTTAGTAATTAATTGAGCTCTTAGGAACATCATACTATATAGAGTGCCAAAGACAATTGTTTCAGATTAGGATACCAAATTCTTAAGCTATTTCTAGAAGACCCTTTGGAGAAGAATTGGGACAAAACTTGTGTTTAGCTCTAGTAACAACTCTTAGACTAATGGCCAGATTAAACTGGTGAACAGAATGCTAGGTAATTTACTCCAAGCTATCATGAGAAAGAATTTGAAAGATTGGAATTTGTATCTACCAGCTGTAGAGTTCACATATAATTGAACTATCCACAGTACTACTGGTAAGACTCCTTTCGAGGTCGTCTATGGCTTCAATCCCATCATTCCCTTAGATCTGATCGGTACCCCTACAACTGTTGAAGGGAGTCAATCTAGAGTCACCCAAGCCCAAGAATTACAACTATACCAATCCATAGTGAGGACAATCGCTAAGTTTAAGCAAAGATAGCAAGAAATCGATAGTTGTATCCACCGAACTATTTCTTTCAAACTAGGTGATGGATTCACCTTAACTGAGGAAAATTTCTACACCAAAGACAAAGTAAGCTTTCTCCATGAGCTGATGGTCTATTTAAAGTCCTGAAGAATATCAACCGCAACGCCTACCAAATTGAATTGCCAAAGAACTATGGTGTTTCCTCCACCTATAATGTGTTTGACCTAATTTCCTACCAACCAAAAAAAGACATAACAGATGCCAGAATAAAGCAAGTGCAAGAAACCCCTTCGGATTTGAGGAAAAATCCTTCTAAACCCTAGGCAGATGATAGGAATCAACTCCTTAGATCAGTCATATGCAACTAAGCTAGAAGACTACAAGAACTCACATGGAGAATACTAACTTAGAACCTTATACACAACGAGGATTCCTATCCTAACCTTAATCTTTTACACTTATGCTGACCTGAGTACCGAGCTCTCATTAAGACAAATACAATTTTGAGGCTGCAAGCAAATGTGTCAACCTACTAAGCAATCACACCTATTGTTGATCTCATACCATGCTCTAGGCAATTCCCCAGCTAACCAACATTAGAACTCTATCCAAGCTAGGCTATCGAGATACCTGACTTAAAGAGGACCACAATACCCTTTAGTACCCGAAGTCTAACTTGAACTAGACCAAGTCAGCTTTTATTGTTAACTCTTCCAAGCAAGATCCTACAACTGCCTAGCAACCTCTAAATTCATTTCAACCTAGCCAACCGCACTACAAGCCCCTAATCGCCTCTTGACACGTCTTATAGAACAATATTCCAAAAGAATTCTTATTTTTTCGTACAAAATATTCTTTGTCATTTTTACCTTTCTTCGTATATCTTACTTATCCTATTTGTAAATTACCTTTTCTGTCTTTTTCATATAAGTATTGTAACCCTAGTAGGGCAAGTATATAAAGCCCTATTTACTTTTATGTAAACATCATCACTCCTCATTATTGAATACACATTACCCTTTTAAGAGCACTTAGTCATGTCTTCTCTCTTATCTTTCAACTCTTTTCTAGCTCCTTTAGCAAGAGTTAGTAGTAAGCAACCTTAATACTACATTCGTATGTCATATTGAGTGTTAGGATTAAGCCGAGTGGGATCTACTGGTGTGTCATATCTAATTGGTAGCCATTTAGATTTGCTAAATCCCTTTTTATTTTCTTGTTTCTATTCATTATGGTGCAACCTTCGTATGTACAAACCTAAAGAGCCATCATAGGTAGAAGTAGCTTAGCAATTACCTCTACCTTTGCCTTATCCACCTCTATTCCCTTCTTGAAGATCTTATGTCCTAATACAATCCCTTCTTATACCATTAAGTGACATTTCTCCTAGTTAAGCACTAAGTGAGTCTCTTTACACTACCTTAACACTGCTGCCAAATTTTTAAGGTATTTTCAAATGAACCTTTATACACTGTGAAGTTATCCATGATCACCTCAAAACCTTATTCAATCATTTGAGAGCATTACAAAGTCCAAGTATCATCCTTCTAAATGCAAAGGTTCCATAAGGACATGTGAAAGTGGTTTTTTCTTGATCTTAACATGCTATAATTTTGATTGTATTTGAAATATGCATAAAAATGTAGTAATACTCATGGCCAGCTAATCATTCAACCATTTGGTCTAGGAAGGGTAAAGGAAATTGATCCTTTTGAATGGCATCATTTAACTTACAATAATCAATGCACACTTACCATCCTATTACATCCCTATTGGAACTAATTCATTCTTTTAATTTTTCACTACAATCCTTCCTTCCTTCTTTAAGACCCCTTGAACAAGACTCACCCATTTATTATTTGGAATTGCGTAGATTATCCCTATATCTAGAAGTTTCATCACTTCATTTTTTACTGTTTCTTATTCCATTAGAGTAGGGTTAAGCTATCTTTGCAACTAAATGATAAGTTTGCACTCTACTTTAAGGAGAATCCTGTACATGCATAGAGATGGGTAGATGCTATGTATGTTAGCTATCATCCAGCCAATAAACTCTGGGTTTCCTTCAATATCTCCAACAAAGTCCCCTCTTTTTCTTTTGTTAAATCAGAAGCTATTATCATAGGTTGAGTGTCTCTTTCTCCCAAAAAGGTATACTTCAAATGGTCTAGTAATTGCTTTAACTTTAACTAAGGTAGGTTTATCCCTGCCAAGTTCAATGTCTAATGGTTCTACTGATCTTGACAAAATCCCAATTGCCTCCTCAATCGTGTTGTCTTCCTAATTAAGGTAATCCTCAATGTCACTTTCTCCATTCAAAATCCTCTCTCCATTTGCCAAACTTTACTTTCCTTACTTTATCTTCTTGTAATTCTTCCATTAGATCTTCAATCAATTTCATGGCATGATAATCATTAATCCCCCTAGTGAAACTTCATTACTCAAGGTACTTTGATTGTAATTTCCTCATTAAGAGCACTAAGTGTAAGCTTCCCTTCCTTAATATTAATCATTGGTTGCGCGGTGGCTAAGAAAGGCCTCCCTAAGATCAATAGAACATTCTTGTCAACTTCCATGTCTAACACGATGAAATATACTGAGAAGACAAATTTACCAACAATTATAAGCACATCTTCAGCTATCCCTTCAAGATATTCCACTCTTCGAT
This sequence comes from Lumnitzera littorea, assembly GCA_024138015.1. Classification (NCBI taxonomy): domain Eukaryota; kingdom Viridiplantae; phylum Streptophyta; class Magnoliopsida; order Myrtales; family Combretaceae; genus Lumnitzera; species Lumnitzera littorea. Next base: position 60,214,288 of record JAMXBB010000006.1, read on the forward strand.
CTGCTAATTGGAGGGACATTCTAGTCGGCTGACACTCCTCTAAGTAGAGCATTCTAGTTATGGAAAAAGGCATTAGATTGATGCTTGCACCTGAGTTACACCATGCCCTGCTTTCAAATGACCCCCCTATCATGTAGGGAATGATTAGATTTCCAAAGTCCTTCAACTTTCTTGGTAATGTATCTTGTAATATTGCTAAACAATCCTTAGCAAGCATCACTGCTTTTTTTTTCTTTCCTACCTTTTCTTTGTCAAGATTTCCTTCATGAATTTTACATATAATGGCATTTGTTCAAGAGCCTCAAAGAGAGGTACATTGATGTGTAGCAATTTGAATGATTCTAAAAATTTAGCAAATTGTTGATCTAGTTTTTACTAGATCAACAAATGCCATTATATATAGCATTTTTTTTTTTTTGCCTACTTTTTCTCTGTCAAGACTTCCTTCATGAATTTTACATATAATGACATTTGTTCAAAAGCCTCAAAGAAAGGTACATTGATGTGTAGCAATTTGAATGTTTTTAAAAATTTAGCAAATTGTTGATCTAGTTTTTGCTATTTCAAGCTGGTGAGGAAGGATATTTATGAGTTGTAGACTCTTGCTTCAGGTTCTTTCATAAGAAGAGGTTCATCCCCTTATCCCTTTTTCTCTCATCTACCCTTTCCCTTTCACTCCTAGCTACAAGCTTACATTCTCTTTCTAAGCATTGTCATTTGACTTCCCTTTCACTTCTTAGTTATATTACTTCAACTTCATTAGGTGATTACTATTCATCTTCTACTCTTAATGCATTCTCCTTAAATGCATGTAATGCTTCAATGAGTTCCTTGAGTTGTTTGCTAAACTGTGAACATCCCTTATCATGTTTATGAAGAAATTCATTCACATGCTTTGGAGGTTTGATCCCGTAATACTAGTTGCTCTTTAGGGAATCCTTGAACAAACCACAAGACCTATTCCTTAGGGAATTGTCTTTAGATTTGTCTAAAGACGATCTTAGCAAGTATCCAAATGAGTTCCTTAGCGAATGCCTAAGCAATGTATTTGGGTTATACCATATTATCCTTACTTATCTTGGCCTAGGACATCTTAGTTCATCATGAGTAAGCTCACATTCAACACACACCTCAATCGGTTCAACATCTTATCTGTACACATAAGTAACTCTTTTGTATTCATTAGGCTACTCAATTATTCTCATCAATTGCTCCTTTAATTGCTCCATTTCTCTTTTAGTTAACTACTTAGCAACCTCTGTTGCAAGGACACAAGCTCTCTAATTCCTATCATTATATGCCATCACTTCAATTAGATCCCCCTTTATTCCTCTGCTATTTTCCTCAATAGGCTTCTTCCAGATGTGGTGTCCACTAATAATCCATCCTAATGATTTAAACTATTATAGAATATTTGAAGTTGATGCCATTTGTGGTATCCATGGCTAGGGCATTGCCACAACAAACCCTTAAATCTCTCTTAAGCATCATTAATGGTGTAAACCCCTAAAAATTTTTATATAAGTTCGTGATCACTAAAATATTATTTAGAGATATATTTAAGATAGGCTAAAATCGCTAAAAGAGATTTGAGAGATATAGTTTAGATTACTTATAAACTTCATAAGTACTAATAAATACAAACTCTTATAGTCTTAAAATGAGACTTCTAGAAATCAAAACTTTAGGAAAAATTTAGACCTAATCACTCATAGTTCTAACAAAACATTAAGAATAAATGAAAATATAGTATCAACTTCCATGATTAAATAAGATAATAAACTATCAAAACAAGAACAAGAGTAAAATGAAGATTAAGAAAATAAACCAACTTAAATCTACTATCAATGTTAAGAAATATGCATATAAATCTCAAGAACAAGTGTTAAGTACCATAAAAGTGGTAATAAAATGGTAAAAACAAACAAGAGCTCACAAAACTATACTAAACCCTAAGAAAATCCTAATTGTAGCTCCTCTTTTCTGCATAAAATGTGAGTATTTATAATTTTAGATTACAGATCAATTGGTAAGAGGGTCTACTGATTTACTGATCAATCGATGGATACATGTTAGCTTGGTGCTTCTCCCATATTTTATGAAACGTGGCATTTAAGGATTAAGGTTTTAGTCTCACAAAAACCCTTGTCTTAATCTCTTCTACCAATCCCCATCTAACTACTTTTGTTCAATCATTGATCTCTACTCCCGATTGATTACTCCATTAGTCGACTTACCCCTAATAATTTAAGGCATATTTTTTAGTTGGTAGTGTGGATTGATTACCCTCATCTTCTTAGCTCCTTAGATCAAATGGTAAAGGCTACTAAGACCATGGTAACTCTCATGTACCTATAGTTATGAGATAAAATTAATTACATTTATTGAAGATGAATCTTCAATTTAGCATAAGTTGGTCCATTTTGTGCATAAATACCATTTTTATGTAAAATCCACTAATTTTCTCCTAAATTCATGCATAAATGTGAGCTTTAAAGTTCGAAAAATTTGTGTATTTTGAGCCATGATCACTATGTGATCCTTTAATTGTTGGTACTCCTTTAGGAGTAGGAGCAATGTTAGATCAACCTTGTAGAGATGTGCATAGAAGTTCAAGGATGAGTGTTACTTACAAATTTATAGGTTTTAAACATGATGGATTTTGATGTAATACTTAGAGTGAACTAGTTATTCAAGTATTGTGCACCATAAATTACCATAACATGGTGGTGCATTTGAATCACCCAAGAGAAGAGCAATTCTTTTTAAAGTTAGAATTTCAAAGGCCAATGAGTGTTCCTACATATGAATTGTAGAGTAAACTAGTAAAGGTAGGTTGGCTACCATGATTATAAAGGCAAGTGAAAACATGAAACTTGAAGAAGTTCCAATAGTAAATGAGTTCATAATTATGTATCCAAACGACTTACTAGGTCTACCACCAGCCAAAGAGATTGAGTTCAGTATTGATTTGGTATCAGGTACTAAGCTGATTTCGAAGTCCATAGATAATATGGAACTAGTGGAATTAAAGACTCGGTTAGAAGAATTACAAGAGAAGGGTTTCATTATGCCTAGTGTGTCACCATGGGGTATACTTGTACTTTTTACTAAGAAAAATAAATGGCAACATGAGGTTGTGCATTGACTATAAAGAGTTGAATAAAGTGACCATAAAGAACAAATATCCTCTCCTTAGAGCTGACAATTTGTTCGATCAATTGTAAAGAGCTCATGTATTCTCTAAAATTAATTTGAGATCAAGATACCATCAACTAAGGATCAAACAAGAGGATATTTAGGAGACAACATTCAAGACTTGCTATGGTTTATATAAGTTTGTGGTAAGGCCATTTAGCCTAACAAATGCATTAGTGACATTCATGGGTCTAATGAACAAAGTCTTCAAAGATTTCTTAAACAAGTTTGTGGTCATTTTCATAGATAAACATCTTAATATATTATAAAAGCAAAGAAGAGCATGAAAAGCATTTGAGGATCGTATTGAACAAGTTGCAAGCAAAGAAACTATGTACTAAGTTCAAGAAGTATAAGTTTTTGCTTGATTGAGTATCTTTTCTCTAGCACATGGCAAATAAAGAGCATGATTCTATTGACCCAAAAAAAGTTAGAGTGATGGTAGGCTGACCAAACCTTAGACAGCGACTAAAATTAGAAGCTTTCTTACGTTGGTAGGTTATTATAAACGATTTGTAGAGGGTTTTTCCAAGATAATAGCACTATTTACCAGGTTGACTTAAAAGGGAGTACGACTTATTTAGGATGATAAGTGTGAGGCAAGCTTTCTAAAGCTGAAAGAGAAACTTATGTTAGCCCTAGTGTTGGTGTTGCCTTAAGGTAGCAATAAGTATGTTATTTATAGTGATGTTTCTAATTAAGGGTTAAGGTATGTTTTGATGTAAGAAGGAAAAGTAATTGCTTATGCTTTCTAGTAGCTAAAGCTATATGAAAAGAATTACCCTACCCATGACTTAGAGTTAACAATAGTTGTTTTAGCCTTAAAACTATGGAGACATTACTTATATGAGGAAAGGTGTCAAGTGTTTCACCAAAGTTTGAAATACATTTTCATATAAAAGGAGCTAAACTTAGGATAGAGGCGATGGTTAGAGTTGATCAAAGACTACGATCTTGATATTCAGTACCACTCAAATAAAGAAAATGTGGTGGTGGATGCTCGTAGTAAGAAGAAATAATGCAACATAACAACACCAATCACATTACAAAAGTCTTACTTAAAGACATAAGTAAACTGGAGTTAGAGATAGTAATTCAGCAAGTAAGGATTAAATTAGCAAATCTAAGCATTCAACCAACTCTTGTAGATAGAGTAGAAATTGCACAGTTAAAGGATGTAACGATCTAAGAAATCAAGAGTAAAATAGAGTAAGATAGAGTGGCTAAATCCAACATTGATGCTGAGGGTATTTTGAGGTATAGGTATAGACCATGATGCCAAATTAGGAAGAGTTGAAGCAAGAAATCTTAAGAGAAGTACATTACTCTAGGTACTTTATTCATCCTAGGACTACTAAGATATACAAGGACTTAAAAAGCACTATTGGTGGAATAACATGAAGTGAGAAATTGCATGGTATGTCTCTAAGTGTACCACGTATTAAATGGTAAAGATTAAGCATAAGAGGTGAGCTGGTGAGTTGCAACCATTGCTTACACTAGAATGCAAGTGGGAAAATGTAACCATAAATTTTGTCATCCATCTCCTTAGGACTATGGAATAGCATGATACAGTATGGGTGATAGTGGATCTGCTAACGAAAACAACTCACTTTATTCCTATAAGATTGGACTACATGTTAGAGAAGTTGGCTAAGCTATATGTGAAGGAGATAGTGAGATTGCATGAAATTTTGGTTACAATAACATTTAACAAAGATACGTAGTTTGTAAGCAATTTCTAGAAAAGTTTGCAAAAGCCCTTGGGTATTAAAATGCATTTTAGTATAGCATTCCATTCTTAGACTGATCGATAGTTCGAGCAAACAATATAAATATTAGAGGATATGTTGCGAGCTTATGCTTGAGACTTTGGTGATAATTGGAATGAGCATCTTCCATTTGTTGAATTCACCCATAACAACAATTATCAAGAAACTATACAAATGGCTCCATATGAAGCTTTATATGGAAGAAAGTGTAAATCACCTATTCATTGGGATGAGGTAGGAGAAAGACAACTTTTAGGGCAAGAGTTAATATAAGAGGTTGTAGTGAAAGTTAGGATTGTCAAAAAGAGAATGCAACTAGCTTAAAGTCACTAGAAAAGTTATGTAGACAAGCAATGATGACCTTTGGAATTCTAGATTGGGGATAAAGTACTCTTAAGGATTTCTCCCACTAAAGGAATGAACAAGTTCAAATTGAAAGGGAAGTTAATTCCAAGATATGTAGAACTGCATGTAGTACAGGAACAAATTGGCAAAAGCTTATAAGTTAGTTCTACCCCTAAGCTTATAAGGAGTTCATGATATCTTCTACATTTCAATGTTAAGGAAGTTTGTAGAAAATCAAGAGCAAGAGTTAGAAAAGCTACCTATACGGATTGTTGAGTTAGAGTCATTAGAGTTACAACCTAATTTGACATCAAAAGAATGACCCATAAAGATCATAAATACCAAGAACTAGGTGTTGAGGAGAGGATAATACCATATGTCAAAGTGCAGTGGTCAAACTAGCTTGAATGAGATGCTACCTAAGAGTTAAAAGAAGAGATAAGAAAGAAGTTTCTTGAGCTGTTCCATGAGTTAGGTAATTTTTAAGGACAAAAGTTTTTCTAAAGGGGGAGAACTAATACCCCAGAAAAGGAAAAAAAAAAAAGAGGAATAAAATAATAAAAGTCATAGAATAAGTTAAGAGATGACTAAGTTATAAGCAAAGGGTACTAAGGTCTTTAACAAGAGTTTAATGAAAGGTAATATAGGAAGTGCGTAAAATTCTCAAGCTAGCAAGTGCACAATATACTATGTTAATTTCCAAAGACTCATTTAGACTTTTTGTGCACTACAGAATTGGACTCTTTCATTGCAAACCCCAAAAACCCTTAAAATAAGTCAAGAATTCTATTAAATCTTATAGGTTTTTAGTAGAAAATGTTTATTGATTTAAATCTCTTATGGTAGTGCAACTATAATTCATATGAAGAAGGGGATCGTAAAGCTCACACAACCCTAGGAAACTTCTATTGGTAAGTGAAGAATCAATTGTGGAATAAGGATTTTTAATTAAATCTAAGTGTTCCGCATTGACCTTTTAGGGATGTGCTTTGATCAGCTGAGGAAAAGTAAACGAACTTTAAAGAAACCATTAAAACTTAAGGTAAAGTATCTTTCATAAAATAAACTTTCTATGAATCTTTATTTTAATAAACTTTTGGTGATGAATTCGGTAGTTAAAGTGCAAAAGTAATGGAGATTATGGTGTTGATGGTGTAAAATGTTGAAATTAGACCAAGGGTATAGAGATGTAGAATTTGTGAGGTGGTGTTGGTGAGGTTTTTGTTATGGATTTAAGTCGTTTTAAGAAATTAAGGGTGGTTTGAAAACAAAAGAAAAATGTTTGTAGTTTTTGGAGGCCGAATAGTGTTCAAAAGGGAGTTTTGGTGCATGGAAAGTGATCTTTCAAAGTACAGGGGAGTTGATACAGCCTATTAACATGGTCATGTTGACAAAGTGCTATTTGAGCGGAAGTACAAAAAGTGACATGGTTATGTTAACAAAGTGTTGTTTGAGTGGAAGTACAAAAAGTGACATGGTCATACTGACATGATCGTGTCGCAAACCATGTCAACCCAAGTGATCCAAAAGTGATACGGTCATACTAACACAACTATGTTATAGACCATGTCCCATCAGGATTGAGTTTTCTTCTGTATTTGTTATGTTTCCTTTGCCACATCAAAAGTAAACCTCTTTAGTACTTTATTAAGTTAATTTAAAGTGAATTAAAGAGTCTAAAAGTGAGTTTTAGCGAAGAAAACCACTTATTTAAGATTTATAGAGACTAATGTATATTTTATGTTTCTATGTTCTAAAGTTAAGGACAGTTCGTTGTTAACGAGTTATAATTATCTAAGTACGTAACACGTGCTTATTATATGTGAGTATCGAGATAATAAATTTAAAATGGACTAAATATAGTCCGACCTAAGCAGCTATTTACTACTTGTGCTTGGCTTATCCTAAAGGCTTATAGTAGCAAATCTCTAGGGGGTAACCTCGATGATCCATGTGATAGTTGTCCTTTATGGAGTTTCACATGAAAATGATTTAAGATAGATCTAAGCTATTGTAGAAGGGCCTGAAAGGCACACCTAACATTAAGTTGTAGAGAGACCTGAAAAGACGTGCCTAGATGCTAGGTGTGTGATATGAACTATGATGTGATGGGGTTAAGGGGATCGCTATTGTATATTATGTGACTAGCCTAAAAGTAAAGATAATTAAAGTAATTGTATGATTTACTTGTTTTGCATTAAAATGCATGTGATTATGTATTGTTTGATCATGTGCGTGTGGTTATATAATAATATTAGGCTTCAGCTTATCCCTTCATTTCTTTTTCCCTAGCTATAGGTCAAAATGATGTCTATGGAGAGTATGCTAATTATGAAAATTATGCTAGTTATGAGAGTGTTAGATTTAAGGATCGAAGTGTCAAATTGGTCATAGAATTATTTTTCCTTGGTAACTTCCTATGGTCTTGATTTCATTGAAATTGGTTTAATCCCGTGCAATCAAGTCAAGACAGAGAAAGTTAGGTCACTGCTTACTCTCTTCCTTTCAGAATGAAGGGACAAGAAAGAAGCCCTTAAGGTCGACCCTTATTCCATTTCCTTCCTTACAGTTGGAAATGTAAGGCCAAGAAGAGAAGATGTTCGTTCTCCATGAATGAGAAGCACTTTGCTCACTATAAGGCTCTTTCTCTTAAGTTCATTCCAAGTCATCAATTCCATACATGCTGTGGATGTTTCACTCCACTGCTTAGATAAATGAGAAACTCACTCTCTTTTGCTTACTAGCTGTATTTCACCCTAAATGGCCAATCCCTCCCTCCCTCCCTTTTTAAGAGTATAGGAGGGATCTCCCCTAAGGGTTGATACCACTAGTGAGATTAAAAGCTTACTCGTTTGTGTTCTCTTTAGGAAGCACTCACTTAAGCTTACTTTCTAATAATATGAGGATGATAGTTATGGAGACTACTATTATGGTGAAAGTCCACAATATCCGAAATAGTAATGAGAATTAAGTTGGAACCGTTGTTGAGACTTGTTTTATTTTATAGTTGTTTGTTGGAATTTAGTTTTTTAATTTCGTTATTTCCATTAAGAGAAATAAGGGAGTTATTTAATTTTATTTGTACTTTAGAGCATTTATTAAGGAATTTAAATGTTATGAAATTTGGAGTTTTAAGGGACTATTAGTACTGGTGGTTATTTATGGCAAAAATTTGAGATGTTTAGTAATGGTTTTAGAGCCTGACGTATCAATAGAGGGTTAGTGACATGTGACAATCTATGGCATTCCGGATTCAAAAGCATTACATTGTAATCTCAAAACAACTTAATATGGTTGACCAGTCAGACAAAAATAGGTTGAATCTCCCTTCATAACAAAGTGGCCAACTATTTTTCGAACTAAGCAATCATTTTTTCGATCGTGCAATTCAATTACCTAAGTTACTAATGTAGTTGCCAAAGCTATGATGTACTCGATCGCTTCTCAACTTTGTCAATTACTTTTACACTTATTCTTACTACTTTGATTTTTCTTTTAGAGAATTGACCTAAGACATCATAGGTCAAATTTCTAACCTTAGGAGTCCTTTCTCCAACCTTAAGATCGATAAAATAACCTTTGACTATAAGATGTTTTTTGGGCCAATAATTGCAAAAATTATATTATTCCAATTCACACTTCTTCCATCATTGTTATCATATTATATGAATTATCTTAAATCTCCACAAATCTCACATTAGATTTTTTAAGATCATAGATATCACAGTTTAAATCCTAATTTCTGGGTCTATTTTCTCTAAATTTGTGATTATAAAGTTAAGGAATGATTTAATCCTTAACTTTCTAAGGAAACTTCAATCAAGATTAGTTCAGATTTTTTACATTTACCACAGTCATGTCATAATTATGAAATCTTCTTATTCATAGATCTGCATTTGTCAATTCCACTATGCACCTCTATGTCTCCTTTTCTGTTTCATTAGATACAGAATCATGTACAATATGAATTAGGTTCTCTTTTCCATGAATAATCTATTTGAATTTAAAATTTTCTTACATTAGAATCGTAGAACTTTCCTAGTGGTAGTACAATAAAAAGGTTGGGGCACTAAAAGAGATAGAGAAAAGGGAGAGACTCTATATTTACTTTCATTAAATCTTTAAGATTTTGCAACAATAAACTCATATTGCATTCTTTATATACAATGAAGTTAGGGCAAAATTACTGTTTTATCACAATTTTAGAATATTATTTTGGATTGCAATACCAAAAAAACAAAGATAAAAATTATAAAGTAACAATAAAAAGAAAGAAATGGAAAGGAAGTAAGGAAGATGTTTGAAACTAACATATCATAAAGCAAACTTGAGTTGGGTTACATTAGGTAAGATTAGATAATAAAAAGGTATGATTGGTCATAGCCTACAAACTCATTTAGTCAATTATTTCCTCTTTGATTTAGGGAAAAAGAACATTAGTCTATTCTTCATAGAGAAAAAGAAAATTACTAAAAAGAAATCATTAAAAAATATATAAATAATTAACAAATATGTCAAGCTACTAAAGAGAGCTATCAATTATGTAAGATATAACACTAGAAATAGGATACAAAAGGATGTACAACACAATTTATACACAAGGAAGCTATGAAATGTTCTAATTCAACACATGAAGGAATGCATAACAAAGTAGAGCTATGCTACACATAGTAGTTCATGGTGAAGAATTGGTGCACTAGCATAGGACATTGTTATCAAAATGGCCCCCAAAAAATAATTTTATTAAAAAACATAAAGGAAAGTTGAAGTGTGTAGTAATGGCCTTATAATTCCGCAACTAGTACAACCCTTTCATTTTATAACTACAATCCACAAATCATTTAATGTAAAAGGAGTCTCATTCATACTATAAAGCATAATAAATAGTTGCATCACAACTCTATAGTACAAGCTAGACTTGAGAACAATTAAACCAATATTTTGATAAAAAAAGGTCCAACAAATAATTGAAAGACACCACTAACATAAGAGTCTGATTGCTAGAAGTACAAACATCAATTGAAATGCAAAAACTATTTAATGATATCTAAAGTATCTATTCATCAAATTAGTCATACTCTACATCATCTCTATATTCATAATGTATATCATAACTTGGGTCATCATAGTATTCAAGACCATCTATTGTACCTACAACTAAAAAAAAGTTCCAACAAGAAGTGATCTTAAGATCATTACATAAAAACCATAACACATATACGGATGCCAAGTATAACAAACATACATAAATTTGTAATGATTAATGCATAGACAACTATTTATTATTTTTAATTAAGGTGTTAAAAAATAGTACAGTCTTAATATCTTAAAACCCGAGATAACTCATGACCTTAAACATACATCTCTATTATATATATACAATCTTAGGTACTTTCCAATATTCAAGATTCTAAGACTACCTTAAATTTAGCTCAACCATTTCTATTTGCAACTCTACTTAAGACAACACCACACATCGTTCATCAAATGTCATGCTGACTTCACCGGTGTTTCTTGATAAAGGCATATTATACTCATATTTTAGTGTGTGAATTAGGTTGAATTATTATTGATTTTATAGAAATCATTAAGAAATGGTACTTAAATATTTTCATTTGGATATTTTAGGTCTAGGAGGATTCAAAGTGGAAATATGAGCGATTTGGAAGAGTTTAATGCAAATGAAGGAAGCCCGAGTCAACACATAGCACTTGGAAATTGAAGGCGGCCATCCTTGAGTCAACCTACATTAAATACTGCTAGCTTTTGAATGAACACCAGCGGCCTTAAACTCTACACCACCAGCCTTTAGGAAAAAAAAAATGCAATCGAGAGCTAGCCTTATTTTCTCTATAAATAGGCATATGATTGATATTTAAGGGGACTTCTTACATCTTTTAACTTAGAGAATTTTAGACGAAGTTAGGAGATAATTTTGAAAAGTTTTTCTTTTGCTAGTTTGTAGATCATTGAGAAGACTTTGCCATTGGTGTAGAGATCATCCTTAGAGTTTGCAATTAGAGTTTTTCTTATCAAATATCATAGAATTGGTGATTTCTATCCTATTACTATTTATGCGATTATGTGATATGTTCTTATTTTCAATCATGAACTTCTTTGCAAATTTGATTGTTATATGTACTTTTATTTTAATTTCCATGGTTGACTAGGTTTTAATTGTGGAAAATTGATGAAAACCTAAATAGCTAAGATGATAATTGTAATCATGTTATAGGGGTAATACATGTACAAATAATTCATGATTACGATTTCTTTGATTTCAATTATAATTCTCTATTGGTTGATACGGGAGTTGATATAGGGTTTGTTAGAAATTCTTGATTAAATTGACTAACTAATGCAGGAGTAGTGTTAATTATATTAGTTAGAAATTATCTAAGGATTAATGTGATGTCTTAAGTTAATTATTCGCTAAGACATTAAGGATAGTAAATTTAGAGCATTAGTTGATCATAGCATCAGGAGATGTATAATTCTAATTTAGAGTCCACTATTAATTGAAAATGTGGGAGTTAACCAATTAATTAGAGGTTTAAGTCCTTAAATTTTAAGGTATGATAATTTCACTTGAATGATCGTATAGCCATTAATCTATATAACATGATAACAATTTGATTTATACAACTAGGGTGGATTTTGTTTTCCCACATTCTTAATTGATTGTTCTGTTTTAGATATATTTTCGTGATTTTCTGTTTAACAGTTTTAGGGTAATTATTAGATAAGTTAATTCACGATTCAATTTCGATTGCCTAAATATTGATAAAGGCTATCATAGGTTTAGTAATTTTATAGTTCTTGAAGGATTAACAACCTTACTTACTCTTTATTACTTGATTCTGACCTAATATCCTTACTAGAGTATTCACTATATTTTTATATATCTATTTTGAGTGGATCATTTCTTACCCATCGACCATAGCCCAACATAAGAAGCACATTATTTAGAGTTGAATAGTTATTAAGTTCATTAGTTTTCTATTCTTAATATGTACAAGTAACAAACATGGTAATCATAAACCTAAAATGCACTTTTCAATTGGAAACTAAGTTTTCTTGATTCTAAGTCTCAATATTGAATACAAATATTATTTTCTTAGTAAATTTACAAGTCCCTGTGATTAAGTGTAATTTAACGTCGAAGTTTAGTAAGAACAGTCAGGATATAAATAAGCATATAAGTCTAATTAATAGTCAAAAGAAAGAGAAGAAAGAAACTCTTGTAGGCTTCTAATTTATAGCTAGTGTCTAGATGGCATATAGCTTACCAACCAGATGCTAGTAGTCAAAAGCTACTATGGTTGAAAAGTCACATTATGTTTGAGTGTTAGTACTAATGGCGTTTAGATGCAAAACTATGTAACAAAATACCACATTCTCTAAACTTTTTTGCTTTACTGGCTATATGCCTCAAGAGTTACAGTCTAAACAAGAACTGTAGATTCTATAGAAATTGTAGAATCTCTCAAATTAGCTAGAGTATGGTTTTAACTGAAAATATACCACTCTCTCAAATTACAATTTCATCATTCTAGCATACTTCCTCATCCTTCGTAACTCAATTTCATAATAAGAAACAAACTTCTATATTAGTTTTTCTTTACTTCCTATAAATTTAACACATAATAGTAACAATTACTTAGAATTCTTAGACTTAGTAAAAGTAACCCAAATGAAGAAAATGATGCAGGAAATCCTAAGAAAAAGTGCTTACCTATCATGCCTTCTATAATCTTGCACTGAATGGAGGAGAAAGAAGTTGTGGTTGAGGAATTGAAAAAAAAAAAAAACTTCTATTGAAGAGAATAGAGGAAAAAAGATAATGAGAAATAACAATCATTGAGGGGTTTAATTCAAAACTTAGGATTACAATGACAAAAATACCCATGAGTAATAACATAATTAAAAATAGGTGTGATTTTTTTTGTAAATAATGGGAAAATATTTTATTTTAAAAACAAATTTAGGGTATTTCAACTAATCTTTCAGCAATCTTGGTCATGTGATTGGTCAACTATAATCAATTAACCACCTAGTCCCCTCTTTTACAGTTGGATTGCTTGACTTCTTGTGCATACATCATCCCCCTCATCTTTGGGAAGATTCATCCTCGGGAAGATTCATCCTCAAATATAGATTAATCCTTGAGGATCAAAAACTAATCTACAAAAGACAATTCAACTATTTCCATCAAAGCCTTCATGAATTTTTACAATCAACTCAAGATCTATTAAGATATCATGGGCCTTAGTAGTCAAACTTTTTTTAACTTAACAATTTTCATGAAGTCTGAGTAACATGTCACAACAAATTTAGTTCTTTGCATATAGTATAAGCACTAGTGGTTATTCTTTTATTAATAACTTTATTATGCTAGTGATGTCAAATTTGCTTCCAAGTCATATAAGTGTGGTCTGTTAATAAGTATCACCCCATTCTTTTGATCATGATCTACAATTTCATCACAATTTATCTTCTGTATTATTTCTTCACACTCATTATCTTCTGACTTCGATTCAATTGATTCCATGTTCAAATCATGGTGTCTTTCTTTTCATCAACCTAACTCTATACCCAACTTTTATGTTAGTTTTTTTCCTATTAGGTCTCTTTAGACAATGGCACTAAGGTAAGGTTCATGCCTCTAATAGACTTATATATATTTTTTATGGACTGGTATCCAACATAACAGTAGCTACCTCAAAATTACATGACAATTATTCATAAAAGAATTATTGCATAATATTGAGTTCTCATAAGCACTACCCCATAAAAATATTACTGGCATTTGTTTCGCTACTCTATTTACCTCTGTAACAAACTATCTCATAAAGATAAGGGTGCTCAACAATATCTTATCCTAATTACTACACAACATGATCCGAAATTAAATTTGATCAAATTTGATGGATTATCATTAATAAGTATATGACAACTATACCCTTATTGAATCCTAACACGTGTGAAAATTATTCTCAATCAAAACTAATCATAACTAACAAACAAAAATAATCTCCAATAATCACCACCCAACAATTAAAAAAAGTTCTTTTTTATTTTTGTAAAACTTAACTCTATCTCCAAATCTTAAATGTGAAAAACTTGAAAGCATACTTACCACAAAACTCCTGCACAAATCTTATTCACAAAAACTATGGAACATGAATCTTTGATACGAAATGATAGAGAGATTTGTCTTGTTTTAATGTCAAATGACGTAGACATAACTTACTCTAATAACAAACTCACATGGATCAAGCATACTTTGATATCAAATTATAGAGAATCTTGAATCTAAGGTCTTCAATACTGATAAATATAATAAAGAAAGTTGTCCTCCAATTTTAGGTTTTTATGAAATTGAAAGGAAAAAGATATGCACAAAATCAATATTCGATATCATAGACAAACATTGAAATTGAACTAGTTTGTTATTGAATTATAAGGTGATATTATGCATGATCTATAACACTCCTATAGGTGTTAAAAGAAAATCATATATGATGCATAGAATTTTAATCAAGTTTGCTATAATCTAAATATAAGATCAATCAGAACTCATTTGAATATAGAAAGAAAATATTTCTGATTAGGAGAATATTCATATCACTAAGTTATAGGAAGTGGAAAGTTTAATAATAACCTAAATTCTATTCAAAATTGATGGCTCACTTACTTCCGATGCGTTCACTTGGGGGGAATGGTTCCATTACTCCCTTATTACTCATAAATTCCTATTACGGTGTCCACTTTATCTTTGACCCCATAATAGGAATTCCATGAGGAATCCCAATTCCTCATTTTGTTATACTGGGATTCCTAATCTAAAGCCATAAATCCCAATTCAATGGAAAAGACCCCACGTGCCTTTCCTCTCTCCAATATCCATGAAATGTTCATACCACAATGCACTGCACTATCACACCAACCTACCCATCACTACTATGGTGACCACCACCAACACCACTAACAAAAGACAACTCTAATTACCACCACCACTAAACTCTAGTAGTTTTTTTCTTTTTCTTTTTTTCTTTATCTTCTTCATGTGTGTTTTCCTCAACCTTTCTTTTTTTACCCTGATGAGAATCAATTTTTCTATCGCCTCAACCTTTTCTCTGGCGACAGTGACTTTAGTGAAGTTTCACATTTGAACGCATGTGATTTGAACTTAAACTCCCTTATAATTTTTATTTAGTTTTTGTTTTGAATTTATGTTGCAACTTTGTTCTACTTTTCAAATCACTCCCTCTCTTCATATTTCTGGCCATGGAGTCTTATAGCCTATTTACTTCAAAATATAATGGACCCGTAACAAAATTCTTAATCATTATGAATTGAACAAAGCTATAATAACCTATTACACTTCTCCATTATACAAAATGCACTCAAAAGGATATATTAGTAATATATGGCAAATAATTATATTATTTTCTCTTTCTCTCTCCTTTAAATAATTTATACCTTGGCAAAAAAAAAAAGTTTATACTTTCTCTCTCCTCTAGAGTTCTTCCTTCTCTCTCTCTTAAATTTGAGATATTCCCTTCTTTAACTTTATATAAAGAGATTGGAAGAGACATACATTCTTTTTTAGTAATTTGGGAGGCCAATACGATTATTTAAAATCTAAAAGGACTTTTTTTTAGGAGATGAATTTGATGAGTAATATCATTTTCCACTTTAGAGAAGAATAAAGAAATAAGAAGAGACATACATTCTTTTCCATGGATAATATCTTTTCTTTTTAGAGTAATTTGGAGGTAATATTTATTAGCAAAAGATTCTAAGAATTATTCGTTCTCTTTCAACTAAAAATAAAAAGGAAAATCAAGAAAAAAGTTGTTTCAAGAATTGTTGTTCTCTATATATCTCTCTCTTTTCTAGTTGATATGTAATGCTTCTATATAAAAGATTCTCGTAGTTGATCTGGTAGCATGTGGAAGGATGATCTTAAAGAGAGGCATAAAAAGAGGAACATGTAAACTCGATGTCTCATGTGCACATATATGATAGTGGATTGAATTTCGCGTTCTCGAGTACTTTTGATATGTTCTTTGTAAAATAGTTGATTTCATCTTTCGTAGGGACATTCTACTAGAGAAATGAATTTTTTAAGCTTACTAATACTTTAATGGTGCAAATTAGAAAAAAGAGGCTCCTATATATAGATTTTGGTCATTGATCTCAACCATTGGATGAAGCTGATATGAAGAGCTAAATGAATTGTTGATGGGAGTCATTGATTGACTCTTCAGGATCGATGGTCTAGATTTAAGGCTCTAATTCTTATATACTAGATGGACCTTAGGTTTGAGCTTAGTCTATGTCAAGTCTAATTGCTTCTAAGATGAGCTCATCTTCTTTTAAAGTAAGCTAAAAGTTTATTTAAGCCTTTTGAAAGCTTACTAAGGCAAAATAAGGCCCTAATAAACTTTAACCTTTTTTTGAGTCTACTTTTCATACGCAAGTGTTCAGCCCGAATTTTAAACCTAGCTCCTTTAATTTCGATGCATATTGGACCCAACTTGTTCAATATGGAACACTTAACAAGAAATTAAAGAGTTTTATAAGATTGATTTTAGAGTCACCAACTAATTGGAGTTAGTAAAAAGGCTAGGTTAAGAATCAAGTGGGTAGACCAATTCTTAACTTAGCTACTAGTCTTTTAAGAAAATTGGAGAAAAACTAAGTTTAAAGACTTCATTTTAAAGCTTTAACGAGTTACTAAAAAATAATTTTTGAAAAAAAATAAAAGGGCTTGTTTATTTTTATTCTAAATAATATAATGTGAGACTCTATTGTTAAGTATCCCACATGGATTGTGAGAGGTTGTGGTACCAATTTATAAGACTATGATTGTGAACGCATTGTTAACATAGGCTTGAAACTTTTAAGTCAAGTGATTAAAATAGGTTCATTAATATTTGTTAATTTGGCTATTCATTATTGTTTGCCTGAGTTATTATAAATGGTATCAGGTAGACCCCCTATTAGTAGGTGGATGATTCGGGTATAACTTCAGTTTAGAGAAGAGGTCTAAGGAAGATGCAGAGTATCATCAGGGTGTGATTCATTGCATGCTTTCAAGATAACCTATAGATAGTAGGCAGCTCAAATTTTATAATGAAAAAGGGGGGAGATCTAAGTACAATTGTTAGGTCTTGTGACTAAGACATAATATGTTTAAGGGAGGAAGATTGTGAGACCCTATAATTAAGTGTCCCACATTAATCGTATAAGGTTGTAATACTAATTTATAAAGCTATATTTATGAACATATTGTCAACATAAACTCAAAACTTTTGACCCAAGTGATTGAAATAGGCTCATTAATATTCATTGGCTTAACTATTTATTACTTTTACCTTGAAATATTACATATAATATATAAGAAAAAGGAGACAAGCACTAAAGAAAGGTTAGATTTTTATGAAAAAGTGTCATTTATTGAAAATAAAAAATTTTCATAAAAGGAAAAATAATTTTTATGGTTTTTTTAAAGGAAGAGGCATATTTATATATTTTTTTTCTAGAGAACCCCTTTTTATTTTAATGAAAAATAAATTTTTTATTTTTTTAATGGCACTTTGCAAGTGCCTATACATTCATTATTTAGAATCAAGCCTTCGTACTTTATTTTGATTTTTTTTTAAAAAAAAAAACTTTAGAGTGTTGGTAGATTTCGATTTGGAAAATCAGTCAAATTTACATTTTTTTATCTATTTTTTTATTTTTGAAAAAACTCTAGAAAAAGCTTAGGTTTGGTGTTTATCTTGAAAAATCTATAAAAGGTCTTAAGTTTTTTGAAAACCCTAATTGTTGGTTTTTTATTATTTTAGAAAATAGCTAAGTACTAATATATATCATGTACATATATAATAAAATATATTTGACTTTTTAGGTTAAAATGACAAGGCTTAGAGAGTTAAGCTCATGTATATTTAGGATAATTAAGGAAGTTTTGGTGTAATGAGCTTAGAGTAATGCTCAGTTTGTTCGATCTAACATTTCTCAATTTAGTTAATACTTTAAATAAGGCCTTTACTAAGCTTACTCCTATGTACAGAGTCCACTTGAGGTCCATTAAAAGAAGGGTCTAACTCTAGCCATTGATCATCCTTACAATCCAATGAACAAGATCAATGACCAACTTCCATAAGCACCTCACTCCTATTCTCAATTGGATAATAGAGAATCTTGCACGAATGCCATTTCGTTGCTAGATTCTCATCTTAAAGAATTAAGCAACCAATTATCTCAAGAACATTACCCAGTTCATTATTTGTCATGGAGTTTAATGTTATTGAGCTCCTTTACTTATCATAACTCATGTTTTGAAACTTTGAGATTGCCTACTCTTCCTCCTTGTACTCATCTCCTAATCATCTAGTTTGCATTACTTAAGTTGTTCCCTTTAGTCATGCATAACACGATTACATGCAGCATGTACGTGACTCTTCATAACTAAACCTCTATACCTACAAGGTATTTAGGAGTTGTTTTCGTTAAAAAGCATGTAACTTTAAGGGTTTTATAAGGGAAGGGCTAGAAGTTGTTTTTGGTGGTGGTTAGGCTTGATTTTGAGTGATTGTAGATGGTGGAGTAGAGAGAGAAAGAAAGAGGTGACTATGATTAGAGAGAGAAAGTGAGAGTTTGGAAAGGATGAGATTACAATGAACCAAGCTAAACCCATTTTCAAATTCAAGGAACCCTATATAGATTGGTTAGAGGTTAAGCATAAGCACATGTATCTTCCCTTTTTTTTCTTCTCTCTTTCCTTTTTTATCCTACATTTACATGCCTTGCAGTACGTAGGTTTTGAATCAATTACCTAATGTGGCCGTTAGACCCATATGTACTTTACGTACGTATGTGGTCTGATTTAAAATGTGTGTTTTTTTTCTCTCTTTTTTTTTTGAAAATAAAAGAAAAATAAAAACTAATCTTTCTTTAAATAAGATATGAACCCCTGATGTCTCATAAATATAATTACCTCCATATTCATTAGATTGGTAAGCTTATCTTGTTTGTTTATTGGAAAAAAACATTTATTTAAATCGAATTAATACCTATTAGGCCAAATTAACTAAATACAACTTAAGCTGTGGATCAACATAAGCTCAATAATTTTCAAATCAGGCTTACTAAATATATTTTACGAAATTTGGATTTTAAAAATGTGCTCAATTTGATAAAAACCCAAATTTCAACCCAATCATTCAAAAAACCTCAAAATTGCATAACTTTATCAATTTAAGTCTAAATAAGGCCCAGTTTAAACTACATTCACTTAAGTTGTCTCTTTCATATTCTTAAAATTGATTTGATTACACTAAAACAAAAACTTATATTATTACAAAATGAAGTCCATTTTAATTAGAAACACAATCTTTATCAAATTAATATACATATTAGGCCCTTAATAGTTATTTTAGCCCACTAAAGCTAAAAATTACATTTCACTTTCAAATCTCCCAATTTTTTTTTATTTTTCCAAGATTTTTTTATATATTTATAGGGATTTTCAACTTTTCTTTATTCCTATCATTTTTAATTTTTTCCTAAAAAGGGTATGGGTTAAAATGAGGTTTTAACAATGAGATAATTAAGTATGGTTGAGAGTGGAAAAATTAGTCCAACAATCCTTACTCTAACTCCAACAAACTAGATCTTCCTAAGACATCTCTAATCGGACTTTATTCCTTGGATTCTATTATTAGACCATCAATCAAGTCCTTAGCATTAAATTAGGTTAGAAGCCTAATTATCAAAATAGCCTTATACAACTTCGAATGTATATAACAAATAAAAAGAACTAAAGAAAAAGTATAAGAAAAATTAATGAAAAGTGGCTTTAGTGATGGTGTTTCTATAAAGAGAGAAGGGGTTTAGGGGCAATGGTGGAATGGAGGGATATATGGAACATATGATAGCAAGTATACTCTTAATAGCCATTCATAGGTTCTCCTCCATAATAGCTATTCAACATTATAATTAGTCTGTTTATGGAATGAAGGGTGAATAACAATTCCATTTCCCTTTTGATTAATGAAATATATAGTCTCATAAGAAACCTTAGCAACTAGTAACATAAAGGAAATAGCTAAAATGAAAATATATCCTAATAACTAAGTGACACTTAAAAATCAAAATTTATAAATGGTAAGATATTACTAAATCAAAACCTAACAAGGCTTAATAACATAGTAGAGAAATCTTAATAAATAAAAATAAAATATGGTAACTAAAAAGAAGAAATATTCTTGTAAAACTAGCCTAGGGCTAGTCTTCAAGTAACCTCAATTGTGTAATCGCCCTAAGGTCAACTGCCCAGTTAACCCTTCTTCATTATCTTGTGTTGGTCAACTTCTCATGCTCGCATTAAGTACCTAATTGCCATGAAAAAGAAAATAAAGATGCAATTGATGTAATGCAATAGCTATTAGAAAACCATCATTACCCTTTAATACCTATCCATGTTTCTTATTTTTTTCTTCAAATATCAAATCCTATATAGCATCAAATTGAATAACCAATTGTGACTTAATAATATAGATATTTATGCATTTTTAATTTGAATTGTATAGGTGTTAACAAATAGCAAAGTGAAAAAATCAATACAAGATATTAAGCTATAAAAAACCACATTGTTTAGATGGCAATCGCGATGCAAACAACAATATATTTTATCCAACTAATTATCTCTTATGAAATAACAAATATTCCATGAGGATAAATTTTGTTTCATTCCTTTAATTAAAATGAAAATAAGGTAGGACATTCAATTAAATAAACTGCCACATATGTCTGAAAAGGAAATAAGCATATTACTAGTTAATAACCGGCACAAGGAGACCTTTGTCCCTAATTTCTTAAATGCCATTGACCTTGCTAGCACAATGTTTGTTGATGCTTCCTACAACGCAAACCGAACGGGGACAAAAGCTAAAGAAGACACCTATGCAGTCTAGCGGACCAGGGTTAGGAGGGTTGGATACAACAGCAATTTGTACTATGAAAAAGCTGTTTTTGAAAATTTGTGGTTTATTGAACCCCTTTTCGAACTACCTACTACTTAGATGTCGTAATTACATGCTCCCATCATTTGCAACTTGTGAGTTTGGCGTTTCTGCTTCCCTATCTCTTTTGAAGTGGAAAAAAAAAAAAGAAAAAAAGAAAAAGGGAAGAAGGATGGAATAGCACTACATTATAACATTATGCAATCACTTTTACAGCTTTTGTTATTGTATCATACAAACGATGTAATAATGTTTTCGTATTAAAATAATGAAGATATATTGATATATTTGTTTCATACGATAATAAATTACTGTTATTTCTCATCGGTAACCTATTTATACTTTCTTTTTTATTTTTGTTAAGAATAACATATATTGTTTGATTAAGTATATGTGGATGGAGAATTTTTTGTTTCTAATTGCATGATCAATAGATATTTTCTGTGTACATTTAGTCCAGTTATCGATTATTGTTTAAATATCTGATGTTAGAAATATTAAATTGCAGTAATGTTGTCAAGTTAATTTTATGGATAGATGAATAAGGGATCACGGCTAAGGTCACCACTTCAGCGACAGTAATGGAACTTTCCGTCAAAGTATGGGTGAGGATAGTAAATGAAGTTGTCAGTATTCATGCAAGGGTACTTTTGTCCTGACACAATAATGCAACGCAGCGTCCCATCCGACTCATCCCCTCCAGTTAACGACTTAGCGTGTTGGAGCTGTCTACTTGTGTGGATAGATAGGGATGTGCAATGGTGAACCCAAAAGGAAAGTTGAAAAACCAGACATTTTTTATTTCTTTTTTCACAAACATTGAAGTGGAATAAAGGAAACAACTCGAGTACTAGAGGATAAAGAAAATGAAAAAAAAAAAAACAAAACTTAGACTTTGAAAACTTTTTTTTTTAAAAAAAAAAAAAGAAGCAAAATGGAGAAGGAATGGATTTCAAAAAGGAAAAAATTTTCATCCATAGCATGCATTCCCCTTGTTTTAGAGAGAATTAGGAATAAACTAAAAAATATATATAACTTCATTTTTAAGACAAAAACATCCCTTTAAATTATGGAGATTTTTATGACGTTTTAATAAAATAAAAAACTATGTAATTAACTTTCTTTTTCACTTCCTTCATTCAAGTGAGGGGATTATACTCTTTTTTTTTCCCTATTTATTTCCTTTTCTTTTTAACTTATTCCTTTCACTTTTCATCTCTTCTAATTTCTTCCCTCTTCCAAAAACATGAAAAAAAAATATGGAAGTTTACCTTCAAAAGGATGATTAGTGGTTGCAACTAATTACAAATGAGTTGAAAAGGAAAAAAAAAAAATATTATTCCTTTATGTTCCCTCTTTATTTACTAAAATGTGTACTCAGCATCAAAATGAGAAAAAAAAAATGAAAAAGCTTTGATTCACCCTTTAACATAAACTTTGTAGACATTTATTGATGATGGAAAGGTTTTTTTTTTTTTTTCAATTCACAAAAAAAAAAATGAAAGTTACTTTTAATATGGGTGTATATACCATAGATATTTATTATTATTTGAAAATACACATAAGCATGACGGTGACATAGTTTACTAAGGAGAGCTTTAAAGACATTTTGTTAATTAAATCTCCAATTAAAAACTATATAACCAAAAAACTAATACTATAAATACTATAAATATATTATAATGTGGATAAATTTAATATTTTTTGTAATTTTTCCTTTCATCTCTCTCTCTATTTCCGTAATAATCTAAATTATGGTCAATCCTACTCTTTCATATCCAACTCCATTCTCACTCCCACTACTAATATATCCGATGCAACTTTGAACTTTCACGCAAACTTAAAATTATGCACATTCTTAATCATTTAAAATTTTCTTATCTATTTATTATATTAAGCAAAAACATTTATTTATAAGACTTTCTTTTTTCAATTTTTGGTAATTATTGATAGCAGGTACGACCAAATCATCAAATAATACACATAACCATTCTTCATTTAAAAGATAAAAGCAAAAATTTTATTTTTATGAGCATTTCTATGTATGATTGATTTATTTAATTTTTTTCCAACAAATTATTTTACTCAATCATTTATTAGTTTTTAACACTTGTAATGTTGGTGCGTCATCTACTAGTGCTTTTAAAATGCTATACTTGCATTCCTTAAAAGTATGAATGCTATAGAAATCATCCCTTAATGTTACAAGTTAATCCTTTATATAAATATGCAATATAAATTATTTTTAGACCAATTTATCCTCTAATTTGATTTTTATTTGTGACTAAAATGTCAAATAGATAAGAAAATGAGGAAATTCATATGTTTAGTCCCATTGCTCCGATATATTATCATCGTAAGTTTTCTAGCTATGTGCTGATAATCCCAACAAACATATCCCTTAGGAAAAAGAAAAATAACCAAAATCTCAAATGAATAAATAGAAATATAAATAAAAAATTTCACCCATAAACTTGAAATATTCACAATTTAACATTTTTTTTTAAAAAAAAAAATCTTAAGATGTTAGGAGTAATTTAAAATATAAGTGTAACATATAATGTATGTGAAAAAAATTAAAGTAAATTGCATGTATTACTCTTGAAAACATTAAAAATTACTCATCCCAATATTTTTAATAGTTGGCACTTACTATCTTTGAAATAAGCATGGACTCTATTTTTTTCTTGGTTAGGCATCGGTGTGAAACAATCTTGTGCAAATACTTATATGGCAATTT
This sequence comes from Lumnitzera littorea, assembly GCA_024138015.1. NCBI lineage: Eukaryota > Viridiplantae > Streptophyta > Magnoliopsida > Myrtales > Combretaceae > Lumnitzera > Lumnitzera littorea. Next base: position 60,238,383 of record JAMXBB010000006.1, read on the forward strand.
TATGATTAATTTAATTAAATTTATCCATATATTTAAATTAGCCTAACCTTTTAGGTTATTTCCTCATTTCACTTAATTTAATTAATTTGATAAACTACTATTTAAGCATCTATATAAGCTTATTTCATAATGGAAGCCTAGTTAGGATGAAAAAAAAAAAACACGAAAAAATTGGGCTTTAGTTTGTTTTAAGAGCGGTAAGTGCTAGCTTTTAAAAAGCTGAGGTTTATGCCATTTTCAAAATTTTTGGGGTTAGTCCACATAATTTATCCAATGATAAGATTTAGAAATAAAGCTACAAATAAGTTCCAAATCGAGTTTTTGAAGACTTAAGCTTTACTTGTTTAAAATTTATCAAGTTTGAGCTTCAGTCAAGTTTTTATCGAGTTTGCAAATTGAGGCTTGAACTCGGTTCATTTAGATAAAAGAGATTTGTCTTGAGTTCAAGTTTAACTCATTTGTTGATCTAGTTTGAGCTCAACTAAGCTTAAAGCAAGCCAAGCTCAAGCTTACTTATGAACCTATATATGTAAAATAAAGAGATATATAAATAAATAGATTATTAAATAATAAATAAGGATTAGATTATATATTTTATATTATCCTAACATATTATATAGATATTACCTTTTGGATTTTAATAATATATAATGTATAATATTTGTTATATTGACTAACAAGTCTAAATGAGTTGGCTTACGAACTTAAGTGAGCAGACTTGTGAACATAAATTGGAGCTCAAGTTTGACCCATTTAAATAAATAAACATTATCTTGAGTTTGAGTTCGATTTATTTACTAATTGAGCTCGAGCTTAGTTGAACTTAAAATGAGCATGGCTAATTTGTAGCCTTAGTTTTTTTTATTCCCATACTATGATTTTCTAGAATTTAGTCTTTGTACTTAAAATGGAGAATGTAATGAAGCAAAAATTTTCAAAGTGAACAACATTTATTAGTTTATTGGAATCCAATTTTAACTGTTCGTATGATAAGACTTTTAGTTTGAATTGCAATAAAAGAAATGTATTGCTAAAAAGTTCATTTTAAGAGATGCAATACCTAGAAAAAAAAATCAATTTCTTATGTTCAGTATTATAAATGATATGACTACTGTTGCTTTTATCCATTGCAATTGTTTTTCTATATGGATTCCTTAAAATATAGAATAACCATGACTAACTAAGAGTTACCTAGTAACCGATGTCACCTAGTAATTGATACAACCTTTCATCCATGGTCAATTTGTTTCCCCATAAACATCAAAGCTATAAGAGTGGCTGCCGTGCAATCCAGTGCCACCATCTGGTTAGGGAATCAACCACTTTTAGCTATTAACACAACCATACACTCTTTCGGTGGGCTAAGCTATATATATATTATATAATATTAAGTTTTTGATTAAAATGAATCTTAGTGGCTTGGTGATCTAGCCCATATAACTTAGCATAATATATAAATGAGTTGAGTTAGTGGGTCCATTTGTTCCATCAACTAATCCTAGATTAAACCAAAATTTCAATATGTCTATTAAACAAATTGAGATGAGGTGGTTTGTTTAATTATAGCTTATCATTGACTATATTAAGTTAACCCATTTAATCTACTTATATGATTATAAATATAACCATAAGTCTTAGGTTTATATAATTGAATCCTATTAATGTTTGAGTGGTATAACCTTAGATGCATCCATGTGATCCAAGATGGGTTACATTCCATCTCTAATGGTGCTTATATAGAACCTTATAGAAGTTTAGGTAGAGGTGGAAAATTGGTTGTTTAAGTGCATTTACATTAATGTTTCAAGCTATATAGAAGGTGATTTAGAATGTCAGTTAATATGTATCTATTTTTTGAGTTTGACCCATGAGAGCTACTTTTGTGGTGAAATTCTTAATGTGTACTTTCTAGTTGTTATATATATTAGCATTAGACAAGTTATGAGCCTTAACATATGCATACATACTAAGGTATGCATATGTTGCTGAGTTGTTCTATTCCAAGTTTTGAAGTGTGACAACTTTAGTTAGTATTAGAGTTAAGTTCATAATCGCTAGGGAATTTAGGAATGTTGATCTATAGAGGATGTTGAAATGAAAGTATACGTATAAAGTAGGTTAAGTTATGATTTTCTTTAGTAGAAATTTATCATACATTATATATCATAAGCAATTACTTTATAGTTGCTACAATTTGCAAGTTTATTTTGTTGAGGTGATGTGTTATATTATGTTATAAAAGAAATGTAGTAGCTAAGGAAAGATGTGTTAAAAATATAGAATATATGTAAAAGGTATGTTAGGTTAAATAGAAAGTATGTTAATATTACTAAGCTATATAAAAGGAGATACTATTGGTTTGGCTAATGTGTACTTGTGTATTGAGTTAGACTCATAAAAGCCACTCTTTATGTTGAAACACTTGGTAAATGTTAATATATGGTTTGACAATTATATATATGTATATAGGTATGTATGTATTTATGAATATATATGTATATGTATATATATAAGTATAGAGGTATTAGATAGATTTTGAGTCTTAACACATCATATTGGGATTGTCTCCATTTAGGTTTTAGGGCATAATAAGCATAAATAATGATCTTCTAGTGGGATTAATTATGTTAAAATTCTTCTTCCTCCATTTTAGAAATGTTTGTTGCTAGTCAGAATAAGTCCTAATTGGATTTAAGAACAATGGTTAGGCTAACAAATATCCATCTCATTCATATTGTACTTAAAAAAAAAAATTCTATAAATTTTTAGGCCCTTTTTAATTTTTATATTTTTATTGGGTTTAGTGCTCACTTCTAACTTATATTAGAGGTAACATACTTGCTATAGGGATGCTTAAAAAATATAAAATAATCATATAACAAAATGATAAAGTATTTAATTTCCCATTATCTAGAATTAATTTAATGTTCTTTTTAAAGAAATTTAAATAATAAAATTATATAGAAACTTTTAAAATTCAAATTATAATCCATACATTTGGAAGATGGATTAACATGATAATTTTACATGTTATATAAATAATCCCCTTTTTTAAAAATGATATAGGTATCAATACTTAAAAATACAAACTAGTTGTATTTTTTATAGTCAAAATCCCCTTAAAATAAACACTAATCTTTTAATAAAATGGAACATGTTAAATTTCCTCTCCTCATTAGTGCTAAAAAAAAGCAATTGGAAAGAAAAAAGGAAAGAAAAGAAAATCTCTCTCTCTCTCTATTTTTTTTTTGTTAGTATCATAAAAAAAAATATATGAAGGACTAATACTCATATCATTAGTTCACTACCAACCTTTAATGTTACATTTGCTATATAGGAATGAGTCGGAATGAAATTACAATTCTCGATCCTATTTTTATTCTCCATATTTTGAAGTGCATTTTGAAGTTAGAAATAAATTGATAGTTAAAATTCGATTCTACCTTTTAAAAAGTAGAATTGTCATTCCATTTTTACTTTATTAATTATAATTAATTAAAATTATTTTTTAACCTTTTCAAAAATTATAACATGTAATAATTAAAAATATTTTCAATAAATAATATTATTTGAATATTTAATACTATTTCAATCTATGGCTACCTTCAAACATAAAAAATGTTCTTATTTCATTCTATTCTATTTCGAATAATTTTTTCATATTAAACATCACATAAGAGTCGTAGAAGAAAAAAATAAAATATCTACTTCTTTATATAAAATATATTGTTTAAAAACAACCACCGTTTAAAACCCACGAAAAAAGTTAGCTCAAGTCGCAATTGAATAAGAATATAAAAAGACATTTGTTTATTTATAAAGAAAAGTAGGTTCCTTATTTTTTTAATTTTGTCAATGGGTTTTGGCTGGTATGGATAGAATAGAGCGATGGATAATGATCTCTACTAGCAGACATTTTCTCTCACCCTATTTTCTTTCATATTTCTTTGACAAATTCCCTCTTTATTAAGTGTGTTTGGGAGAAAAAAAAAGAGAAAAAGAAAAGAAAAATCACTTCTAAACTTAATTTTTCGCTTATCTCTACGATCTGCACAGTTTAGCCTCCATTAACCGTGATGTTAGAAGGCTTAAAGCACCAAGTACAAGTAAAGCAAGCCGTGTCTGTTTCGGATTCTTTATTAATTAGCTAGGGCTTTGTTTGGTTAATTAGTAGATAAATTAAATTTGGAGGAATCTTTTGCTTCGTCTCTTGTAATTTTCTTTTCTGGGTCCTGTTTGGCAGCTAACGAGAAGATGATATCACATTCTGTTTGGAATATCAAAATATAGAATCTGATGAGGGTTCTTTGATTCTTACTTACTTACTTACTTAACCTTTTTATGTGGGTACCCCATTTCTTATCTCTTCTCAAAGTTTGTTTCTTGTTTGGCATTCTCAATTCCCAGGCTGTTCTGGTGACCCTCTGAAGTTTACTTTTAGACCTGAATTTTGAAGTGGGTGTTGGGTATTTTCTTCACATAAAGTCTTGGGGTGGCCCAAGTTGAGAGCCTTCAGGGATTTGTTAGCACAAATTTGGTACTTGTCTGGGTAGAATTGAAGGATTGTGTTTGTTTGGGTAAGCTGATTTTGGTTTTGGATGAGTTTGCTTCATGTTGTAGGGTTTGGCTTAAAGCTAGGGCATGTGATATGCTGGGGGATAATATATGTAGTTTCCATGAATTGGTTTGTTGATGGGGGTCCTCTTATGGGTATCAAAGTTGGGTTGCTTGGTAATGGGAATAAGATGTCCCTCAATTGGTGGGAGAAGATGGTTAGTTATCTTTTCAAGATCCAGTATCAGTATAATCAGTTGATTGGGTCTAAAAGGATAAGCAAGAGTCTTTGTAGAAAGCTGTTTTACGCATGGGTATTGTTTTTCATTTTGGTCTCTTTGTGTATCCTCTGGTACATGAGCTCACAAGCTTCTGAGAGGAGGAGAGAGAATCTTGTGAGTATGTGTGATGAAAGAGCTAGGATGCTACAAGACCAATTTAATGTCAGTATGAACCACGTCCAAGCCATGTCCATTATGATCTCAACCTTTCACCATGGCAAAAACCCTTCTGCGATTGATCAGGTAATTTCAAGATATGTTTTGGACACCTTTACTTTGTTTATTATTTTGTATGAATAAGCATGATGTAGCTTGATGTGGTTATATTTGATAATAAGCATGGTGGCGTGATAATTGGAGAATGGAGATCTCAGCTTCCGGTGTTTCTTGATCTACATACCTAAGAGTAATTAATGATATACTAATTGAGGCCTGCATTTTGATCTGCAAATTAGCTGCTTCACTTTATAAATTGAACTTGTTTTCATATGATTTTGTTCATGGACTCTGTTACTGAAACAGAAGAGTCATTCTGGAATATCTTTTCCTTGCTCTTTTTGAAATTTTGATGACATAATGTGATAACATCATAGGAGATAGGCATTCTGAATCTCCAAAGCAAAATCTTATCATTTGAAAACGTTGAATTCAAATTCATTCTGCTTGTGATAGGGAAATTCTCTCTCTCTCTCTCTCTCTCTTTTTGGTTAATTTAGGGAAATTCTCTTTGACATAAATCAAACATTGTTTTTCAAACCTTGCCCTGAGAGATGGTCTTGCAGCAAGTTTTAGCTCAGCAAAAAAATTATAAAAAGGAAGCAAATAGCCATAAATGTGCGGTTGGTTTTTCTGCATTTGTTGGGGGTGATACTGCATTAGTAGTTATCACCTGGTATTGAATCGGATCTTCTTATGTTGTCTTCAATATGTATATGTACGTGCCATCACTTCACTGGGCTGTGTCAAGCCAAGATATATGGGGGCCTTCAGGCAAAGTATTAGCGAAGCGTAGTCTATATTACTATATCTCTTTCTTTTAATGTTATGAGTTGCAAAATTGTTTAATAAAGTTTTCTTTTCAGTAACATATTTATTGATTTTTTTATTTCCTTTTATTAAATAAACTTACCCACAAAAAAGGAAGAACAAATTTATTAACAGCACCACCTTATGATTGGATTAACTTTTCAACTCCTCTCTCTTTTTTCCCCCAATTACTCATAACTAGACTTGTATTTCTACTTGACCATTTATAAATAAGGCCCCTTTACTAGTAGTTATGCCAATAATTGAAAGAAAGTATGTAACAAAATTTTGATATAGAAATAATTTAAAACATTAGATAGGCACCAGATTTCAACAGGAAGTCAGCATGAGCTCTACAGGAACCCTGCAAATTTCACATAAACATGAGTAATGGTGATGCAAAGACAAACTTTAGTCTTGTCTGAGCCATTGTCACCCATAGTCAAGGCTAAACTAGGAAGTTTAGAGACAATAAACACTATAATAGGATAGAAAAATGGGAATAACCAATTTACTAATCTTTAAAATTATTTATAAGGGAATGGGAAATATTAGAAATACAATGTGGCAACTCTTGTCCCAGAAAAAATAAAGAAATTTAACTTCTATTTCATGAGACTCCTAGGGGCTTCCACAGCCCTGTCTCTTCGACACAGTCTAACTTTCAGATAAACAGAGGACTTTTGCTAGGTATACTGAAAGAACCGCTTTTGAGAGGCCCCTCACAAGTGGTGTGGCATATGCTGTGCGAGTGCTCCGCTCAGAAAGAGAACAATTTGAGAAGCAGCAAGGTTGGACGATTAAGAGGATGGACACACTTGAACAAAATCCCGTTCATAAGGATGACTTTGATCTTGAAGCATTGGAACCATCCCCGGTTCAGGAAGAATATGCCCCTGTTATCTTTGCACAGGATACTGTTGCTCATGTCATTTCCTTTGATATGCTGTCGGGAAAGGTAATTTTCTTTTGATTTTGTTCTCTTGAACTGACTCCAAATTGTAGTTGATTTAGTTTCAATATGATTGTGAAGTTGATGATAACTGTGCTTTATTGATCAGCTAACTCTCTAAGGTTCATTGACAGCAAAAGATCACTTTTATAGCTGCATGAGAGGTTTTATATTAATTAATTTTCTTTTTTGTGATAATTATTTTCTTGGTTTTATTATTAGTTGCATAAAATAATGAAGCTCTCAGTTCCATTTTCTGCATATTTTCTGCTATCTTGTCCTCTTACCATTATTTTTCTAACCTTTCTGGGTAATCTAATGTTGCTGACCTTTTAACAGGAAGACCGTGAAAATGTCTTGCGAGCTAGAGAATCTGGCAAGGGTGTTCTCACTGCTCCATTTAGTTTGCTCAAAACAAATCGTCTTGGGGTCATATTGACATTCGCTGTTTATAAAGTGGAACTTCCCTTAAATGCAACTCCAAATGAGAGAATCCAGGCTACTGTTGGGTGAGATATTTCAGTTGATGCCTAAGTTCTTATGTTGGACTCTCTCTGTATCACACAACTATAAAAATCTGGGAAAGTGCGTGTGCTTTCTTCTGCAATTTATTCTTTTTCCCTGGGTTATCATGGGTAGAATTGCATCTTGATATACTGCATGAATGTCTGTGGGGAATAGATTTCCTAGAAAAAGAAATTGGCATGACTATTATGGTTAATGAATAACAACTATTATTAGCAGTGAAAGAACAACCTGAACTTTCCATCTCGAAAGGAAGGCTGAGGTCACTTCAAACTGAATGCTGAAAGCGTGTATTCTCAAATTTACAGCTCAGATTGGAATTGGTTTATTTGTCTCACAACTAAAGATTAATTCTGTGGATACTAGCCTGGTAGAAGTTGAATTGAATCATGCGGCTAATATGGGATTGACATGCATGATAACAAAAATAGAGTTGCTTCTTTCTCATCTTTCTTCTGCATTTATATTATTTTTTTTTTAACTATACTGCTATCAAGCAGATACATTGGTGGCGTGTTTCATATTCAGTCATTGGTGGAGAAGTTACTTCAACAGCTTGCTAGCAAACAACACATTGTTGTTAATGTATTGGACATTACCAATGACTCACATCCAATCAGTATGTATGGTCCGCATGCAACAGAGGATGATTTGGAGCATGTCAGTCACCTTAATTTTGGGGATCCTTTTAGGAGGCATGAGATGCGTTGCAGGTAAATTTTAGTTTCTCTTTCTGTCTGCTAATAAAAAACTACAGATTTCTTTAGCATGGGGCAGAAATAAGTTTTCCCCTACACAGGTTCAAAGAGAAGGCACCATGGCCATGGCAGGCAATAATGACATCTGCTGGTGTTCTTGTGATTGCATTGCTTGTTGGACATATATTTCATGCAACAGTGAATCGAATTGCAAAGGTTGAAGATGACTATCTCAAAATGATGGAGCTTAAAAAGCGTGCGGAGGCAGCTGATGTGGCAAAGTCACAGGTAATTGCTAATGTATGCTACCTGAAAAGTTTTCCCAAGTGTACAATTGCCGTGATTGTAATTTGTTTCTGCCTACTGCAGTTCCTTGCTACAGTTTCCCATGAGATCAGAACCCCAATGAATGGTGTTCTAGGTCAGTATTCTACTACCTTTCCAGTTGTTTCAATGTTTCTAATATTCAAATCCAATTATGGCACCATTGCTTGAAGAATTAAACTGTGGGAATAAAACTGCTTCTATTTTCTCAGGAATGTTGCACATGTTGATGGATACAAATCTGGATGTTACTCAACAAGACTACGTGAGAACTGCCCAAGAAAGTGGAAAAGCTCTTGTGTCACTGATAAACGAAGTTTTGGACCAAGCAAAGATTGAATCTGGTAAGCTTGAGCTCGAGGCAGTACAGTTTGACTTGAGGGCCATCTTTGATGATGTCTTATCCCTCTTTTCTGGGAAGTCACAAGGGAAAGAAGTGGAGGTATATACTAGGTCACCTCATTAACATATTCTCTGGTCTTAGCCAATCCCTAATATAAGCAAAATTTTGCAGCTTGCTGTTTACGTCTCTGATAGAGTTCCAGAGAAGCTAATTGGTGATCCAAGAAGATTTCGGCAAATAATAACTAATCTGATGGGGAATTCAATTAAAGTAAGTTTGTGAACTATTGCTGCATGAATCTGTAAAGAAGTGGTTTTGCTGAATCTGATGTCTTCGTAGTGTTTTTGGACCACTAAAAGCTGTTTGCATGAGGATTGAGCTGCAAAATTTTTATTCACATATTTATCCAAGAAAATTTTTTAATCACTTCTATATAAAGTTCAGGCAACACGTCAAGAAGCACTGGATCTTTCCCTCACTGGTTTATCCAGTGGTGGAGTTCCTGTTCTCTTAACTCACAGGTCTAGGTTTGTACCTGTGTCCCAAATATCACAAAAGAGAAGAAAAAAGAATACTCCTTTATGTTTGAGTTTGCAAGTTGTCCTAAAAAGGTGAGAAAAAAAACTCAGATGTCTTTTGTGTTCACTAGTTGGTATAATCCATAAAATTGCATATGCATGGTGTTCAATATGATTGTTTTGTTTATACCAGTAAAATGATGATGAATTTATGTTTTTTAGTTCACAAAGAAGGGGCATATCTTTCTAACAGTCCATCTCACAGAGGAGGTAATGGAGTCTATAGATGTGGAGACTGAAGCATTTTCCGGGGATACTTTAAGTGGTTATCCGGTGGCAGACAGATGCTGTAGTTGGTCTAAATTCAACAGCTTTAGCCAAGAAGGACCCACGTTTACTTTTCCATCAAATTTTCTACATCCCGTTAATCTAATTGTGTCAGTGGAGGACACAGGAGATGGGATTCCCCATGAAGCACAGTCTCGAGTTTTCACACCCTTCATGCAAGTTGGCCCATCAATATCCCGGACACATGGCGGCACAGGTATTGGCCTAAGCATAAGCAAATGCTTGGTCAGCCTGATGTATGGGGAAATTGGTTTTGTGAGTAAACCACAGGTAGGATCTACATTTACATTTACTGCTATCTTTGAGAATGGCTCTTCGGATGCAGCTGATCATGGAAGCCAGCAAACGAGTGATCAACTAACTTTCGTTATTCCTGAGTTGCAAGGGATGACTGCAGTGGTTGTGGACTCGAGAACAGTCAGAGCTAAAGTGGCAAAATATCATATCCAACGACTGGGTATTCATGTTGAATTAGTGTCTGATTTAAGCCAGTGCATGAACTACATAAATAGTGGGGGTAGAAAAATTGATATGGTATTTATAGAGGAAGAAGTTTGGGACAAGGATTTACGTATATCAGCTTTCTTAAGAAATCAATTGAATAACACACAGAATGGGAATCCTCCAAAACTGTTTCTTTTAGCTAATTCAGTTAGTTCTTCATGGACGGGCAATGTTTCACCCTCAGCTTGCAGTCCCACTGTTATAATGAAGCCTTTGCGGGCTAGTATGCTTGCTGCTTCATTACAGAGAGCCATGGGTGTTGAAAACAGGATGAGTGCACATAATGGGGAGCTTTCAGCAGTACCACTTTGCAATCTTCTTCGTGGAAGGAAAATATTGATTGTAGATGACAATAAAGTAAATCTGAAAGTGGCTGAAGGTGCCTTGAAGAAGTATGGAGCTGAAGTGGTCTGTGTGAAAGAAGGCAGGGAGGCAGTCTCTTTGTTGGAACCGCCCCATGACTTTGATGCCTGTTTCATGGATATACAGATGCCGACAATGGATGGGTATGTGCTCTTTAATTGTTTGAAGATACTATGAGAAATTTAGCCTATTCTTGTCATGTAAAACAGTTTAATAAATACGGTCATCCTAACTGTGCACCAAGCTCTTATTTTTTGATAATCAATCTCAGCTTCTATATTTGACACCTATATTTCTGGTTTTATATCGTGTCTGAAGATTTGAAGCTACAAAGGAAATTCGTGAATTAGAACGGAAAAACAACAGAAAAATTCAACAAGGGAAATATTCCACAAATTGGCATGTCCCTATTTTGGCCATGACTGCAGATGTGATCCAAGCTACGCATGAGAAATGCATTAGGTGTGAAATGGATGGATATGTTTCAAAACCCTTTGAAGCAAAACAACTTTACCGAGAAGTGTCACGCTTTTTCCAACCAGTTCCCAGTTCAAATCAATGAAGGGATTCTTTTAGCTAGATGATTGCTTTCTCACATCACATTTTCTTTTGAGCTCTTGGTGGATTCATATTTTGCAAAGGGTGAGTAGTCTACTGACATTGATCTGCTTTTCTTGACTAAAGTTGGAAATAATCTGGGAATTCTTCCTTAAACCTTTAACGCTAACATATAGAACTGCTCAGTGGTTTTCTTCGGCTCTCCCATGCTGATTGATTATTAATAAAAAAAAACTCGAATTTCTGTTAACGTCTTTCCATCTTACTTCTTTTCAGGTTTATCTGTTTAGGAATGTGTACATATGCATAGTGTAGCTGGAGATAGGTTTTTCGTGGATTGTTGTGCCATGGATCTCTTTCATTTCCGAAACTCGATAGCTGATTTTGTCGGGCATCTTGGAATTCAGACCATCCTGGAAATGAATCTGGGAGGATCCAATTACTTTGTATCATAGCAACCATAGAATCGTGTCATCATCATTGTTTCTTCATGATGAAAAGATTCATCAGGGGAGTGTCATCTCTTGGTTTTGTTTTACACGTATACCAGCATTTGTATAATAGAGGTTGATTTAGACGAGTGAAAGCCTCCATTTTAGCATCATAAAGTACATGCCATCCATGTAATTAGAGTAATAAAGAGTCAATTTTAGTCATATTGACATCTCTTTGCTTCCTGAATTTGTGTTATCAATGTAGCTATATGTAAACGTTTGAAAGCCCAGTTGCATCTATTTGGTCCGGCTATACGATGCCAAACATGCAAACCGGTGAGATGTAGTTTGGTAGGTTGGTGCACAATTGCTCGCAGTTTCCCGATGCGGTAGTTTGCTTAAATTGCGGCTTGGCAGTAGCTATGTTAGGAGCACCGCAGTTTGTGATCCTTTGACCACGGTCTTACCCCTGGTGGTTTCACGCTGCTGCCATCCCTGGCAGCTGAGGTCTGTTGGCTGCTTAAAATTATGGTTCGTGGTTGTGCAAGCTGTGTGCTGGGTCGGACGTCAGAGTCATAGCATGTTCGAAGAGGATTTCTTTTTCATTCAGTTCTTTCTATAGGTTGATTTTGTCAAATACTTAGGGGCTTGGTTTGATGAACCTCAGCTTAATATTTTTATCATCCTACTATTTATTATTATTATTATTATTTTTTTTGGCCAATTTTATCATCCAACTATGTAATCCTAAGATTCTTATCGTCTCACCGTGTAATCCTAAGATTTGGATTCCCTCCAATCATATTTTCTCAATTTTCATATATTTTTCCTCTCTAAATATCGTCAGTCACTTTGTAATTATAGTTGAAATTATAACGACAAAAATAATGACACAATGATGTTATGAGATTGTTAAAAATTTAAATAATCTTAATTATTCGTTGTAAATTAATATAAATTAAGAGAATAAAGAAAAAGATCATCCATTTTTGTATTCCTATGTCATTAGTTAGACGACCAACAGTGTAAAGTTATCTTTCTAGGCGTTGCTTCGAGCAAAGCTTTTGTTTGATGAATAAATTTTGACACATGAAATGCAAATTTCATTTTCCTTCGAGAATTCTAATCCAAAAATTGTAGCTAGATGTTTGACCAGCATGTTGTCATTTGCCTTTTACAGGTTGCAAATGTGAAATATTATTATCCACGATTGATGGGAGCATGAACCCAAAATGTGAACCCAAGTACCGAAGAGTAAACCGGGTTCATAGATTGATTGGAGGAGCCACTCACAAATTAAAGTAAGTAGGGTGTTGTAAGAAAGCACTCGCTAGCCAAAACTCCACCCAAACGATAGCTGGAACCACGGAAGGATTAGATAACCAACGCCTCCATCTGAATGATAGCTTGATTACCTTTTAGGTGCCGAGCTAAAGCCTCAGCCCCATCCAGATGGTAAGCCGACCCCCGTTTGAGCAAGAGCACCATTCTAAGCACAAAATAGAAACTCCCATCATCCAAGCACTTGAGGAAGTCTCGTCCAATAGCACTAACCTAGGTTGTTAAAACATTGTACTTTACCTATTTTACTCAAGGAACTACTTGTATTTACACTTGATATTAGGATGACTTTGAAGGCTTTATTAGGTTTTTGTTAGCAGTTTTACCATTATTATATTACCTAAAATCATCATGAGCTCTCTCATTGAGATTATTATGAATATTCTTCCTCTTTATTTACATAAGCTCTTATTAATCTTGTTAGATTGTGGTGGACTTATTTTTAGCTATTCGTGTGTAAGATCAAAAGCTATCAACATTCATAGTTACTTTGTGGATTATGAATCATATCAACCTCCATTCTAATTACAAAACTAGTGCTTATTTATTATTAGAATATTACATCTAATAATATCCACATCCATATCCATTTTCTCATGTCAAGCACTCATAAAACCTAAAATATACATTTAATCCTAATTTGGTTCATCCTTGCTAGCATGCCATTTTATATACAAACTAGCTCCTCTTGTATGCATCATAATTAATTGGTACGATAGTATGTGGTTCATATACTTGTTGTTTAGTTGAAAATTTCTTGTTATGATTGAATATAGCGTTAAAATAAAAAAGTAATCAAATTAGTAGGTAGTTATAAGTAGTTAGAAAGTGGTAGTTTACAACTATAATCAGTAATCACAACCAGATGGTACAAAGTACAAATGGAGACTAACAAGATCAGAGGGGTATCGAACCCTTTTCTAAGAAAAGCTTTGAGCTTTAAGAGTCTTTTTGGTACTCGAAACCCATAATCATTTTTCCACTCTTTTCGCCATTTTTCTTTCTTCCATCCATCTTTACCATTGTTCACTTTGTGACACAGTTAAAACATTACACTATTAGTATCAATAGATGTCACATCCCTGCTTAGTATAGGATGTATCATCATATAGGAATACTTGTTAAAAACTTAACTTAACTTGCTCATTAATCAAAAGACAATATTGTTTATACGATAAAGAGATTGTTACATCGGAGTTCAGTTGGATATTTTATTACAACTTATGTGTACAATATAATATTTATATCAAAACATGAACCGGCTTTTTTCTTTGCCATCTTCACAATAATAGGATTCTTGACTTAGTATAGGTTCCATATAAAAGTCGTTGACTTCAATTCATGGTCTTAGTATATATATATCCCCCTTAGTGTTGGGCCCTTCATGAAACAGTTAACTTAAGGATAAAATATTTTATCCCCTTAGCTACTGAAGCTGAGTAAGAGTGGATAATAAATAACATAATATAGAAAATATGATAGACAATATTGTATATCACAATTGAACCATTTTAATCATAACCCGTAAGTTTAACTTCACATGTGCATCTGTCCAACTGAGCATTTACTGCTAGCAATATGGCATGCTATGCTCATGTACATAGCATGCATCATTACTGATATCCTAGGCCCTCTAATTTTCCTGTGGTTAGTTGACATAGTTGGGCAATTGGATATAACATCTAGGAACCAATGGGCAATAAGGAGCTGCCTGGGAATAAGACTCTACCAAATTGAACTATATACTGTAGTTTACCATTTTCAAAAAGGGCAACAAAGAGCTGCTTGAGAGTAAGACCTCTAATTTTGCTTTATAAAATTAGACTACACACTATAGTTCATTAATCAAAGCGGCAATACTATCAAATTAAACCATACATTGTAGGCTACCAAATCAAAGTGACAATACTGCCAAATTAGACGACATATTATAGTATACCAAATTTGACTATCGAAATAGTCATAATGTTCGGGCAATACAATTTATATGCTTCCAAAAACTGAGTTCATAAAGCCATGTTTTTTTTAAGATCACTTGGAATTCTCATTTTGAAAGTTCTAACCCATAGGTTTTTTTTTATACCATGCTATGATATGCAACAACAACTCAAGAATATTAATCAGCATAATCAATTTTTAAGTTTTATTCAACTTAGTCATTTGATTCTAGTTTTTGAACTCTCCATAGCGGAATTCTAATATTTTACTTAGGGTTCACTTAGGTAAACACCTAGCAGATTAAGTTAGTAGTCACTCAACTTCCCTATTTAGCACAGTCATTCGTAAACATAATTTATCACCCAACGAAACAACATAACAATTCAACCAAGGTACAGTTATTATCATTCATAATCACCACATTAGAATTCATCATAGTAGCATATCAATTCACCTAAGATGTACTCATATTCAATTAATACAACATAAAACAGCATGCAGTGTTATAAGTGGCAATATATCTACTCTAAGTATGGGTTAGATTCACTTACTTAGACTCAATAATAGCGTAAAATCCAAAACTTCACTGTATGGTTTTTCCTTACTTATTATACCTATGAAAATATAAACACAACTTCTAAGTTAAGTATGGGTTAAACCCAAGCTTTTATAAGCTTTTATTTTTGTGTTTTTAAACTTTGTTTGATTGTATCTTACTTATTTCCTATTCGATTTCACTAAACTTTATGACGTCACAATCGTTATTTTGAGCACTATTAAGATATTTTAAGAATCAAGTCTATCAATATTATCAAAAGTCCAAAAATACTTTTTTCTCATTATGACTTGACCGTACATTACTTTAATTCTATAATTGACTTAAATAAGCTTTAGTACTAAATTAAAAACCCCAAAAATCACATTTTTCAAACTTATCTAGTAACCCTTAATATAACCCAATGTATTCATTTTATGTGAATTTGACAAGTGTTTTACTAGTACTAATTACTATATTACATATTAAACTAATATATATGTTTATACTAGGAATATATGTAGTAAATAGTATACGAGCCCGATTAATTTCACGAAAAATCCTATAGACTTACAAAAATATGCAGTTTAATTATTGGTCACCAATTATACTAAATTGAATAGTATGTATTTTTACGAAAATAGGGGCTTTAGCTAGAAATTATAGAAAATTAAGAAAAATAAACAAATTTATGTATGAGATAAAAAATAAATATTCCAAATATCATTATAAAATTCTAAAAGTCTAAACATGTAGAGCTCATTCATTAGTTTCATAAAAAACTAATTAGTTCAACAATTCAGTAAAATTAGTAGTTTTATTCAAAATAATTATAAAAAATAGTAAACATGCTTAATTTCAAAAATTATTGTTACCAAAATTAAATATATATATTTAATGTATTATATATATAAAAATTTAGTTTGAAACAATATTATCTAATATTTATAAAAATTTATTCCATTTTCGCCCAAACAAGGCATTTTCTTAAGGAACCTATATTTCCACTAATTATTTAATTAAAATAAAATTACTACATTAATATACACCTAAAATAATCCTATAAAAACAAATTTCATAATTAATTGACAACATTTGATATTTTTACAAAATTAAATAAGTTATGACGGAATTTTAGTTTACCTGAACTAGCCACCTCTAACCACTCTCTATTGGACCTCTAAGCCGCTTCAAGTCAGGTTGTGGTTTGGTATACAAACCGCCCTAGACCCATTCCGACTCTATTTCTTGTTCTATTTTTATTTTATTTTTTCTAATTTTCTAAAATTATTCTCTTATGTTTTCAAGTTCTCAAAATATTGTAAATAATGTTTGGAGCCCTATTTATAGGTTTTAAGATTTTTTGCATGTAAAAAGTGAAAGTACACATGTCAATTTCACATTTTCCAAAGTACCATTTGTCATGCCCTCATTAACCAAGTGTTGACTTATTATTTCCAATTGATACTAGCTTGATACGTCATTTGATGACTCATCTATCCAATTTTTTTTATTAATTTTTCATTATTTTACCTAATTTTAATAATTTATGATTATTATTATATTTATATGTTTAATGCATATAATGTATATCACATGTAATACATGTATATTATGTATAATTCAACTTCATTTATTATTTTTGAAAGTTAATTAACTTATCTTTAATATCTCGTTATATCCAAATTTTCGAATTTCATGTTTGTTATATTTATCGACTTTAGCGATAAGTTGACTTTTTTTAAATTAATATTTTTATATAGCTTATTTTGAGAATTTGATTTTACTTAAATTATTTCATCTAACTTTTCTAAATTTACTGTGAAGTTTGAAATAAAACGGATAATATTGCTTGATGCCCTAAATTTAGGGGCTTGGAATTTAGGGTTGTGGAATTGGCTCGAAATCTCGAGGTATTATAATAGAGTACAAAAAACGGAGAAGAAAATAGTAACATTTGATAAGTATTTTGTGTACAAAGATTTACGAGAATTAAAACCCTAATTCTTAATAGCAAGAGTAGACAAAGTTTAAGAGATAGACAAGAGGAGAAGAAAGAGGCGTACCTTGCATTTGATAGCATAGAGACAGAGTAGTAAAATTTGAGGGTTTTGAGTAATCTTTAGTATAGTGGGCTAGGCCTCCTTCATAAAGGCCTAATGTAGGTGCTCTCATTGATTTTTCTTTGAAGATCCTGCCATGGAAACCAATATTCACAGCATCACAAGTTTACAAGAAGACATTTAGAAACATGGTGCTAAGTTTGTATCATTAGAGTCAAGAATGAATAATATGGAACATATGATGGTAGAAATGACTGAAAGTTTCAAGAACTTTATCAAGACTTTTCAACTTTCAGAAAAAAAATAAAAAAATCCAAGAGGAAATGAGGATTCTTTATCATTTTCATCACATAATGAGTAGGAGTTGCATCAGTATTATAGATCCATTAAATTGAATTTGCCAAAATTTTCTAGACAAGATCCTAATTCTTAGATTCTTAAGGTAAATCAAATATTTGACATTCATGAAATATCTACGTAAATACGTTGAAAATGACTTTTGTTGCCATGGAAGGTAAAGCTTTGAAGTGGTTTCAATGGTTATTTAGATATGAATTAGTGTTTACATGGCATAGTATTTTTGAATGCATTACACATGAGATTTGGGTCTTTAAGTCAACAAGATTTAAACATGGAATTGCTCATTAACAGTGATCAAACTAGTGGGTGTGAAAATCACATGGATAGAAAACAATTAGTGAATATTGAAGATGAGTTGACATTTTCTATTGTGACAAAAGAAAATGATATATCAGAGCAAACTCTTAAGCTACAAGATGTTAATGTCATTAAATTTTTCAAAGCTTTTACCATGGAGTAATTAATGACAAAAATAGAGAATTGTCTGCTTAATATCCATGTTGAGCACATACATTCCATATGCAATTCTAAGGAGACTGTTCATGCATATATGGAAGTTCATAGTATAAGTATAGAACAATTAGGGGAAAATGCATCATTGAGTGTTTTCACATAATGTATTCAATTACAAATACTAGTAGTATCTTTAGTTTTCCATCTATTAACTCAAGAGGATTATTTTCAACACCAAATGATTACTACCTTCAATATTGTTGAAAAACAAGTATTGGGCAACCATCATAATAATCAAGAAATCCTTTCATTGTTGCTGCTAGGAATAATGAGAGTATGGGATGGCACATGGAATTATAGTCTGATTGAATTGTTTTTGTAGGAAAGGTATAATAGAGCTTTCAAAGGCTCTTATTCCACAACAAATGAGACTTTGGAGTTGCAGTGGATAGTGCCAACACATAGAGGATAAAAAATCGAATATCCTAACATTAAATTGGTTCACATGTTGAGTACAAAATGTGTTACTACAAGCATTATCAAGACAACATAGCCAACGAAATTCTTATAAACAATATGGTCTTTCAATCCGTTGCACTACCTGCATCATCTATGGGAGTTAATCAATTTCTTTTCCATTATTAGACTTCAACCTTGAGGATAAGATTGGTTCCAAAGGGGGATGGACATTGTGATGATTGAACATAACATTAAAAAAATGTAATCAAATTAATGGATAGTTACAAATAGTTAGAAAGTAGTAGTTTACAACTGTAATCAATAATCATAACCAGATGATACAAAGTATAAATGGAGACTAACAAGATCAGAAGGGCATTGAACTCTTTTCTAAGAAAAGCTTTGAGCTTTAGGAGTTCTTCTGGTACTCGAAACCTATAATCATTTTTCCACTCTTTTCGCCATTTTTCTTTCTTCCATCCATCTTCACCATGGTTCACTTTGCGATATCGTTAAAACATCACACTATTAGTATCAATAGAGTACAAAATATAGAGAAGAAAATAGTAACATTTGATGAGTATTTTGTGTATAAAGATTTGTGAGAATTAAAACCTTAATTCTTAATAGCAATAATAGACAAAGTTTGAGAGATAGAAAAGAGGAGAAGATAGATGCATACCTAGCCTTTAGTAGCATAGAGAGAGTATAAAATTTAAGGGTTTTGAGTAATCTTTAGCATAGTAAGCCATGCCTCCTTCATAAAGGCCTAACATTTCTCCATTTTACTTATTGATGTTTAATTGATCAAAGTTGTCTTAAGCTATTATTGTTGTTGAGTTTATATTGTTGTAGTTGTGGAGTTGTGAGCATGTCATATTAGAAGTATTGTTAATAGGTAGAGTTGGTGTATGAAGTGTGATTGTATTTGAGGATTGGTGATGTAGATAAGGTGCTTGTAATTGTTTTAGAGAAGTAATGCATTGCATGTATGGTGCTATAAACATATTGAGTGAGAGTGTGAATAGTGGAGGAAATAGTACTATGAAAAGTTCGAAAAGAATGGTGGATAATATCGAGTATCAATTGCAAAATATTACTGACTCCTTGTAAAAATTGATTGTGTTAATGCATGAAAGGAGGATTTAAACAAGAGAAAGAAGAAGTGAGTGTGATGAGAGGAACGATTGTGGTTTCAATTGTAGGTGAAGTGATAGATGATGAAATCTTGATTGAATTTATGGGGAAAGAAGTAGGAGAGATGAACCATAAGGTGCTAATTAGGATTGAAAAACATTAAGTTGAAAACTCTTCTTTCAGTGAAAGTAACAACCTTGAAAAATACCTTGATAAGGTGCCAGGAGTTGAGAAAATGTTTTACTATTATAAGTATGATGAACATACCAAAGTCAAACTTGATTCTCTTACCTTTGTTGAGTATGCTAGTATGTGCTAGGATGAATTGGTAGCTATAGGGTGCTTGGAGTTGAGAAAATGTTTTACTATTATAAATATGATGAACACACTAAAGTCAAACTTGATTCTCTTACCTTTATTGAGTATGCTAGTATGTACTAGGATGAATTGGTCACTATAAGACAAAGAGAGGGAGAAGAATAGGTAAGAACTTGGAGGTTGATGAAGAGATTAATGAGCCTATGTTTTGTATGGGATTACTTCAAGCATGAAATATTATTTTTGTTTAAACATCAAAATAATGATAGTATGGGTTGAGTTTTAAGGACAAATTGATCTTTTTTTCTAAATTAAGCATTAAATGCAACAATGAATATAATCAAGATAATGATAAAATAATAATAAGTGTGAAAATTAAAAGAGATAAGGATAGAGAAAATTAAGTTTAAATTTAACATGGAGTTCAGACCGTCCTCTACTCTTCATAGACATATAATGCCTCCAACCGAGAACTTCACATCACTTTATTGATTTTTCTCATTCCAATCTCCAAGAACTACACAAACACAAATACAAACTTGATTACACAAGTTTTACACTCATAACTCTCAACTCATAACACAAAACTCAATCTTAAGGATTATTGGTGTAATGCTTTTAATTCTCAATACTTCGCAACTAATAACTTATAAATACTACACTTCAAATCTCTCTAAATATTAACAAATTATGGTATAAGAGATAATGAGAATAATAGACAATAAGAGTACAAAAGAATGTTAGAATATTGCAATAAAAGATCAACTCTCTATTGTCCTTGATTAAGTTGTTGAGCATTTATATTAACTCTTTAAAATATTCTCATTATTGTGTATTAAATGCTCCAACAGTTAGTTGAAACAGGCTTACCATCATGTCGGTAATCCAATCAACTCCTAGTATGAATATTAGCAAGTCCACTGTCATGCCAGCTTTGAGAATAGAAAGTATTTCATCTTCCAATTCAAGGCACTTCACCATTAAGCTGACAAGCCACTAGAGCCATCGAGCCATTAAGTCAATAAGCCACTTTCACCTGTTTTCAACTTTCAAACACAACATATACAATCACACTATAAAGTTCAACTTCAAAGAGCACATCCTTTAAATCTAAATATTTTAAGGAGTTAATTGACATTTAACTATTTAGCAAGATAGTTAGTGCTTTTCAATTAACTCAACATATAATCATGTATTTAACTTTACTTTTAGTTTTTGTCCTCATCAAAATCAAATAGCAAACTTTAGGTCCAACACCTAGGGTGTGAACACGTTGCTTCTCAATGCCTAATTAAGAGGGAGATGGTGATGAAAGGAAATGTATCAAATGTGGTGACTAAAAATGAGGAAGAGGAGAAAAAGGAAGAATCATTGAAAGAGAGCAAGAGTTAATACATATAAAAGGTAAGGAAGGGACCATCATTTATATGGTCAATATGAGATTTTTGAGTTCACAATTATAGATGGATATACAATAATGCAAGAATTGGTTTCACATTCAACATTTAGTAAATGGTAAGACATATGTTGTTATTATAAATAGTGAGAGTCGAACCAATATAATATCTACAACTTTTGTCAAAAAGATGAAGTTTGTTATTATGCCACATCCAAAACCCTATGGCACCATTAGTTCAATAATTATATATATGTCCTATACTTTTACGAATTGGTATCGAGTGGATAATTTAGGGTGTTGGTGAAATTAACCCTATTGACTTAGAAATTTATGAATGAGCTCGAGACATTAGTTGAGGAGACTCCGTGAACTTGGATTTCGAAAATAGAATAAAATAATAAAAATATAGTTGAAATAGTATAATTTTACTATATTACTTAATATTTATCATAATTGCATGGAATAAGCTTTATTAGCTCATAAATTTTTAGAGATAATTTATTTATATAATAAAATTATTATATGACATAAAATAATATATAGAATATATACATATACCTAGAGTGTAATTTTTTTGTATAATTATTCCTCATAATTAATTAAAATACCCAAATAATTACATTTTAAGCTAAAATGAGTTAAGGAAATTAACAAAAAATTAATAAAAATCATATAACAGTTGGATTGAGCTTAAAGTAGGCATGTGAAATGCTGGAGGCTTAGTGTTAGGAAATCAAATTAGATTAGCATGCAATTGAGTTTGGTATATAAAGGTAAAATGCATGAAGAGAGAGAAATTTTCTCATTTTGCCTCTACAAACTCTTTGAAAATTTCCAAAAAACACTTAAAAATAATCTACATGTAAAGTAAGATTTGGGAAAAATAAGGTCTAATTTCGAAGGTAGAAGAAACAAATTTAGGAAAATATACAAAAATTGGGTGCAATCTAGGCTTAAAGGTGTTTAAAGGTTTAAGCGTTGTTAGGAATGAACTGCCACCAATAGGAGACAGAGGACTCAATGCTTGGGCCAACCAACAGTGTAGTGGCCACCATTGGTGGCTAGAGCTTAAGTTTTTGGTGAGTGTCCTTTTTGTTTCGATTTTTAAATAATTGCTAAAAAGTATTAAATACATTAAGAAAATTTCCTAAAAATTATTCCTACATATTTTTTATGTAGAATATAAGAAAAATATTATTTTACATAAGTTTTGTAAATATAATATGTCCCTAAAAAATGGGCTAAATTAAATTATTTTTGATATCGAAATAAATTAGCTAAAAAATGTAGTTTCGTCCTTAAAATTTTTCTATAAACTTTCTTATACTTATATTAAATTGCAATGGGAAGATTTTTTTAGAAAACTATTTTCTATATTTTTATTGAATTTTTGAGTTTTAAATTGTGTTTAAAATAGCGTTGTTAGCTAAAAATTAGTATATTTTCCTAAATGATTTGTAATAACCTTAAAGAGGGCTTAGTAAGATTGCTTAAAAATCTCCATATCATGTGTACACCCATAATACAAAAATCATCATACAAGTTAAAGGTTGTAAGATTTTAAATAATTAATCACTAAGGCTTGTAATTTTTAATTTATTAACTTAGTATAAATTTAAGTAACTATAGATATTTAATATTTCATAATCTATCATAATCGCACAAAATCAGGATCCCATATCAAATAATAAGACAAGGTAATCAATTTCGTGAATTATAACAATTGTTGAAGGATATTGAATCTTAACATATAAACACTTTCTACATAGAATGTTCCTATAGTAGTTATACATTTTTCAATTACAACTAACTCTCTCTTACATATTTTTGATTTGCACTCTACAATCAAACCTTATCTTGATCCGAGCTTAAATGTACTAGCAAAATAAACTATTAGGGAGTAAGCTATATGAACCTAGTGAGATATCCTTCCTATTATATTGGCAAGCAGATTATTAAACAATTAATTATCAAACATATGAACACACGAATAAGTAGTATGCCAAACAATGTATGTAGTTGATCAGGTATTGCATACAATTTCAGATTTAATGCCTTCTAAAGTAAGGGTTGGAGATTTATTGGCATCAATCACAACCAGGTTCTAGTACTCGGGTTTTTAATCATATATTGAAATTCCATATTTCACAAAATATATTTCTACTTCAAAAAAAAAAAAAAAAATCAAATAGTTCACAAATTCTTAGATTTAGCGGTGAGGTGGCCTCTATAATCTACACTCACAACCTACAGCAGAAGTCTCTAGACTCGACCCTCAGGCATCTACGGTTAGCATCTCCGAATGTCAAGTAAGCTCATGAGTTAAGGATAAGGTCATGTTGTATGAGTGCATTGTACTAAAATACTTTAATTCAATATATAGAAACAACCCTCACATTGCCTCTCTTTACCTCTTCATGAGGTGACAGCTGAAATAAGTAATTTAATACATGGTTGATGCATAATCTATTTAATTTGAGATAAGCTGAATATAAATAAGTCAAATTATTAGGCAATCAACTAATTTCAGCAAACCATCCAAATCATGCAGCAATCAATCATATAGCCAATTCTTTAGTTATCATATTTAAGATCTTTCACAACAAATAAGAAATATTCGACCGCATGCATATCTTGAACTCTAAGTATCAATTTATTAATATATATAATTTAGATACACTAACTACGTGCACAAAACAAATATAGAGTAATTGAGAATACTCACTTGGACAAAATTGCTCACTTGACATAGTCCTTAGGGTTTCTTGCGCTTGATGTTTGAGTCACGTAAAGATATATTAAGATTCATATAAGTAATGGGGAAGACTATGCTATTGGAGTAAATTAAATACCTACCTTAATTAACTTAATTTCATGGTGTGAACACAAATTTCAATTTTATAAGGTATCTAATTTATTTATTTAACAATAATTTACATATGCTATGTTAAATTGGGGATAGTATCACTCAAATTAGTATAAGCCTCAATATTTAAGTATTTCGTCCTATTGGTATGTTATAAATCTTTATTTACTATAAGCTTACAATCAGTAGCAATGTGGGCTTAAATATGAAGTTCGCTAGACTTTCTTAATGGACTAAGCTATTAAAACGTATAATACAATACCCATTGACTCGATATTTCTTTATAGGTATGATGAAAGCATCTATTAAATATAGTTTGCTTGCAATTATATTTCTAATCAGCTGTAGAAAAACTCAATATGTTTGGGGTGGAACTTTAGTGTCCATTCGTAAATGGTAAGTAGTTAATGCAAGATTAAATTTAGTTATGTTTTAAGTTTCAAATTCGTTACATGGCATATTTACGTAATTATCTTGTGCTTATACAAAGTACTCTTAATCAATATCCATAATCTATTATGTAGTCTAATCATTAGGAAGTTAAGATGGTGTGCTCATATCCAAAGGAATGCACTTCAGCGTGTATATGTATGTATCATATGTACTTTCATGTTTTGAATAATTAAGTCATTGTTAGTCTATAATATAACTAATTGCAAATTATAGCTTATATTGCTAACTGTATATGCTAGATGTTTTTATCTATTTATTCTCATTAGGTAACATGTCATGCTTACTCTTATGACATCCTAATTTTATCAGGATTAGTGTAGTGTCTTATAATTTATTTACTTGTCCCTTTATTTAGTCTCGCGGTATATATATAAAGTATGGGGTTACGTATTCCAAATTAATTTTATAATATTTCTACCTGTCATTTGTAGGACTTAAATAATCATTTAGGATTAACAAGTCTAAGATCTTTTTCTAAGTGGGTCTCTATTAGCATGCATGTATATATTATGCTCATTTACTTTTAATGACATATATTATGCTCATTTATGTCAGTGCCTTTTGACAAACATAAGTCCTACGTAGAACTTAAAATTTGAGTATTTACTATTCACTTGGATCAGTACAATTCAATCGGTTTCACTATAGGAATTACGTATCAAGTTAATCATTCACCTCGTAGCTCTTGGTATGAATGTATACATATGCATGCTATAATTAATTAGTTAGATTTGATTTATTTTCTCTTCCCTTTTCCTTTTTTTTTTAAAGATCAATTTTAGTATAGATCAGATCATTAGCAAGAAGGCTCTTGACTGAATGTTGGGAAGAAAAATCTAAACATATCCCATATAAATATATATATACACACACATTTAGGAATAGAAATTTATAAATTAGTTATTTTAATCTTTATTAATTTAAACTTAACCTACCATTATCTTTAAATCAACTTATTTAATATGAAATACTATAGATACCCCCAATAATATGCTTAAGGCTCAAAAAATAAAAAATAAATAGATAAATAAATCAATAAATAAATAAATAATTGTGTTAAACTTCTATATCCTTTAAGAGTTTATGGATTTCCAAACCTTTTGTTTTGTTGAATCAACCATGATTCCAATTAAATCTTTCAAGAAAATCTCTAGAGGCTATCTTATTATTGGTTATGGTAGTAGCAAACTAATTATAGAACCATAAAAGATTATCAACTGGGTCTCTCACTAGACCCCTTGACTATAGTGAAAGATTCATGGATTATATATATATATATATATATATATATATATATTTATGGAATCAAATGCACTAGTGCAAAGGAAACAAATGAGGTTCTTTACTTCAAAATATAGAAGGAAAAAGAAAAAGAAGAGGAAATTATACTTTGTCCAATTACTATGCCTAGACGATGAACTAAATGTAGAAACACAACTTATCTTGACAAGCTTTAGGTCGAGAACGTTCAGTAGCTCGAATTGAAGTGGAGTAGGCATTTGAAAAAGGGGATAGCAATTGTCTTGGCCTTTGTTTACAAAATAGGGGTAGCATCAAGGCAAGGAAGAAGGAGAAGAAGAAGAAGGGCAAGAAGGTGAGGGTTAACATAAGGAGCTACAGCACTTTGCTCTTGTTGTGAGAAGCAGGGCATCAATCAAAATTAAAAAAAAAATAAAAAGAAAAAAAGTAAAGGGAAAGAAGAGAAGGAGATGAAAGAAAGAAAGTCGGTGATGTTTGGAAAATAGAAAAGGAAGAGTAAGAGAATGATATGACTAATTGTTGAAACTAACGAGATAAAAAGATAAAGTACATGATCTAGCTAGTATTAAAGAAGGTACAAAATCTTATTTTGTAATTAGTTGAAAAAAAAAAATCTTATTTTGTAATTAGATGGAATATGCTTAGATATGTTTTGATGTTGTAATAGATTTTATTGTACCGACCTAAGTTACAGGATAGATTTTGTTATCCTTGGTATCCCTATTTTATAGGATATTCAGAGATAACAAATAAAGGGGATGGCTTGGCTCACATGACCTATAACTAGAATGGGTTTAGGTTAAGTTTTGGTTTGGTTAAGTTTCAATATTTAGTTTGGTAGACAAAAGGGTTAAAATTTGAAGTAATTAGGTTTTAGTTTTTTTTTTTTTTTTTCCTTTTAGAGTCTCTAGAATTAGTCTTTCAATTTATAGTTAAGGGTTTTATTGGATTCTTGTCGTGGCTTATAGAGCCTTACTAGCACTTTTACCTTACTTTAGAAATTATTAGTATTAAGCCTTGTAATGACATTATACTGGGAAGTATCGAACTTGAATTAGATTCAAGGCTAGATAAAATTCCAAAATGGAAATCTACACTAGGGTTTCAAAGGTCGTAAATTATTCCTTTCAATAATATTATAAGAAGCCTATATCATAAATTGTATATATACTTAACTAGTATTGAGTAGATTGATTTTATTAGTTATTATTTATCAATTTATTGTATGATTTACTTATTGTTTGATAATTATATTTTTAGCCAAAAATTTCATTCGATTTTTTATTTTATTTAAAATCTTCTTTATATTAGATTTGATATTTTTATGTAATTGTACATATAGGTAGAAGTGTGCAGTAATCATATTGGTTAAGTTTATAGTGGTCAACATTACAATTTTACTATTGGTTATTATAACTTATATGAGTTTATTATTTTCCTCTTATCTAAAAATCTATTATCATCATCATCATTATAACCATTGATTTAACATTCTAAGGCTTTGTTGGTTATATCATTAAGTAAAATTTCTTATTGTTTAAAGTTTGAAAGTTAAACCTTTTAAGACCAACTCTTCCCACTGTTGTAGGCACATAACGAAGTTTAAAGAAGAATTGGGGTTGCCCTTTGGAAGGCCTCCATATAATAATTTGGAAAAATTTAGGTCCCAAACTCTATTTCTTTAGTATATTGAATAGTATTTTCCAATTATACTAACGTAAAAAATCTTCATAATTCAGCTTCTCAAATTTTTTGGGCTTTCATAAGATCTCATTTGGATTTTGAGCTAAATCATTTAGTGGAATATTTAGATCATGATGGATTTGTTGAATTGAGTTTTACAATGAGAAATTATGGCAAGTCAAGATTTTGACTTAATATGAGTAATTTAGTAACTTGTTCACTTGATAAATTTGAAGAATTAATGAATTGAGATATGTTATGTGAGAAGTTGGGAAGTAATGAAGCCGAGTATTGATGAATGAAGTGTTACTTTATATTGTTCTTAGATGGAATTAGAGGAAGAATGAGCAAATCACTTAATTATAGCAAGTTAGTTAAATACAAAGGATCATTTAGAGGATTTTGAATCAATATTGTACTAAGGGATATACTCAAAAGCAAAATTAGAGGCAAATTTAAAAGTGAAATGCAAGTATAAGGGAGTTCAGAAGCAAAATTGGAGGATAATTTCCTAATGTTGGTCCCGTTTAACAATCAAGAGGGAGGTGAATTGATTATTATAAACTTTTTGAAAATAAAATTTTAGAGCTTCATAAAATAAAAACCCTTGTAGATATACATATGGCAATAATAGTTTGACAAACAAAATAAAGCAATAAGTAAAGAGATAAGGAAGAAGATCAGATGTAGGATTTTATAGAGGTTTTGTCTTGTATGTCAATCTTCTCTTCCAGCTCCATCGTTGAGGATTTGGTTGCCTTCACTGGTCATTCCACTATATCAATTTAATCAAACTTTAAAAGAGATTACACAAATAAGTCTCCTTGATTTTTACAATCAACTGTCCTATCCCACTAATCTCTATTATAGACTAAACATAGGCTACGGTACAACTCTATCTCTTTTAAAGTTACAAACACAATACAATTCTACAATTTGAACAAACTAAAGAAAAATTATAGATCTTTGAAATTTTAGCTATTAAACATGTAAACAGTATATTGATATCTTTGTAGCTCGATTAGTATTTTCTAATTTGAATCCCTTGGTATTTATATCTTGATTTCCATTTGATTTAAATCCGTAGAAT
Source organism: Lumnitzera littorea (assembly GCA_024138015.1). Classification (NCBI taxonomy): domain Eukaryota; kingdom Viridiplantae; phylum Streptophyta; class Magnoliopsida; order Myrtales; family Combretaceae; genus Lumnitzera; species Lumnitzera littorea. Next base: position 60,267,166 of record JAMXBB010000006.1, read on the forward strand.
TTGCTCGAGCCTTATCCATGTAGCTTCGATTGTGTTTTGAAGTAATTCCCAAAGATATTTCCTACTTAAATCGAGTGGGTTAATTATATTTCCTAAATATAATTAACCAATAGAGTTGGGCCTTCATATGTTTTTAATCTTCTTTTGAAGCTTCTATATGTCCTTTTATAGCTTTACTAAACTAACCAAAATGCGATTTGTGAACCTTCTCCTAGTGTTTCTATATCTATTCTCATTTTGTGCTTTTTGGATTTTTTATGCTTTTTAACCTTCTACTAGATTTTCTATATGTACTTTTAACATTTCTTAAATCAATGCTTCTACCAAATCTTCTACCACATTACTTAATTACGCTTTCAATCTAAACTTTTACTTAATCTTCTACTGTTTTTCCATCAAATAACCTTGATTATTGTACAGAAGCTTCTACAATTCTTTTGTTCTCATTTTTCAACACTGTTAACCTTCTATTTAAGCTTCTACCAATGTTCTATACAGCATAATTTTCTTTCTATTCATCTCTTGAAGCTTTTACCGAAACTTCCACTTACATATTTCTTCTTATTTTTCCTTGTATGTAACCTTCTATTAAAGGTTCTACAACACTTTACCTACAACACCAATCTTACATATCCCATGATCGAATAGTCATTTTGTTATCAACAAAACTAAGTTAGAGAGAGAACCTAACACCTAAAGACTCTAAGGTTAGCTAAAATCAAAGGGAAATTCAAATGATTCTGTAACCTAAAATGGCTTATAAAAACTAGTGAACTACTTGAGAAGTCCTAACTTGTAAGCAAAAATAACTTATAAAACTTATGTGAAAACAACTAAAATCATATTAAATGAATTAATTACTATTAATTCAAAGATTCAATATGGATTAAAACTAATCTATTGCATATGTATAGGGGTGATTGAATACCAAGAGGGTGATGGTTAAGAAAAGCGAACTAGTGAAGTACCAATAAGTTGAGATCCATGCATCATAGCATATTAGAGTACTGTGTTAGAGTACTTGGAGACTTGAAAGTGCATTTGGTTGTGCTTGTAATTTAGTTGATTGTGTACATGCCCCGTGTGTGATTGTTTACTTGAATTGTGAACTTAGAGTGCTACTTTGTTTAAATATGCATAACTTGCTTTGCTTTACAGATTTATTGATCACCCCTTAACTAGAATTAACTAAAGATTGACCTTAACTTAATTAGTCATCCATAACAACCTACTTGGGGAATGATTAGGTGTGTCAAACCAAATATTGACCCCATTGATGAGGATAGCTGAAATGGTCCTTGTCCCATCCTTAGTCGAACTAAGTAATAGAAGAAAAGGTTACAGTAAGATCGGGGGTCGTGGTTCGAAGGTAGTTTCAGGAGGAAGGTATTCTTCATTACACGAGCCTAGGTTTGATCTGATTTGAGTCACATTGAAACTCATTAATCTGAGTTAGAGTAGATGAAATTTCTCTAACCTTACAATAGACCAATTAACATTATGCAATGTTGCATTTGGTTGCTCACGTTGCATTTCATTAAAATAAAATGCTTGAAAACTATGTTTATGTTTGATGTACTCTTTTGTCTTCGTCCTGCTTACTAAGTTAGTTATGCTCACATCTTTATAGACTCTTTTGTTGGTACTGAGTGAGGATTAAGGATACAATGTTATAACCACCCTTAAGTTAGTACATGTTAAGCTAGGGTAGTGAGGAACTTGAAGACCTACAGGATCCAGACTTTTGTTTTGACTTTCTTTACCTTTTGCGGAAACTAATTGGGACTTCCTAGGATGCTTATTAGTTTCCTACATTATTGTACATAGACTCCAAAACCTATAGCTTTTATAAACTTTTTATGTAAACTAGGATTGTAGTTGTGTAAATATTACCTTATTATGGAGATTTGTATTATAGATTATTTTGAGCAGGTATTTTGAAAAACTATACTATAGGTTTTGCTATTAATAGGTGCTAAACTAGATATTTTAAGCTGGTTGAGCCAAGTATGCCTTGTGTAGGTTATATCTATGGTTGCAGTTATGAGGTTAGCTTCTATCTTAGATTAGTTTACATAGCGAGACTGTTGCAACTTCTCCTCTTTAGGGTGTGATAGTTTTAGGTTAGTATCAAAGCTTCTAACAAACCAAGCTTTGAAGTGTCTAATCAAAATGAATTAAACATTAGGCTCATTAAGAGTGGGGTTATTAAATGGGACGTAAAAATCTTAGACTTATAGAATCATATGTAACCTATATGTATAAGGTTTATAAAGTAATAACAGTAAGTATTATAAAATAAGAACTAACTTCTAACTTAATTATTTATAGATTTGCAAGTATGGACTTAGTTATATGTTGTTGCATTTTAGTTTGGAAGGTGATAAGACTCTTATTGAATATCGAATTCGATTACAGAAGTTGTTACTGAATATGGTTGATTGGATGTTGTTTCTTACCATTGATGAGATTATTGATATGTATTTTAGCATGAAGGTTGAGCGAAAGTTGATGGTAAATGAGTTAAGACCTACATATAACAAGTATATTGCTATTGTTGCTTTTATGAAAAAATATTTGCATGATAAGGGGATTCTATCTGTGATGATTCTTATATTATGTTTTCTTACTATTGTAGAAGTGGGTAAGAATTATCCTCCAGGCTTTGATCAGTTACCTTTAGGTATTCCTCATATTCTTAGAGATTATCCTCTTAGTGTAGTTGACTGGTTTCTTAAATTTTCAGTAGTTGAGAATGTAGGCATAGAAATACCACTATAATCTCAGGAACTTAAACTACCTACGGAATAACTTGAGAATCCACCATAGAATATTCAACCAAATATGAGAGTGGGTGAGGAGGAGAATCCTAAAGAGGATCTAGAAGAGGAATTTGAAGTAGAGGCTGAAGTAGAACTTGATTCAAAGAGTAATGAAGATGATGTGTAAGAAACAATAGTGATAATTGTAGACACCCCATTCCCTCTCAATCCCACTCCCCCCTTCTTTGTTATTAGAGTTTTCTTTTTGAATAAAAAAAAAGGGGTCCTAATTCAATATATATATATATATACAAAAAATATTCGAAAAATGAAAAAATACAAAAAATTAGAAAATTTAAATAAATACAAAAAAATTAGGAATTTTTAGGAAAATAGGATTTTCTTAGGAATCTTGTTTTAAGGTTACTTATTTTTATTCAAATACTTTATATTTTAAACATATTCAGGTTGTTTTATAGGTTTAGTATTATTTAGTTGCAAAATATTTCAAGGCATGGGCCAACAACCCATATGGTTAAGCACTTGGTCTTAGATATTGGAATGAGTCAAGACTCCTAGGTTTGAATCTAACCAAATGTACGAAGTGCATTTTTGTTCTTTGCCCCCATCACCATGCCACATGTCATTATTTAGTTGGTCCACACATTGCACGATGCCATGTGGCAACCAATTAGACGTGGCACCACATCATCATTTCCCTCATAAGTCAAAGAACATCCATGAAAGGCAATCAAACTTGCCTAATCAAGCTACCTACTTCTAAGCCTTTTTTTTATTATTTATTTTTTACTAAAATTGATTCAAATCCTTCACATTTTGGTATTGCCGACATGAGATACTATGAATCAAATCAAAGTTTGAGTCTTTTTACAGTCATTTCTCCAATCAAATTGGCTCCTAAAATTGACAAAAAATAAGAATTCTAGACTAAAGCTCCTCAATAATCCACCAAATCTAAGTAAACAAAGAAAGAATACGAGTATGTCTTCGATCTTTAATGCATGCATTCCTAGCAACTTCCAGCTCACAAATATCACACAAATCAAGTTTTTATCAAAATATAAAGATTGTATGTATTGGTTGATTAGGGTTGATTCGGCCATTGATGGCTTTTGACATGCTTATTCAAGCTTAAGAGACTATAAATATGACCTCCCAAAGTTCTTTCGATCATCATTCATCACATAAATCTACCTCAATCACACATACATCCTCTTTCACTCTCTAGTTGTGACACATTCTCTCTCTCTCTCTCCAAGTCTTCCTTCTCTTTGGCTACTTCGAGCTATACTTTAGACTCTAACAGCTTCCTTATGCACTGAGCATTCGAACCTGGTAACCCATTGTACTCACTCTACCTCCTAGCATCCTTAACCTAACTGCCACCACCAAATCCTACCCTAACCGTGGCTGCCCACTTGACCCTTCTCTCTCTACTATAAGTCGACAAAAACCACTACCACGATTGAGTTTGTAGTGATTGCAAACTTAAATACACACCCTCCTTTCAACTCTAGTCACTACTATGCACATACAACCACTACATTCGTTGGACGCACTACCTCTAAACACCATAAAATGGTTGCCTTAGGTTGTGACACTCTCCCTATACCCACTATTTCCAATAAAATATGCATAAGAACGAAGTCTCCTATTTGAAATGTCGTAAAAAAACCACCAGGATCACTCTTGCCGTCTAACGTTGCCTCCTTCTCCTAGCCATGCACGTACGTGGTAAGTGAATCGAGTTAGACAACCTGACTTAGACCCAAATCTGCACCCTTGCTCCATACCAACCCACATGCCCTTAACTTCGATCCAACTCTCACTTTATTTTGTTTTATTTATTTTTTTCTTCTTCTTTTCTTTTTCAAATGTAATTTATAAATATGAAAAAAAAAATGAAAATAAAAAAAAGGAGAAATAAGAAGAAAATGGAAAAAGGAAATGAAATAAAAATCCCTTTCCTTCATTATTGTTACAATTTTTTATTTATTTTAGAAAAATTTTCAAAGAAAAATGAAAAAAAAAAGAAAATAATGTGTTTTGATTGTAAAATAAAAAGAAAGTCTTTGTCACTTAAAAAAAAAAGTTTTAAAAAATTATTAATAAACCTCTTTTCCAAATTTAAGGTTTCTTATAAAATTTTTTGAAAAATAAATGCTTGAAAAATTAGGACCCTTTTAGAATTTCTTTTTTTGAATAAATTTAAACCGATAAAAAACTTAAACACAGCTATTTTCCAAATTTAAAAGAAACCAATACACTTAAATTTTTGGAAACAAACTATGGCAAGTTTTATCCTAAATAGTAGGTATGTAGGTAGTCGTAGGCAACTATGGGGCAACTTGAAATCTATTTTTTTTTTATTTGCCCTTTTATAAAATTTATCTTCTTATTTACTTCTTATTTTTGCAAATTGAATCGATCTTCTTTAATTGTAAATTAGATTTCATCTTTAATATTAAAAAGTGTCATTTTGAAAAATAAACTTAATTTTGGAAAGTTAAAAATGGTACCCGAATAGGTTCTAATAGATTAGCCCTCAGATCTAAGATATTTGGTTTCAAAATCATTTTTCAAAAATTGGTTTTATTGAAGATCGACAGTTAAGTTATAACTAATAACTGTTTTTTCCGACTTCGATCAAGTGGTGACTCCAAATTTTTAAAAGGCTCAAAAGAAACTAGATTTTCCTTAATTCTTAGTCGATGATTGATATCAAATGTGTAAGGCTTAATATCGATCGAATTAAGGATACGAAAATTGAAAATTTAAGCTTGATAACTTGGTGACTTAATTAGGGATGTCAAGAGGGTTGGCTACTTAAACATTTCAAAATTAAATTTATCTTTCAAAATACTCATGTTAATTTATGACTCTTCACTTGTAAATATTCTTTTGTTTTAGCTTTTTTTTTTTTTTTGCATGCAATTAATAAATTGAGACATTAGGGGGTTATTTATTGAATCATGGATTGCTGAGTAGATATGGTCAGACTTAGGCCATCTTAGGACCTTAAGAAAGGGGTTATTGTGTAAGTTTTACATGTTGTAGGGTAACCATCTTCCAGAGCCGATTAGATTAGCCCACTTAAGTTTCAATGTGACCAAGAAATCATTCGTCAAAAACTTACAAAGGCATAAAAATTGAGGCCCTTTATAACCCACCTTAATTGCATATACCATCCTTAGCTATATAATTAATACACTACTTTCAAAAGTTGCAACCCTATTAATGTTTGAGTGTCCTAATAATGTAATCAATTTTTGTTCCTTTTAAATATTTTTGTACCACTGTAATATTTACCATACATATATAAATTCTTTTGTAAAAGTTAGAAGTAGTTTGTAAGTACTGAATCATTAATAGGGTTGCAATTTGAGAAATGATGTATTAAGCTAATAAGTTATAGCATCTGTATGCTTCCATTTGCATTCTCACATTTTTATTATTAACCGACTTTCACTTCAATGAACTGTTTAGGCTATAATAATGGTAGGTAACCAACATAGAGTCAATAGGTTACTAGATGTCCCTGGAATCCACGAACAACTAGTGCAAGCTAAAGTTACCTATTGGAAGCAAAGGGTTAAACGTACTGAAGATTCTAACCGAACCTTATTGGCTCCAGTTGAAGAAAGTGAAAAGATTGTGGATTGGACTTTAAAGGTGTAGGATAAGATTGCAGCCCAATTGTTAGAGTTAGATTAGGAATTTTTTTTCCTTAAATGTAGTTGAAGAGCCTGGAATAAGTGTCAAAGTTCATTGAATAATAATCGAGAATAAACATTAGGCTCCTTTTATTTGCACTTCAATTTGTCAAGATAATAAAATTTTCCTTTAGTGTATCATTACTTATTCTTTAGTATTCCCTTTTTGTAAATAAACTTTCAATAGTGTTCATTTAACCGTTGTTCTCTATGTAAATAAATTTTATAGACTTGTAAATGGAATCCTAAGTAAGCAATCCTCCATCCTTACTTGCAATTTGATCAATGAAGCCTTATTTTTCTCTCACAAAAGAAAAAGAAAAAAAAAAAACAAGGAAAAATAGGAGCGAAAGTTGCTAATGGTTACACTTTCTTACGAGATTTAGCATCTTAGGCCTATTAAGATAGCCAAACCCAGACACAAACCCTTAGTACGTTAGGATGGCTAGCCTAAAACACCAAGTCAAACTTAAAAGCCTAGTTCGTCAAGGCAGCCAACCTAAAAATCTAACCCGTTAATGCAACTAACCCAAACATGAACCCTTGGTCCATTAAGGTAGCTAAGTTAACGAAACCCTTGGTTTGCTAAGAAAACCAAGCCTAGTGATGAACTAAGTTAAAACAGGAAGCTAGATAAAACCTTAGTCTTATTAAAATGCAAGGAAAACCCATTTTAAGCTTAACTTTAGGTAAAAAAAAAAAAAGAAAAAAAGAAAAAGGTAATTCATAGCTCCTCCATCTCAAACACAAAGTCAGGCCTATTCGACTCTAAACAACTAGACTTATAAATGAACATGAAGGGGCATTTGACCTAGAAGTCTTAGGTAATTACCATCAGAGAGACAAAAGGTTCCTTAAGACACAAGGGCATTTGGCCTTTGAAATTTAATTTTGAACTTAAATCGAGTGAAATATTATTTCTTACTAGGGCATGTTTTAAAGAATATTTTGAGAGACTAGGGGCAAAGTTAGTTTATACCCTAGAGCAAATCAACATGTGCTCATACCTATGAAAATAGTTACTTACTTTAAAAGTTTTAGAACGAAAGGAGGAAAATTAGATCCCATACACTAACCCTTAAACACTTTGAGAGTTGAGTGATATCATGGTGACTATTTTTAGACTCATTTCTTAAAGGACATTCGTTTTGAACTTAATACATACATTAAAGTGAAGTTATGCATTCATTTTTAATGTCCCAAACACGATTATCCATTGCTAACCCGATTGAGCCTATTCAAGGAGTATTTTAAAACTAAAACCTTGTCAAGGACCACTCCATGATGCGGTAATTTGGAGATTAGGGTCATTAATCTTTAGAGAAGGATAAAAATTGGTTTGTGCTTACTTTAGTAGCATTGATTCAAAGATAATTTTTATTTATGATGACTTATTTTCTCTGAAATGAAGAAGAAGTTACAAGAACCTTATACATACAATCTAAACAGTCACTTTTTGGACACAAAAGGGAAAGAAGAAGAAACAACAAGAGAATAGGGCAAAAGGAAAAAAAAAAAAAGGAACGAAAAAAAAAGAGAAAAATATATATAAAAAAAAAGAAGCTTGAAAATTAAGCTCTCAATGTTAAACAAAAGCCCTAAAAGATACATCACATCCCAACAAAGGCAATAACATTGAACTTAATTCCCCCCCCCCCCCCAATTCTTTAAAAAGGCTCGAAGATCAAACATCTCCCAAAACACAAAGCTCTCATTGTCGAGCCTTATTTCGGTTTTTCTTAATTTAACCTATATTAAGCCTAATCCACTTAATATAGATTACTCAACATTAAATTAAGGAAAAAAAATATTTAAAAAAATGTTTTGAAAAATATTTTTGAAAAAAAAAAAGTTGGAGTTGCCAACTTGTAAAATTGGTAAAAAATTAAATCAGAGTTTTCGGGTAGGAAAACCCTAATTTGGCCACTAGTCTATGGATTTTCTAAAATGTAATTTTTCAAAAAATTTAATAAGAAAATCTAGATTCCAAAGCTAATCTCTTGAGACTAAGTCGCTATATATATATATATAAACCTAATAGGCTTTTATTTTTATAATTTTTCAAAAAAAAAAAATGTGAAAACATGTAAAATTGTGAAAATACTTGCAAATGAATTTTTTATTATGAAATTTCCCTAAAAAAAGTAAAATAAAATATTTTACAAAATTTATGGCTGCCATAGAGATGCCTACGTACCAACTAATTGAAATAAAATCGATCGTAGTTCTCATTTTGTAGAAAAGCATTAGTGGGTTGACAATTTTTATTCATTAAAACGGGTTAGGTTACGTTTTTTTTAACCAATTTATTTTGATTAAGGAAATTCCTAAAAATGAAACCCTAATTTTTATTGTCTAATTTTGAAAAGCTATAACTTAAAAAAAAAAAAAATCAAATTCAGATTTTTATTTAGAGAAAAACATTTCCTGAGTGATAAGAATTTTTAGAAAAAACCTAAAGTGTCTAAATGCAATTTTCCATGAAAGATGCAATTAATTTGGAAAACATGCCTAAGATGTCTAAAGGTGTTTAACTGTGGAAAAAAATGCTTAAATCGTGGAAAAGATACTTAACCATATAAGAGATACCTAAACCATGGAAAATATGTCAATTAAAGATTTTTTTATTTTATGAAAAATTAAGTGACAAAATGATTTTTCTAATAATCCCTAAAATAATGACTTTATTTAAATATGTAGATTTAATGAAAAATATGCAATTTTAAACAAAATATGCAAATTTTCTATAGAAGTACAATTTTTAACAAAAATATTGAATTTTATTAAAATATGCAATTTTAACCAAAAGTATGCAACTTTATGCTAAAACATGCAATATATGTAAGAGATGTGAAAGATATAATAAATGGGAATTGACATAAAAGACTTGCAAATACTCATATTAGTAATGATTCTATACAAAATCCTAATCGTGCAAATCGTGTAAAAACTAATATAACACATTAGTATACACATATAATAAAACTCACAAAATAAAAATAAATAAATATATCATATAATTAAAAGAACTAAAACTAGCAAAAAAATAAAACTTGCATAAAAATAAACTAAAGTTAGTATGGGTTACTAATAAAATAAATTATCTAAACCAAAACAAGAAAAACAAATAAAACAAGAGGAAAAAAATAAATAACTAAATATAACTATACTAGAAAAAGGAAAACCCTCCTATACTCTAATATGTAGGTCGGATCAAAATCAGGTCATGGGGCTCTATTTGGATACGGGTTAGGTAAAAACTTCAACGAATAGCGGCTTCTCATTATCCTTTTAAGCATTCTAATCACCAAAATGAAGGGGAAATCTCACTTTCATGACAAAGTGATTGGTAAAAATTAGATCAATGCATGTGCCTCAAGTTTTGATGGTGGTTTGAGTGTTTTTCTAGTTTTGATGGTGGCAATGGTTATCGAGAAGCACAAGCAACGGCTGTTCAATTCAAGAGAATGCAATGGTTAGGGGTTATTAGAAGTGTAGAATGCAATGGTGGTGTCAGTTTGGAAGTGATGATAGCAGTGTTTCAAGAGGTGACTGACTATGGGCTTAGCTTAGTGGTCATAATATTGAGTGGTTGTATATGGTGGTGTATGTGCTATTGGGCGTAACTGTTTACTGGCCGTGAGGGTGCACTTGGTGTGGGTTACAGTTATGGATGGGGTCTGGTTTTTGTTGAGTTAGGCATCGGGTTGGGGTTGTCAAGTTTGGGAATCATGACAGTCGTACGTGGGTTATGATGGAGGATGGATGTTGACTGGGCGTAGGATTGTTATTCTGTAGTAGTATGGCATTGGGGTTTTGTTGTGTATTGGCTGCGTAGTTGGGTTTTTGGTTATTAAGAATGGTTTGTGACTGTGTTTGAAAGAGGATAGGGTTACAGAAGGTTGTATATGTGAAGTCATAGAGAGAGGGTAAGACGATTAGGGGGTGCTCTAAGTTATTGATGTTGGCTTGGTTGTTGCAAAGACAAGTGGGAGTTTGCTATCGAATGGAGATGGGGGATGGAGTTGGGTTCAGGTGCCATTGTGTTGGTGAAAATTGATTTTTCAAATCTTTCCCAAGCTTTTTCTTTTATAGATATGTGATTTGAATCACTTTAAAGGCTGAAGATAAACATGTATTTAACGTGATGGCCATGGATGAAGTTAAAGCTTAAATTGATTTTACCAAATCTTCGTTTAATGAAGATTAGAATGATTCCTTGTAATATTTGGTAATTTTCATAATGATTTAATAACTTTTCAACTAAATCTGTAAAAAGATAATGAAGATTTGACAAAATTAGATGAAAATTTGAATTGGTTATGCTCCTCCTTCATTTTCGCAATCCTAATGCTTAGAGAAGAAATCAGTTACCTAGCTTGGCAAAAAAAAAAAAAAAAAAAATAAATAAATAATCCTTAGATGCCTATTGCCTAGTTTAAACCTAAGAACTACAATTCATGTTCCTTATACCTACCAGTTGATATATTGTTCATTTGACAATGTTGATTGCATTCAAATTATACTCAAGCTTTCATTTCTAGGCCTTACTTTGATTTCACTTCTCAAACCCAAGCCCAATTCACCCTAACTTATTTAAAATGACCCAAATGACTTAAAATATACATAGTAAGGATTTTGCAACACAATTTGAATTTAATAAATCCCAGTGTCTTTATTTTTTAGTTGTCCGACTAAAATATTAAAATTGGACAAAATAGATTTTATAAACTCAAATATTTTACTAGACTTTTCCTAATTAACCCAAAAATTTTAAAGACTCTAAATTTATTAAATCACATGCATATTTTTATTTTTACTTGCCCCGACCCTAAAAGATCGACTAACTTAACTTTGACACTTTGTATTTTTAATTTTTTTTTTGTATTTCATAATTTCTTTTGGGATTTTTTAATTTTTTAAAAGTTTTTTGGATTTTTTTTTTATAAACTTGGCCCAAAAGTAAAAAAGAAACTAAAATTAAAATAAAAAGTAGCAAAAATGAGGTGTTTACAGCTACCTATCTTTCTAGTGAAGTTTGCAAAAACTTTGCTATAAAAATAAAAGACAAGCCCATTTTTGCTTGAATCCCAACTTGAACTGGTGAGGTAAAAACCTAACTCTAAGACTTAGCTAAGAAAAGTCCCGACTTAAATTAGCAGGTACCTTGAAGAGGATGACTCTCTTCAAAAATCTGTTGCTTGAAAGGATAGATCTTTTGATGAAAACAACTTAAGAAAATGTTTTGAAGGCATGGCTAATTGTTTTCTTAGCTTAAGCCCTTGTCATTATGACAAAGGCTCTTCAATAATCAAACTTTTGGACTAAGGATGTTGAAGGCTCTCGAAGTTTCTTTTCATAAGATAGCCAAAGCTCTTGAATTCCCTAAATTAAGGATAATTAAGGTTTTTAAATGTTCTCACACTGTAGAATAATCAAGGTTCTTGAATCTACTTAACTAAGGATGATTAAGACTCTTGAATTATAAGATAACCGAAGTTCCTAAATTTTAGGATAACTAAGGTTCTTGAAATGTCATAAGAGGATCAAAGCTCCCTAAGGATAACTAAGATTTCTAAAACATAAGATAACCAAAGTTCTTAAGGAAAGATAACTAAGGCTACTGGATTATAAGATAACAAAAGTTCTTAAGGAAGGATAACCAAGATTCTTGAATTATAAAATAATCAAAGCTCCTTGAGGATAACTAAGATTTTTTAATATAAGATAACCAAAGTTTCTAAATTTAAGGATAACTAAGGCTCCTGGATTATAAGATAATCAAAGCTCTTAACTTTAAGGATAACCAAGGCTCCTAATAAGATGATCAAAGCTCATTAAGGATACCTGAGATTCTTGAATAAGTTGATTGAAGTCCTTAAGATAAGGATGACTAAGGTTCCTAATATTTCCTCAAGGGATTACTAAAGTTCCTGACTTGAGGATGACTAAAACTCACATTGCAAATTCTTAAATTTTTCACCTTTTGAAACTTCAAGGAAAAAAGTGTGCTTTAATTGAAAAATAGTTCATTTTTTTCTTACTAACAAGTAAGCAAATTATACCGACTCTGAATGTTATAAATAAGCAATATGCTCATTCTTTTAGGCCATTAGCCATTCATTCTTCATCTTTGATTGCTTATTCGCTATGATGAGGGAATAAGAAAAAAACTTCAACTAAACACCTTGTTCTTCATGCCGTAGGGAATTCCCATTCAATTATGGGGTGAAGGGCTTCTCATGCCCTAGGGCATGCTTAACTTTTACTTCATAAGTTTCATACTAGGGAAAGTATCTCGATTATTTGAATAATTTAATCTTAGAGGACTTCCTCATACTCTCAAATAGCTTGTTTTCACTCCCAACTACAGTGCAAAAAATTATGGTTAGTCTTGTAAGTGATACACTTTGATTAATCTGATAGGTCTGTTCCTCAAGGTTGTGATGTAGGCTTTTGGTCATTAGCTTAAATAAAAGGGATATTAATGTACTGGCCAATTTTGAAAAAAATTGATTTCTCAACCTAAGTTTACAAGTTAAGAACCTTAGTAGGAAAATGCTAAGATAGGCTTGCCTTAGTTTCATGAGTAATCACTACTTAAGATAAATCAATTTCTTCAGTTAGAAGTGTTTCATTAAGCGGGTATAGTGGGTGGGATCATAGAATTGAGGCTTTATTTTTAGGCTTAAAATCTCGCTCTTGTTTGTGCTTTGAAGGACATTGGGAAAACTCGGGTCTTTCATCTTAAGATTCATAGGTTTAGCCTTTTTAAGATACTTGGGCCTTGGGCCCTTTAAGAGCTTTTGGCTACCTTTTAGGATGTGTCACAACCTAAAGGTGGTCGAGTCATGGCAATATCGCCATGTAATACGTGAAGATATGAGATTAAGCACCATCCTTGATCAGGGGATTTCGGCGCAATATATAAGGAATTCACAACTATGACCTTCTTCTCCTAGTAACTAGTATTTAGTAATAGCAGAACATATAATTTAAAATTAAACTATCTAAATAATCACTAACATAGCATAGATAAGTGGGAATATCAGGTTTCCCCTAAATTATTCATACATTACCAAGATACATCACCAAAAGTAGTCTATGCTACTCAACAAACTAAAAATACTTAATAATCAAAAATTAAAGAGAGTTCATATATGTATAAATGAATGGTTTGCTTGAGCTCTCAACTTCTTCACATCCCAATCCCAAGCTGGTGCTACTGACCTCAGGCATCCTACGGCCTCGCTCCAGCTATAAGTCTTATTATAATAATAAACTATATGGGGGTAAGCTCGACTTCTCAGTAAGTAACCTACTTACTCTACAACAAGCAATATTAAGCAAGTTATTTAGCAAGCATATGAATGAATGGTCAAACATATGCAATACAATAGTATATACAGTCTATTGGTAATTGTATATAGTACGGTTTTGATTCCCATCATTGCCCAGGTTAGGAAGTATTTTGGCATGTCAGGATCTAGGTATCTACGTCCAATTCGAAGTCTCTTACCATCAATATCACCCTTAGCAATAGATACGACACAGCCTCAAGTAGAAGGCAGTATTCCTCGAAGCTAAGTAGTTCCTAAAGGTCGAGGTAAGAACATGTGTGTATGAGGCGTGAGAGTTGGTTTGGAGTGATTTGGAGTGGTGGTGGTGAAGTTATGGGGGTTGGTGCTAGGGTGGTTAGTGGTGGCTGAGAAGAAGAAAAAGAAGGAGTTTAGGGCTTGATCTTTGAGAGGAAGTTTGTAAGAGTTTTTGGGTGTGTTCTAGGGTTTGAGAAAACAAAAATGAAGGTTGGAAATGAGGATGGCAAGTTGTGGAAGTGAGTAGAGGTAGGGGGACAAGTGGTGAGTAATTTGGGAAAATAAGGATAAGTACCAAATGTAGACCATGTACTTCATGTGCTTTTTGCCAATTTAGGTATGATCTTGTCTCCTAAGAGTACAAGATATTTTAAAAAGGGATAAGAGTTTGTCTTTTAGTCATTAATCATGTTTGACTTGTAGCTAATCAAGATGTAATGGGGTTAGTTAAGGATTAGGGATTGATTAAGGTAATTAATGGTGATTAGGCATGATTAGGCTAATTAAGTGCAATTAGGATGTGCTTAGGGTTTAGTTGGACTTTGACACTATAATTTAGCTATTCTAAAGCCCTACACGTGTACTTAGGGTTTGGTGCTTGTTTATGGTGATTTGATCCATGTACGAGCTCAAAAGTTAAGGTTTGAATCGCTTTGTACTACCAATTACTTATATTGATTGATTCAACCTTACTATTAGTAATTATTGGTGACAATAAGGTATTTGATCACCTAATTAGGGTTAGATGGTCACTTTAGGGTTTCAATAATGTTCTAGGGTTTTTCAAGTATAAGGGTTCTTGCTCATTTAGTTAGGTTTTTAGGGCTTACTTCAATTAGGGTTTTGGTTGAACACTTAGGGTTTGATTCATTTACTTAGGTATTGTTATCATGTTTAGGGTGGTTTTAGGGACTATTCAAGGACTCCTTCATTAGGTTTATACACTGCATCCATTTAAAGAGATTCAAAACCTTAGGTTCAAAGTGCATAAACCTAATGAAGTGTATATGGCTCTGGAGTGTATTGGAAAAATCCAAGGGCTTGAAGTGTTTGAATGAACGTGTGGGCCTAAGTGAAGTATGTATGGTTTAAAACTCTTCTTCATTCTAAAGAAATCAAGTTATCTATATCAATTATTGCTTATGAATTGACACTGTGAAGTAATCATAAGTTAGTTTATCCATTTTCTCTATTGGGTATTTTGAAAGATTAATTTAATTTCAAAAAGTTTTTTAAGTAGCTAACACTCTTGACTTCTCCAAGGGAGTCACCAAGTTGTTGAGCTTGATTTTTTCCTGATTTTATAATATTTTCCTTAACCTAATTAGTACTAACCCTATCCCGTTTAATATTAACCTTTGACTAAGAATTAAGAAAAACTTAGTTTTTATTTAAAAAATTGTTTTGGAGTCACGACTTGACTAAAGTCAAGAAAAAAGAAGGTTAGGTTAAATTAATTGGGTGGACCAATTTAACTTAGCCACTTGTTTACTTAAAAAAAAAAACAATTTTAAGAAAAAAAAAAGGTTTTAAAAATCAAAGATTGAGTCTGGGGGCTAATCAACTTTTTGAAATTAGATTTAATTTTCAATATATCCTTATAATTTGAAATTACAATTTCTATTTTACAAAAAATAAATAAATAAATAAATCATGTCTATTTATGAAAAGGGTAAAAGAACTAATTATTTATAGAGGTGGAAAAATAAATTTTTTTCCATATTTTACATCACCTTGTATTTGCGTATGAGTGCTTACGTATCTACTATTTAGGATTAAATTTTCATTGTTTGTTTTTATAAAACTCCATTTTATTGGTTGGTTTTACTTTCAAAAATAGTAAGGTATAAGTTCTTTAGCCATTTTAATTTTATTTAAAGAACTTTTTGAAAAGGGTCCTAATTTGGGTGTTTTATTTTGAAAAATTCTAAAGCAGTCCCAATTTTGGAGAAAGGTTAATTATTTTTTTATTTATGTAGAAAACAATTTTTTTAGGTTATAAAACTCATTTATTTACTATTTATTTTATTTTACTTACTTATTTATATATTTATTATCTCCCCTACCCAACCCCCCGATAACCCCACACCCCCTACCCAAATTTCCTTTTTGTTTTCCTTTTCTCTTTTTTTTTTTATGTTTTTTCTTCTTAATTACAATTACAATTAGATAAAAAAAAATTACATGAAATATAAAAAAACAAAACAAAAGAAAAAGAAATTCAGGTTTAAAAGGGGGTACGTAGGTCAGAATTCAATTGGACAGATCTAGGTCAATTGTATGGGTCGAATAGTCGATCTACTGAATCCGGGTCGGGTCACGTCTAGGTTAGAGAGGAGTGGCTGAGGTCTTCAATTCGCGATGGTTTAGGCATTAGAATAAACAGGTGACACTAGTTTTGTGTGAATTAGATTGGGGCATGTAGGTTTAGTCCTTGTTCCTTGGTGATTGGTGGCCATTTGGATGGCTTTGAAGTTCAAATCAATGGTAGTGGTGGTGTGGCTAAGGGTTTTAGGACATGGTGAGTCTCGTAGTAGGGCTAGTTTGGCTTGATTTGGAGGTTAAGATGGTGTTTTGAGCAAGGGGGTTTTGGTGGCTAAGGTATGGATGGATAGGCGACAGTGATTGTGATAGGGCGTGCGATGAAGCTTTCGACTAATTGAGTTTTAAAGTTGGAGGCCCAAGGAACTTGATCGTGACATTGGTTTAGTTTAAAGATCAATACGACTGAGTTTTGAGCAAGAGAGAGAGAGTATCATATAGATAGAGAGAGGGCTTGAGAGGGTGAGTTTTTTTTTTTTTTTAGTGTAAGCTTCTTCCATTTTCTTGAATTGAGATGAGTAGCACTTATTTATACAAGTTCTAGCTTGATTAATCATGGAAGGGGCTTAAATGCTCAAATCGAACTTTGATGCAGGTTTAAATGCTGATCTTGATTTAGAGGAAAAAAGGAGAGATTCAAGCAAAAAATGCACACAAAGAGTGATGCACTTGCTTTTATAAGCAAGAAGTTTTCGAACCTTCCTCTAATGCTTAGATTTGAAAGTTATGGTAGAGCTAGAATCTTAGATACAAATTTTTTCCACTTTTCATGATCCAATTTGGACTTGGAAACAAGTGAATTTGGTCTTGATACAAAGTATTCCATGTAGTCTTTATGATTTCACCGTTAATTAGGTGAAATTGTATAGAAAAATGGATCAAAAGAGGCTCTAAACTCAATTACTTGAGTGGGAAAAATGCGAGGAAATCTAGGGAAAAGGAAGGAAAGAGAAAGAAAAGGATGCTAACTTGGCACTGATGTGGTGCTATGTTAGTTGAGTGACCGAATGGTGTCATACTATGTGTCTTACTATGTATCTTGACAAGACACATGGTTAAAACACAGGGCAAATGTTGATGTGTGACACATGGCACAATGTGTCTTATTGCAAGATTTGAACCCATGATCTCTTAATTTGTCAAAATGCAAGTAAAAAAATAAAACTATTAGACCGTTAGCCTGTGTCTTATTTATATGTGCAATCGAATTATACATATGGAATAGGTTGGCTTAAGTTAGATTTAAATCTAAGCCTAGGCTCAACATTCCTCTTCTCTTTGAATTATTTGAGGCCCTAAAAAACACTAAAGCTTAATAAAAATTTCCTATTCTATTTCTTATTTCCCCTTTCTCTTTTTTAATATTTAATACCTAAAAAAAAAACTAAGACTAAATTAGAAAAACCTTATTCTATTTAAACTATCTACTTTTTTATTTAATTTTATATTTTTTTAATTTTTTACTTGTTTTTTATTTTTTCAGATTTTCTATTTTTTTTTTTGTGATTTTCCTATATTTTCAAAATTTTTTGTAGTTTTCTAGATTTTCTATTTTTTTTGTACTTACCTAAACTTTCTATTTTTTTTTTTTTTGTATTTTTCTAAAATTTCTATTTTTTTTTATTTTCTAAATTAGGGCCTTTTGCCTTATTCTAAAAAAAAAAAAAGTGTTTAGGGTAAGGAAATGAATGCCTATTGTCCCTTCAATTCGCATATCACATGCAAGATAAACCTCATTTAAGGAATGAGTCTTATCTTTACTTACATGTCCCTCATCTCTTGTGAGTGTTTGAGGATCAATGTTTGTGATTAGAGCTTGTCTCTTATCATTCTAAACTCTTTGAATAATGAGATGCTTTTCATTAGTTTGATAATGAAACAATTTATGTTTGTTTGCTCTTATTTGCCCTAATATCATTTAATAAAATCGGATATCTTATGATGCCTTAGCTGGTTATGTACCCCCTTGCCTTTAAAAGATTACCCTATATGTTGCCCCATTAGCCCAAACTCATGATAGAATGATTTGCAATAGAGATAAACTTCGTATTCAATTTTAGGGTTGGAGCAAGTGGGTCAATTTTGGTAGAGTGAATGTTTAAGACCTTTTAGGCTTGGAGAGGATCGATGTGGAAGAACAAAACCCTGAGTGAAGTCAATAGGTTACATGTTTGGATCCTTTATGGCTTGAAGTGGGTTGAAATAGGTGAGAAATCCTGTTGTTTGTGTTTAGGCTTTTGTGTCTTCAGCTTTTGAAAAGGTCTAGTAATGGGCTTCTCTTCAAGGATTGTTCTTAGTTAAGGCTTTTCTAAGGCATGGGCTATGTCTTTACCATTTTCATTTATCAATTTCCAATGCACTTTTATTTATTTATTTATTTTGCTCCTCAGCATCAACTTCAATATCGTGTTTAACTCATAGGCTACACAATGCCTTGGGCTTAGAATGAGCGACTACTAAGATTAGGCTTAGGTTGGAATTGCCATCGTCAATCATCTTGGATTCGAAATAAATGGCTATAGGCTTTGAAAAAAAAAAAAGGGCTTAAACACTTAATAGTAATAGTTCAAAGCCTGTAAAAATCCCTTCTTGTCAGCAACATTGCATCCCATTTTGAGTTTTTCTTTTTAAAAAGTCAATTTTTTAATTTTGAAACCCTTCTTTTTTTGAAAACTTTTATTCAAAAATCATACTTATTTTGGATTATAGATTACCTAATAATGATATTGACGAATATAAACTTATTATATAAACAAAAGAAAAAAAAATGGGAACATTAGGACTAACAATTAAAGACACAAGATGATGATTATATTACAAGGATGATACAGAGAAGTGGAAATTATTTTACAATGAGAAACCTATTAAATAGATGACACAAAGGTGATGACTCATGAAGAAAGCTCTATTGGGATTGTGACTACTCAATGGGTAAATACAAAGAATAAGAACTAGATATTCACAAGATTGTTAACTTTAAGGTGGCAAATGATTTACAATGAACATTTGAGGATTAAATCTTTTTCTTTTTTTATATTGTGTTAGTTCCTAAAAATATGGTATATGTGGGGTATTACAATAGAAATCAACCAACTAAAAATTATCATGAAACTTTTTTATTTTTTTTTATCATAAAATATCTCTTAGAAATTCTCTCCCCTTTTTGAAACTTGTTGCAAAACCTTTAGAAAATGTCAATTCCATAATAATCTTTATAATAACTAATATTCATAGTTACATGTGCCCCCCCACTACCTTAGCAACAAAAAAAAAAAAAAAAAAGTTTACAAGTTGATACTGAATTTTTTTTTTTGGCTTTTTTAACATTGGTACCACATTTTACAAGGGGATTGCTAATGATTTTATGCCTTTTATATTAAATCTTATATTACACAACCTTTTCCTTGTGAAATAAAAAAAAATCTATAATACTCATAGATATTATACAAGATAATGTATAAAACAAATATACACAATATAACAAGTGTTAGAGAAATACACTTAAAGTAAAAATATAAAATAAATGTGATGCAATATGTTACATACACATGCAATGTAATGGGATCAACAATTAATAAATTATAGGGGCAGAATTATTATAAACTTGCAATCAATATTCATATAAACTTATGTATTTAATTATACGTGTAATAACCTAAGATTTCGAGTTAGTTCAATAACCTTAGGATCAGAGTACTAAACTTAGGCCGCCGGACTAAGTTGTCAGTTTTATTTCAAACTTCACAATAAAGTTAGAAATGTTAGATGAAATAATTCAAGTAAAGTCAATTTCTCAAAATAAGCTATATAAAAATATTAATTTGAGAAAAATGTTAATTTATCGATAAAGCCGATAATTGTAAAATTTAAGTTTTTAGATATATGTGTAATACCCTAAGATTTTGAGTTAGTTCAATAACCTTAGGATCAGAGTCCTAAACTTAGGGCGCCGGACTAAGTTGTCAGTTTATTTCAAACTTCACAGTAAAGTTAGAAAGGTTAGATGAAATAATTCAAGTAAAGTCAATTTCTCAAAATAAGCTATATAAAAATATTAATTTGAGAAAAATATTAATTTATCGATAAAGCCGATAATCGTAAAATTCAAGTTTTTAGATATAGTGAGATATTAGAGATAAGTTAATTAACTTTAAAAAATAATAAATGAAGTTGAATTATACATAATATATATGTATTTACATGTGATATGCATTATATGTATTAAATATATACATATAATAATAATAAATTATCAAAATTAGGTAAAATAATGGAAAATTAATAAAAAAATTACATGGATGAGTCACCAAATGATGTGTCAAGCTAGTATTAATTGCAAATGGTGAGTCAACACTTAGTTAATGAGGAAATGACACATGGAAACTAGGGAAAAGTGAAAAATGATATATGTAATTTTACTTTTTATGCAAAAAAATCCAAAGGCCTATAAATAGGACCTCAAACCTCATTCGCAATATTTTACAAACTTGAAAATACAAGAACATAATTTTAGAAAATCGAAAAAAGTTAGAAAAAATAAAATAAAAATAGAACAAGAAATAGGGTTGGAATTGGGTAAAGGTAATTTATGTACCAAAACCTCAACCTAAGTTGGAGTGACTTGGAGGTCCTACAGAGGGTGGCCAGAGAAAGTGTTCTGACAAGGAGCAGTGGCCAGGTGGTGGTCAGAGGCGGTTGGTTCAAGTGAACCAAAATTCTGCCTGTAATTTGTTTAATTTGTTAAAAATATCAAATATTATCCATCAATTATGAAATTTGGTTTTTTGGGATTATTTTAGATGGATATTAATTTATTAATTTTATTTTAATTAAATAATTAGTAGAAATATGGGTTCCTTAAGAAAATGCCTTGTTTGGGCAAAAATTAATCTAATTTTTATAAATATTAGATGATGTTGTTTCAAGCTCCATTTTTGTATGTAATACACCTAATATATATATTTAATTTTGGTAACAATAATTTTCAAAATTAATCATGTTTACTATTTTTTATAATTATTTTGAATAAAATTATCATTTTTATCAAGTTATTGAAATAATTAGTTTTTGATGAAATTGATGAATAAGCCCTAAATGTTTAGACTACTGGATGTTTATGATGATATTTGGAATATTTAATTTTTATCTCACTCTAAATTTATTTATTTTCCATAATTTCGAGCCAAACTCGTTATTTTTGTAAAAATGGATAATAGCCAATTTAGTGTAATTGATGATCAATAACTAAACTACATATTTTTATGAGACTATAGGATTTTTCATGAAATTAATCGGGCTCGTATACTATGTATTACCTATTTTCCTAGTATAAGCTTATATATTGGCTTAATATATAATATAGTAATTAGTACTAGTTGAATACTTGTTAAATTTACGTAAAATTGACACTTTGGGGTGTATTAAGGGTTACTAGATAAGTTTAGAAAGTGCAATTTTTAGGGTTTTTAGTCTAGTACTAAATTTTACTCAGGTCAATTACGGAGTTAGGATAATGTACGATCAAGTCGAAATAAGAAAAGGGTATTTTTGGGTTTTTGACAATATTGATCAATCTTGTTTCTTAAGATATATCAATAGTACTTAGAATAATGATTGTGATGATATAAAGTTTACTGAAATCGGAAAAAAAAAATGAGTAATATACGATCAAATGACGTTTAAAAACGCGGAAATGAAAACTTATAACAGTTCAGGTTTAACCTATACTTGATTTGAAGATTGTGTCATATTTTCATAGGTGTGATGAGTAAAGAAGGATTATATGGTGGAGTTTGGGATTTTGTGCTATTAGTAAGCCTAGGTAAGTGGATTTAACCCATACTTGGAGTAGATATATTGCTACTCACAACGCTACGTTAATTGAATATGGATATATCTTGAGTAAATTAATATGCTACTATAGTGGGTGCTGATGTGGTGATATTAAATGATAATAACTGTATCTTGGGTGATGATTTGTGCTTATGATTGATTATGCTAACTAGGGAAGTTGAGTGATCTAACTTAATCTTCTAGGTGTTCACTTAAGTAAACCCTAAGTAAGATATTAGAATTCCATTAGGGAGAACTCGAAAACTAGAATCAGATCACTAAGTTGAATAAAATTAGAAGATTGATTGTGTTGATTGATATTCTTGAGTTGCTATTGCATATTATGGTATAGTATGGCACAAAAAAGAGACCTATGGGTCAAAACTTTTAGAATGAGGCTTTCAAATGATCATGGAAAAAGCATGGCTTTATGAATGCAATTTTTGGAAGTACGTAGATTGCATTGCCTGAACATTGCGACTATTTTGATAATCAAATTTGGTAGACTACAGTGTATGGTTTAATTTGCCAGTGTTGCTATTTTGTTTTGGTGAACTATAGTGTGTAGTCTAATTTTGTAAAGTTAGGGGTCCTACTCCCGACAGCTACTTATTGCCCTAGGTTCCTAGATGTTATATCGAGATGCTCGGCTATGTCGACTAATTGGAAGAAGTTTGGAGGGCATAGGATATCAGTACTGATGTATGCTACGTACATGAGCATAGCATGTTGCATTGCTAGCAGTAAATGCTTAGTTGGGCGGATGCATATGTGAAGTTGAATCTATGGGTTATAATTGAAACGTTTCAATTGTGATATGCAGTATTATTTATCATAGTGTCTATGTTATGTTGTTTGTTATCCACTTTCACTCAACTTCAGTAGTTGAGGGGATAAAATGTTTTATCCTTAGGTTAATAGTATCATGAAGGGCCCAACGCTAAGGGAGGATATATATATTAAGAGCATGAGTTGGAGTCAATGACTTTTGTATAGAGCTTGATCTAGGTCAGAGATCTTATTACTGTAAAGACGATAAAGGAAAAAGATGGTCCATGTTTTGATGTAAATATTATGTTGCATACATAAGTTGTAATAGGGAATCTAGCCGAACTCTGATGTAGAAACCCCTTTATTATGTAAACAATGTTGTCTTTTGATAAATGAGCAGGTTGAGTTAAGTTTTCAACTGGTATTCCTGTGTGATGGTGCATCTCGTGCTATGTCGGAATGTGATAATACGAATTTCAAAAATTATTTATTTTTCTAAATAAATCCCATGTATACATATATATAAGTATGTTAAGTTTTGAAAATAAGGTTCAATTGGCCGTGAGTTATAAGAATTCTTTCTTGGCTCCTCTAATTTGAAAATTACTAACCCTCATTTACAAAAAAAAAAAAAAAAAGGTGATGTAGGAGGGTGAGATCTATGAGTCTTAAGCTTTGTAGCCTCAAGTAATCTTAAAGAAGTGCTTAGTAGGCTACATTGAAGTATGAGTAGGCTTGCCTATTACCACTAGGTGGGGGTAAAGATCCTAACTATTTGAGAGTTACACAATGGCGACTCGTCCTAAGTTCCTAAGGTGGCTTAGGTTTGACTACATCTAAGCACACAAATGATATTTAAAGAAACAAATTATCCCAATTCCCTAAGATAGGGCCCATTGGGCGGGTTTCTTTTAAGTGAACCTGCATCAACAAAACCCAGTTATTACAATTATATATAATAATGTACAAATTAAAACTAAAAGAAAAATAAGAAGAATAAAGGCCCATTAATTAATTTTTTAAAAATTCCAACATGGCTAGCTTACTAAGCTTCCTAAGTGGAGTCCATAATTCTGATGATTTTTATTTTGTTTTTTTTTTTAATTTAACCTATATTAATCCTAGTCTACTTAATATATATTACTTAACATTAAATTAAGGAAAAAATATTTTTCCTTAAACAATGTTTTGAAAAAAAAAAATAATTGGAGTCGCTTACCAATAAAATTGGTAAAAAATCAAATTAGAGTTTTTGAGAGGGAAAACTCTAATTTAGCCAATAGTCTACGAATTTTCTAAAAAGTCTAAAAAGTAATTTTTTAGAAAATTTAACTAGAAAGTCTAGATTTAGGAGCTAACTTATTAAGACTAAGTTACCATGTAAAAAAAAAAAAAACAAATAACTAATGGGCCTCTATTTTTATAATTTTTCAAAAAAGATGTGAAAATATGTAAAAAAGTGAAAACACTTGAAAATGAATTTTTTATTACGAAATTTACCTAAAAAATAAAAATAAAATAAAATATTTTACAAATTTTATAATTTCCTTGAAACTATCTATGTATTTTCTAATCGGGATCAAATCGATCGTAGTTCTAATTTTTTAAAAAAGCTTTAGTGGGTTGACAAATTTTATTCATGAAAATAGGTCAAGTTATGTTTTTTTTAATCAATTTATTTTTATTAAGAAAATTCCTAAAAAAGAAACCCTAATTTTTATTGTCTAATTTTGTAAAACTCTAACTTAAAAAAATAAAAAACCAAATTCAGACTTTTATTTAGAGAAAAACATTTCCTATGTGATAAAAATTTTTAGAAAAAACCCAAAGTGCCTAAATTTAATTTTTTATGAAATATGTAATCAATTTGAAAAACATGCCTAAGATGTCCAAACCATGAGAAAGATGCTAATATTATGGAAAAAGATGTTTAACTATGGAAAAGATATATAAATTATACAAAAGATGTGTGGACCATGGAAAAAATGCCTAAACTATGGAAAATATGGCTAAACCATGGAATATATGCTTAGTAATTTTTTTTCTATTTGATGAAAAACTAACTAAGTGACAAAATGATTTTTCTAATAATCCCTAAAATGCCAACTTTATTTAAAAATGTAGATTTAATGAAGAACATGCAATTTTAAATAAAAGATGCAAATTTTCTATAGAAATGCAATTTTTAAATAAAATATTGAATTTTATTAAAATATGTAATTTTACCTAAAAGTATGTAATTTTATGCTAAAACATGCAATTTATGCAAGAGATACAAAAGACACAAATTAATGGGAATGGACATAAAAGACCTGCAAAGACTCAGATTCATAATGATTCTACACAAAATCTTAATCGTGCAAATCGTGTAAAAACTAATATAAGACATTAATATACACATATACTAAAACTCACAAAATAACAATAAATATATAAATCATATAATTAAAAGAACTAAAACTAGTACTAAAATAAAACCTGCATAAAAATAAACTAAAGTTAGTGTAGGTTACTAATAAAATAAATTATCTAAACCAAAATGAGAAAAACAAATAAAATAAGAGGAAAAAAAATAAATATAATTATACTAGAAAAAGGAAAACCCTCCTATACTTTAACACGAGGGTTGGATCAAAATCGGGTCATAAGGCTGTAATTGGATACGAATCAAGTAAAAGCTTCAACAAACAATAGCTTATCATCATCCTTCTGAGCTTTCCAATCGCCAAAACGAAGGGGAAATCTCACTTTCATAACAAAGTGACTTGCAAAAATTAGATCTGTACATGTGCCTTGGGTTTTGGTGGTGGTTTGAGTGTTTTTCAAGTTTTGATGATTGCTACAGTTATCGAGAAGCACAAGCAGTAGCTATTCAATTTAAGAGAATGGGATGGTTAGGGGTTATTGGAAGTGTAGAACACAATGGTGGTGTCAGTTTGGTGTTTGGAAGTGATGATGGCAGAGTTTCAAGAGGTAGCCAACGGTGGGCTTAGCTTGGTATGGTATTGAGTGGTTGTATGTGGTGGTTTATGCGTTATTAGGTGTGGCTATTTGCTAGTTGTGAGGATGCACTTGGTGTGGATTATAGTTATGGATGGGGTCTGGTATTTGTTGAGTTAAGTGTCAGGTTGGGGTTGTCATGTTTAGGAATTGTGACAACTGTTGGGTAACGTGGGTTGTGATTGAGGATGGACGTTGACTTGGCGTAGGATTGTTATTCTACAGTAGTGTGGCATTAGGGTTCTACCATATGTTGGTTACATGGTTAGGTTTTTGGTCGTTAGGAGTGGTCTGCGACTGTGTTTGAAAGAGGATAGGGTTACGGAGGGTTATGTATGTGAGGTTGTAGAGAGAGGGTAGGGCGATTGGGAGTTGTTGTGTTGGTAAAAATTGATTTTTCAAATCTTTCCTGAGCTTTTTCTTTTATAGATATGTGATTCGAATCACTTTTAAGGCTAGGGATAAACACATGTTTTACATGATTGCCATGGATGAAGTTGAAGCTTAAATTGATTTTACCAAATCTCTGTTTAATGAATATTAGAATGTTTCCTTGTAAGATTTTGTAGTTTTCAAAATGATTTAACAACTTTTCAACTAAATCCGCAAAAAGATAACGAAGATTTGACAAAATTAGATGAAAATTCGAATTGGTTATGCTCCTCCTTCATTTTCACAATCTTGATGCTTAGAGAAGAAAACAATGACTTAGCTTAGTAAAAAAAAAAAAAAAAAAAAAAGTCCTTAGACACCTATTGCCTCTTTCAAACGTAAGACCTTTAGTTCATGTTCCATGTACCTACCTACTGAGATATTGTTCATTTCACAATGTTTATTGCATTTAAATTATACTTAAGCTTTCATTTTTGGGCCTTACTTTGATTTCACTTTTCAAACCTAAGCCCAATTTATCCCAACTTATTTAAAATGACTTGATTGACTCAAAATATACATGCTAAGTATTTTGAAACACAATTTTAATTTAATAAATCTCGAGTCTTTATTTTTTAATAGTCTAGCTAAAATATTAAAATTACACAAAATCTATTTTATAAACTCAAATATTATACTGAACTTTTCCTATTGAAGTCCAAAAATTTTAAAGACTCTAAATTTATTAAATTGCATGCATATTTTTATTTTTACCTGACCTGACTTTAAAAGACTTACTAACTTGACTCGGACACTTTTAATACTTTGTATTTTTTTATTTTTTTTTCATATTTTTAAAATTTTTTTTGGATTTTTTGGATCTTTTAATTATTTTGGATTTTTTATAAACTTAGTTTAAAAGTAAAAGGAGACTAAAATTAAAATAAAAGATGAAAAACAATGTAGTGTCTACACTTATACCCATTTTTGAATCATATTCCAAGCCTCGAAATACAAAGCCTCCATAACCAATGACACTTCAAATCACAAACACAAAACATCCTTACAACAAACGTAAGGCTCCTCATCCAAAATACCCCCCACGCTTAATAAAAGTTCTTATGATCTTAAAGAATAATTTATCTTAAATAAAAATTGTTTTTGAAACTGAGGTAAGCATATTTCTAGTATTCCTAAAAGGTTCTTGACTTGCAAACCTGGGTTAGATAAAAATAATTCTTTCAACATAAACCTCCTCGTTAATCTCTCTTGAAACCATTTGACCAAAAGCTTAATTCACAATATTGAACCAAAGAAGACCTAATAGATTGATCAACGCATATTACTTACAAACTAAATCATAATGTTTGGAATAGTAGTCAAGAGTGAAATCTAGATAGAGAGTATAAAATGAAACCCTCTTTGGCAAGGCTAATCATGAGTTACTAGTTCCTTAGGTAAAGAATGTTCAAAATCACAAGGCCTTACCAGGAAGCTTAGCATGTCACCGGGGTTAGGAGATATTTTTAAAGACTGAAAAGAGTACGAGATGCCCTGCATGGTTAGCAAAAAAGGGAGTAGTTATAGCTCTTGCTTCTTAAATAAGAATTTTCACTTGTTATGAAACTTAAAAAAAAAAAAGAAAAAGAAAAAAAAAGAAGAGAGAAATAGGGAAGGTAAAGGTTTGTTAAAAGTTTTCCACTCATTTTCAAATCCATGTCAGGGCTTTTAAATCAAGTTGTTCACTTTCATCTAATGTGGTCATACCTTTTAAGTTGATCCTATCAGTCTAAGTCATTCTCCCTGATGTAGTTTTCCTCATGATTGATGCCCACTAACTCTTTCAAATCAAGAGACCTTATCCCTAATGCCTTTTTTCATCATAAACAGTTTTCAATCAACAAATTCCTTATTTGTAAAATTTTTTCTAGTCAAGAGGTTCTTTAAACTAGCTACATTTCCCCCCCTTTGCTTCATCAAATTTTTATTAAGGTCTAAGCCAACCTATGGGGTACTTCCCTCTACCAATTTCTCTTAGGGTTTTAGTAAGCCCATTAGGCGCTTTCCCTTAATATTCTCCCTTAAGGCTTTAGCCAACTTATAGAGTGCTATCTTGACTCACATTTCCTTTAAGGCCCTAACCAGCTCATGGAGCACTATCCCACCTCACATCTCCTTTAGGGCTCTAACAAACTCATAGAGCATTATCTCGACTTACACCATTTTAGGGTTATATTGAGCTCATAGAGTGCTATCCTAACTCACATCTCATTTAGGGTTCTAGTAAGATCAAGGAGCACTTTACCCATTCGCTTAGATTAGTCGGCTCAAAAGGATACTATTAGGTGTAAAATCAATTTCTCATTTAAGGGTTGCTAGTCCCCTAGAGACACTCTTACTTAGGCTAGTTAACTGTAAGGAGCATGACCAGGTTCCAAATTGATTTCTCAAGTAAAGTTGCTAGTCTTCTAAAGATGTTCCCACCTACGTTAGTCAACTTAGAGGAGTACAACCAGGTTTCTATTTGATTCTCATTCAAGGTTGCTAGTCTGTTAGTGACACTCTCGCTTAAGATTATTAGCTCAGAGGAGTACAACTAAGTTTCAATTCAATTCTCATTTAGGGTTATTAATCTTTTAGTGATGCTCCTACCTAACTTAGTCAGCTTAGAGGAGCATGACCAAGTTTCAAATCCATTCTCATTTAAGATTGCTAGTTTTTAGTAATGCCTTTGCCTAAGTTAGTTAGCTTAAAGGAGCATGACCGAGTTTCAATTCAATTCTCATTTTGGGGTTGCTAGTCTTTTAGTGATGCTCTTACCTAGGTTAGTCAGCTTAAAGGAGCATGATCAGGTTTCAAATCAATTTTTATTTAGGGTTGTTAGTCCTTTAGTGATGCTACTACCTAGGTTAGTGAACTCAAAAGAGCACGACTAGGTTTCAAATCACTTTCCCATTTAGGGTTAGTAGTCCCTTAGAGATGCTCCCTACTAGATTAGTTAACTCAGAGGAGCATTGCTAGGGTTCAAATTGATTTCCCTAGCCAACTCACAAAGCACTACCATTTTAGGGTTCTTGTTAGCTCATAATAGTGCTACCCTCCATTTTAGCGTTCTTGTTAACCCATGAGGGTGCTACCCTCCATTCAATATCAGTTTAGGGTTCTTGCTAGTCCACAAGGGTGCTACCCTCAATTTTAAGGCTCTTGTTAGCCCATAAGGGCATTACCCTTTAGTTCGTATCATTCTAAGGTTCTTCTTAGCCTATAAGGCACTACCTTTTATCTCATTATCTATAACGCCCTAGAAGGGGGCTTGATAGTTGTTACGCCCCGAAGTTGCGAAGTCGCAACAGTTCCGCTGTGTAAACCATTCTATGATAGAAACTGGCCTCACAGTTCTTACCATAGAGATAATCTACACAAGGCGTCGACGACCACTTGCTTTGAAGTAAACAGTTCGATTAATAATTATACTACAATCATGATAAATATCACAAATTTCTATTAAACATATATAATTATAAATAAGTCCACAGAGCTTCCTAGGAAAATTTACATAATCACTACAGTCTACTAATTTACAGAATAACTATTAGTCTTTAACCTTTAACTATAAGGTCAGTCCAGTTACACATTTTACTAAATATCTTGGACCTTACTCCCCTGGCTTCAAAAAGACTAACCTCTGGGTAATTGTAGGGCGGCATAATACTTGTAGTGATCACAAATCAGAACCTGCAAAAGAATCTATAAGGGTATGAGCAACTACAGCTCAGTAAGTTGAATTGGAGACTCACGAATGCATACAAGCACAAATAGGGTTATCAAACAATTATTTTCATGCAATGCATCAATCAAGTGTCATCGCACAACGTAGTCCGGTCCGTTGTGAAATCAGGGAAATTTCACCCGCTCCGATCTGGGTTGAGGAGTTCCATGTTATGCAGCAGCTTACAACTAAACCCAGGCTTGTGCAATGGAGACCTCGCTCCTCCCGCGACTACTTTCGAACCATTGACTTCACCCCCGCCGCGACCTCCTCTCCTATCACTTAGTTCGACTGAGGATGAAGAAGGGACCATTTTGCAATCCTGCGCTATCCCTTTCGAAGGGGTCGGTATTTGGTTGGAGAGTCCTATGATCCCCTAACGGGTTGCAATGCATGACATTTTCGGTTATTAAGGTCGACTAAGATTAAATTCCGGTTAGGGTGTTCAAACAAGTTCATACCAATTCAATCAGTCACAAATTCATTCATAGTACAAATTCCAGCACGTATTCAGATACATCAAACACATGCGCAAACTATTTACAAACACATGCGTAAACTATTTACAATCACAAGCATATATAAGCCTAAGTCTCCGAGCACTACAAAACTAGTACTCTATTACAATAAGCAATAACCCAACTTACTTGAATTTGCTCGATCGCTCGATCCTCAAGTTACGAGTTGATTTGTTTCTAGGTGTCCTATAATGCAAATAGGTCCTTTTAGTACTTATATTTTATGGATTCTTATTCTAATTCATAATGTAACTTATTTTCCTCCTGTATACCTATAATGTATTAATAATTCGTTGTATTCTATTTCGGGGTTCGGTTCCTAAACTAGATTCTAGTTTTAATTCCTAAGTCGTAATTAAGCTCGAATTCCAATGTGACATTAATCACATTATGCTCGGGTATTCAAATATCCTATTGGGTCGAAATTTTGGTATTCTAAACTATTCGGTACACGCTAACCCTAATTGTGGTATCGGATTTATTCCCGATGTGTAAAAATCTTACATTTTGAGATATTTACTTAAAATTAAATATTATTTTAGATTTATTATTTTTCTGATTTCAATTATAATATTATCTAAATAACCTTATTTTTTTTAGATTTATTAATTTACACTTTTACATATTCCTAATTCCTAATTTCTTATATTCTTTACCTAATTTCCCTAATTAACCATACTTAGTACCTAAAGGCTAGGATTAGGGTTCCACTGCAGAGATTAACTTTCCTAAACATCTAATTAAGATCCAAATCAGTAATTAACATCCTAATCACCTAATTAATCCTAAATCACCCAATTTTACCATCATTTTAGGGCTAAAAATTAACTTAAAATTTTTGAAAATTAGTTTTAAAAAAATGGCTTCATAGCACTGTTCTATATCATATGAGCATCCTACAAAAAAATTTTGAGCCCCAAACTACATCCCTAAGCCTATTTATTTTCCGGTTTAATCATACTTGGTTTTGAACAATTTGTTAAGGACCCTATATTTCCAGACATAATTAAACTAAATCAATATTTTTCCCTAAATCTACATACAATAAAACCTCAGAATAACAAGTTTCATAATTTTCTGGATAAAATAACTAATTTTACAAAATTATACAAAAATCAGGGTGAATAAATGACTAACCGGTACGAAGCTTTCTGGCCGTCCAAACCCGGTCCAAGGCTGTCGGCCGGTCCAGGCGGTGGTTCTAGTGTAGGGTGGTGGTGGTGGTTCGGTCCCAGGTGGTGGTGGTGGTGGTGGTTCGGTCCCAGGTGGTGGTGGGTGGTGGTTT
This sequence comes from Lumnitzera littorea, assembly GCA_024138015.1. NCBI lineage: Eukaryota > Viridiplantae > Streptophyta > Magnoliopsida > Myrtales > Combretaceae > Lumnitzera > Lumnitzera littorea. The sequence goes on from JAMXBB010000006.1 coordinate 60,299,126, forward strand.
TAGTTCACCTTGCTAATCTGCACAGTTTTCTTTTTTCTTTTTTATTTTCTGGATTTTCTCTCAATTTTTTTAGTGTTTCAATTTTTCTCAGATCTCAAACTGGCCAAATGACTTCTGAGAATTTTTTCCTTATTTATAGACAAATGTAGTAATTAATGTGCATTAATTTGATGGGATTTTGCCCAATTTCCTTGATTTTTGGCTTTTTGTTTGTCAAATTCTTATTGGTTATTTTTTTCTTTTCTGTCCACGACCTGATCTTGTTGCAGTTATCCTCTTCTGATTTTTTTTCTGATTTTTCTATAATTATTTTGTATTTTTCTTTAATTATTTACTTAGTTTTTGGCCAATTTTAGTAATTATGCGTATTTTTATCTACACGTAAATACATGTAGGGTACACGTGAACATTCTTAAATATTATTTTGGTCATTCTAAAATTTTTAGTATACATATAATCTATCTCTAATAATTTATTAGTTATTATATTATACTTTTCGCCTTTTCGGTAATTAGCAGTTATTATGCTCAAAATTTGAAAATTTTATAGTCTCCTATTTTACTACTTATTTTCTTAAATTTAAGTTTACAGGGTCATTTTTACTAGTATTTTGCTAAATAGTTTATAATTTGGGTTTGATCGGATCCTTTAGCCAATCGCCCTAAACCTTGGGTTTTAAGCTCAAACTTATGGTTACTTGGCTTGGCTTTAGGGCTTACAATAGTTTTGCCTAAAATTTTCATATTATATGTGCACCCATAATATAAAGATGGCCTTGCAATTCAAAGGTTGCAAGGCTCTAACTTAGTAAGTTTTTAGGGGTGCTTATTCAATTTACATATATCTGCTTAACTTTATATATATCTACAAATGATTCAATAATCCACAATCATCAAAATCGCAGATTCAAAATCACCTAATAAACAATAAGAAAAGATATCTATATCTCAATAATCATCATGCTACTAAATACCCTAAAAGTTTAATTTGACTATATCGCTCGCTTTCCTAAACTTATATTTTGCTTGCTTAGCTTGATAGAGCGCTCTATATTCGAATCCTAGCCCAGCCTCAACTTTGTAAGACTTGCAAAAAAAAAAAAAAAAAAAAAAAACTATTAGGGGGTAAGCTACATCCAACTTAGTAAGTAATCCTTCTACTTTACCATCAGACAATGACAAGTAAGTTATTTATCAAACATATGAATGCATGTATAAACATATGCAATATAAACAGTATATACAGTTGGCCGATAACTGTATATAGTACAATTTTAACGCCTACTGTTGCTTAAGTTAGGAAGTACTTAGTTATGTTAAGACCTAAGTATCCACATCTAATATGAAATCTTGTAACAATATAACTACCTTCAGCAGTAGACATAGCTTGGCTTTAAGTAGAAGGCGGCATTCCTCAAAGTCGAGTAGTTCCTAAAGGTCGAGGTAAGAACATGTTGTATGAAATACGTTGTGCAATAAACAATCATAATACATAATATCAATATGGATCCATTCAAGCATGATCTCCCACTCTACTGTATGGTGCTGATGCCCTTTAACTCATGTTGTAAAATGTAATGCATGTCCAGTTTATTTAGAGGCCGAATATTTATTAATTTTGGATTCATGGGATGATCAAGCAAGTATATTCCAAACACTCTAATGCCCTATGTTCTAATGCAGCAAACAAGGGTGCTTGAAATATCTTAAGATAACTTGCAAGCATGGTTCAACTAGAACAGGCACACATAAGTTCCCATATACCTTAACATGCATCAAGTTCAATTATCATATATAATTAGATAGTGCACTAAATACAAGAACAAAACAAAGTAAAATAAGAGATGGTATACTCACTTAGCCTTAAAGTCAAGTATTCCCAATAGTCCTTGGTAGTCTCAAACTTGGTATCCCAAATCACTTGAGTAAGGTAACTAAAGTAAATAAGACTCATCTTAAATGTAATCTATTCACTAGCCTCACTATAATTTCCCTATTTTTACTTATTTCGTATCTTGGTAATAACTTTCTTGTTTTAATTCAAAATTTTGTGTTCTTATAGTCGATTTTCATCATTTTTGAGTGTTCTTTCATATAGTGAGGTTATTTTTAGGCTCTTAGATCAGCAAGGTTTTGGTTTGGGCCTTATAAGTTTGTGGGACCAAAGGGTGAGTTTGGTTATCTTAGGGTTTAGGCCTAGTTTTGGGCTTTTGGCTTAGCTTTAGATCTTAGACCTTGTACTTAATATTTTGGGCTTCTTTTTAAGTATTTTAAGTGGACTTTTCTTCCTAACACTTTAAATTTTCACCTTGGACCTTAGTATTGTTCTTATGGGCCTAAATGAGTCATTTCACTAGTTTAAGGCCCTTACCTACTAAAAGGCCTATAGAAGATGCTTTATGTGCTTTTAGACTTAATAGACCTTTTATATTTTATTTTATGAGCCTTTTAATTTAGGGATCATATCTAGTCATTAAGTTATTGGTTTCTATTTCTTGTTCTTTTAAGGGCTTTTGGGCTTATCTTGCATTTTAAGACCTTAAGCCTAACTCTACTTATTATTTTGGGCTTAAGCCTACTAAAAGCCTTAAGATAAGTCTATTTTCTATTAAGATTCAGATCTAGTTCTTTTCATTTATTGGGCTTCTAGTCATATTTCTAAGGCTTTAATAACTAACTAAGCTAGTTTAGGCCTATTTTGCATTTTAGGACCCTAAACTTGATTCTAACTTATTCCAATAGGCTAAATATCCTAATTAATCCACTAAATAACCCATTTTACTAAGTGTTCTAGATTTGGTCATCCCATTAATTGGGTTTCTAACACTACTCCTAAGGCCTTAATCACCAACTTAACTAGTTTATGCCATTAACTCATCATTACCTCACTTAACTTGGTTAATTACATCTTAAATTATACTTAACACTAAATAATCATGTTATTGAGGTAATAAATCAAAATTTACAAATTTGAAACTTTCATGAAAGTGGTGCTAGCTAAGTACGATTCTTCTAAGCTTTCCTTCAACTTATTCCATCTAATACTTATTTTATTATATTTCCTTGTTTTAATCACATTTTTACTTGTTTTAAGCTAATAACATACATGGTGAAAACAAGATGTGTACATATCAAGGAAGGGGCGGTATGGATGGTACTTAAGGTTTCATGGAGTTTAATCAACACCTTTTCATGTTTTTTACATAAAACTATCTCCTACACCTCTAGAATATAAATAGCAAACTAGCTAAGAACATAAATGAATGTGTAATTATAAGGCTCTAAAATGATATGTACATTATTATAATATATTTATATAGTATTTCTAATCTTAAACTCTCAAGATATGATAGGTATAACTTATGTGAACAAGAAGGTCAAGTTAGTTGAGTTTTACCTTAGGGTAGCCTGCACGAGTTCCAAATTTTCCACTCAAAAGAAGTTGAAACTTACTCCTTTAAGAGTAAATGTTTGTTGGTAAGAAACTAAGGTGTATGTGTGATCTTTTGGTGGTAGTAGATTTTCATTTGGTAGTGTGTGATGGCAGTAAGACCAAAAGGTGCTGATGTGCACAGCGGGGGTTCAACAACTCCTTTTTGTTTTTTTTTTCCTTTTTCCTTTGGTTTTTGTTTGGGTTTCTTGAGAGTGTTTCCTAGGGTTTTCTATGCGTGAAGAATGGTGTTAAATGAGGGTTTTGAAGGAGTGAAATGGTAGATATTGAAGGTAGATTGAGGGGGACAAGAGGTAACTACTTTGGGATAAGGGTATATGCCTCTTGGTACTATTGTATCTTATTTACTTTTTAACAAATGAGGAGGAATTTTATCTCCTTAAGGACAAGTGTCCTTTAATTATCAATTAATCCTTTGTCTTTTGTTTTTAATTGAGTTCGACTTGCTACTAATTAAGATGTAATGAGAGTTGGTAAATAGATTAAAGGGTAATTAAGCTAATTAATCACGATTGTACTTAACTAAGCAATTTAGGCCTAATTAGGGTGTAATTAGGGTCTTGCCATATTGACCTATATTACTCCATTTATTAGGGTCCTTTATTATTTAGGATTGATTAGGGTTTTCAGAACATGTTCAAGGCTAACGATTTAAGGTTTCTAAGCGATTGGAGAAATTATTTGTGATTGGCAAATAGTTTAAGGATATACTTAGAATTTATTAGTTAAATTAGGATTTTGGACTTCCAATTAAAGTTTTACTCAATCTATTGATATTTTCAAATTGTTTTAAGGTTTCTCGCATATTAAGGTTTTATATGTATGATAAAGGTTTTAGAATTTTACTTTCTTTAGGGTTCGTGACTTATGATTTAGGGTTCAATCATTTTATTTATGGATTTTATTATTATATCATTTACTATTATATATTGAATGGTTCTAAGGATTACCTATTAACTCTTGTATCTAACTCTAAGATCAGATTCGAAAGTTCACGAGGTTTATATTGTCTCCCTAAGTATAACATTGGTATTCTTAAGTAGATATTTTAATATAATTACTTTGGTTTCATATGGTTAATCATTTTTTATTTATATCTAATTATAATATAAAACCTAGTTAGCAGATTAAGGTGTAATTAAGTTTCTTAATCTTAATTACTAGTACACTTAGCCCAAATTAGGTGCATTCTAGGGTTTAATGTGTTAAATTATGTTAGTTAAGCCCATTAGGTCATCTTGTCTAATTATTTTAAGGAATTGAGACAATTATTACTGTTCGAGTATGTTTTAGAGGGTAAATTAGGGTTTTAGGGTAATTAAGCAATTAAACTTTGATTAATGAATAGTTTTACTATTTAATTAGAGTATACTAATTGGATTAGGGTTTTTGACCGTAGATTAGGGTTTTACAATTTAAAGGCTTGCATGTATTAGGGTTTTAATTAAGATTTTAGTGTTCAAAGGTTTATTTAAGGGTTACAGTATTCGTTTTAAGGTTTTGAATTCATTGTTAGGGTTATCTATACCAATATTCATTTTTGGCTTAGCTTACCCTTTATCAGTTTTAAGGAAGTCTCATGGGCTTCGACTATCGATCTTTTTCCTATTAAGGTTTAGGGTTGGTTTCATTAGATTAGGTTGACCATGGGAGTTAACATTAATTATTACCATTTGTTTATAGGATTTTAAGGCATTTGAGTATAGGGGTCAAACTAGGTTTAAGACTGCCATTTAGGGTTTTAGGGGTTTGCGTTAGGGTTTTTGAGCATAGCCTTTTAGGTTCAGGGTTAGTTATCTTGCCAACAATAAAGGTATCTTTCAAAAAAACTTATTAACTTATAACTCCTATTCTAGGGAATTTACGGGGTTTACAGTATCATTTTAGGGTTTTTGCTAGTTCATGGGCTATTACCTTCTATTACAATATCATTTTAAAGTTTTTGCTAGCCTATAGGGACACTACCCTCCATTCAATATCATTTTATTATTTTTGCTAGCCTATAAGGATGCTACCCTACATTGTAGGGTTTTTGCTAGCCCACAAGGGTGCTACCTTCCAATGGGTACCATTTTAAGGTTCTTATTAGCTTATAAGGGCACTATCCCTTGTTTAATATCATTTTATGGTTCTTGCTAGCTCATAGGGGTGCTATCCTTCATTTAGTATCATTGTAGGGTTTTTACTAGCTCATGGGGCATTACCCTTCATTCAGTATCATTTTAGGGTTCTTACTAGCTCTTATGGCACTACTCTTCACTCAATATCACTTTTCTAGACTTGATGACTCTAAAAGTGCTTCCCTTTCCTCAAAACTTTTAAGGTTATAGCCAGCTCCTAAGGTACTATACCCGTCTAAAAAACCAAATCTCACCAAATGCTTAATAGATCAAGCTTAGGATAGCTAGCTAATTGTAGTGCTTCTTATAACACTATATCCCTAGGCCAAAAATGGTATCTCCTTTATCTTTATGATAGAGTTTTGCTCAAACATCACCATAAATAGGAGTAGCTGTGAGGAGTTATAGGCAACCCATCTTTTTTAAACAACATAACAATCTCTAGCCACCTACCCCTTACCTTCCACCCCCTTCCCCTACTCCCCTAATTTGTGTAAAAAAAAATGATTAAAATAAAAAATATATGCAAAAATTGAAAAAAAAAACAAAAAAAAAATGCAATTTTTTTTTTTTTGGAATTGTTAGGGAAAAAGTACTTTCAAAGGAATCTTAAGTTACTTTAGGTTTACTTATTTTTATTCGGATAGTTTTTATTTTAAACATATTCAGGTCGTTTTATAGTTTTAGTATTATTTAGTTGCAAAATATATCGAGTCACCCAACAACTCATATGGTTAAGCACTTGTTTTTAGATATTGGAATGAGTTAGGATTCCTAGGTTCGAATCTAGCCAAATGCACAAAGTGCATTTTTGTTTTTGCTCCCATCATCATGCCACATGTCATCGTTTGGTTGATCCACACATTGCATGATGCCATGTGGTGACCAATAAGTGGTCTACGTGACTGATGTGACATGCCATGTCATCATCTCGTTCATAAGCCAAAAAACATCCATGAAAGGATAGCAAACTTGCCTTATCAAGCTACCTACTTCTAAGCCTTTTTTCATCTATTTTTGACTAAAATCAATTCAAATCCTTCACATTTTTGTATTGCCAACATGGGATACTATGAATCAAACTGAATTTTGAGTCCTTTTACGGTTATTTTCCCAATCAAATTAACTCTTAAAATTGGCAAAAAATAAGAATTCGAGACTAAAGCTCTTCAATAATCCACTAAATCTGAGTAAACAAAGCAAGAATACAAGTATATCTTCGATCTTTAATGCATTCATAGTGACTTCCAACTCACAAATATCACACAAATCAAGTTTTTTCTCAAAGTTTGAAGATTGTGTGTGTTGGTCAATCATGACCGATTTGGCCATTAATAGCTCTTACCATGCTTATTTAAGAACAAGAGACTATAAATATGACCTCCCAAAGCTTTTTCGATCATCATTCATCACACAAATCCACCTTAGTCACACATACATCTTCTTTCTCTCTCTAATCGCGATACTTTCTTTCTCTCTCTAAGTCCTCCCTTTCTTTAGCTACTTCGAGCTACACCTTTGACTCTAGTAACTTCCCTATGTACTAAGCATTTGAACCCAATAACCCATTGCACTCATTGTACCTCTTAGCATCCTCAACCTAACCACTACAACCAAACCCTAACCTAACTATGGTTGCCTACTTGACCCCTCTCTCTTTATTGTAAATTGACAAAACCACCACAATGGTTGAGTTTGTTGTGGTTGAAAAGCTCAAGACCCGCCCTCCTTTTAACTCCAATCGCTACTACACACATACAACCACTACTACCATTGGATGTTTTGCCTCTAAATACCATAAAACGGCCACCTTAGGTTGTAGCACTCTCCTTACACCTACTATTTCCAATAAAATACGCATGAGAACGAAGTCTCCCATTTGAAATGTGGTAAAAAATCACTAGGATCGCGCTTTTCCATTTACTACTACCTCCTTCTCCTATCCATGCACGTGCATAGCACGTGAATTAGGTTGAGCAACCTAACTTGGACTTGAATTCACGCCCTTGCTCCATACCAATCTACATACACTTGACTTAGGTTTGGCTCCCACTTTATTTTGCTTTATTTATTTTCTTCTTTTCTTTTTCAAATGTAATTTATAAATAAGAAAAAGAGAATAAAACAAGAGAAATAATAAGAAAATGAAATAAAAATATTTGTCTCTTTCCTTCATTTATTGTTACAAGTTTTATTTTATTTTATTTGTTTATTTTTTAAGAAATTTTTTCAAAGAAAAAGAAAAAAAAAATGTTTTGATTGTAAAATAAAAAGTTTTTGTCACTTAGGAAAAAAAAGTTCTTAAAAAATTATTAATAAACCCCTTTTCTAAATTTAAGGTTTCTTATAGAATTTTCCAAAAAGTAAATGCTTGAAAAATTAGGAAACTTTTAGAATTTCTTCTTTTAAATAAATTTAAACTGATAAAAAAACTTAAACACAATTGTTTTCTAAATTTAAAAGAAACCAATACACTTAAATTTTTGAACGAACTATAGCAAATTTGATTTCGAATAGTAGGCATGTAGGCATTCATAGGTAACTATAGGGCGACTTAAAATAGGAAATTTTTTTTTATTTTCGCTTTTGTAAATAAATTTATCTTCTTATTTGTTTCTTATTTTTGCAAATAGAATTAATTTTCTTTAATTGTAAATTAGAGTTCATTTTTGCTATTAAAAAGGGTTATTTTGAAAAATAAACTTAATTTTGAACAGTTAAAAGTGATTCCCAATTAGAGTTTAATAGGTTAGCCCTTGAATCTAAGATATATGATTTAAAAATCATTTTTCAAAATTTAGTTTTATGAAAGACCGATAGGTGGTAGCTATTGGTTATAACTTAACTCTTTTTCCTGACTTCAATCGGGTGGTGACTTTAAATTTTTAAAAGATTCAAAAGAAATTAGATTTTCCTTAATTCTTAGTTGGGGATTGATATTAAACGGATAGAGTTTAATATTGATCAAATTAAGAAATGAAAACAAAAAATTCAGGCTTGACAATACTTGATACACCTAAAATGGTGATATTAGGTTTAGATTATAAGGAGGATGAACAGGATGGTTGGATTCTTATAAAAGATGTGGCAACCGCAAATGGTTTGAATAGTTCAAGGAGTCAGTAGTTTAGTGGCATGGCATAACTTGTTATGGTTAGGACTTTTGATTCTTTGTGTGGTTGAAGACTTAGTTGTTTTTTATGTATCTAGGTCCCATGATAAATTTCGATGTACTTTTGACTCTTTTGAATGTAACTTTTATACTTTTTGATGTTTTGCTCTTGAAAATGTAAATGATGTAAATAGATTGCTGTACATATGTAATGTTTTAGCTAAAGGTACTTATGATCCTATGATATACAAGTGTATTTGAGGAAATTATGAATTATGTGACAGGTGATACATGATTATTATTATTTTATACATAGGCTTATGTTGTTACAGGTCTTATGTTAATAGTAACCTTTTGCTGGGAGATTTGTTATTGTTATATATATATATATATATATATTGTATATGTAGGAAATTTTTTATCTATGTCAATATGAGTTATTTAGATCCTAGACTAACCATTGGATCATATATATTATAACTGCATGGTTATTAGTTAGTTATCATAAATATAATTATGGCTGAGGAGGCGAATAAAAATGTAAATGATTTACTAGAGAATGCCATACCACCTCCTGATCCTCTTAATCCTTCGGAACCACCTAAAAATAATGTATCATCATCTCCTTCAAATATGATGGACTCAGTTCAATTTGGGCAAATGTTGGCCAATATGAATACTATGATACAATAGTAGGGTGTTTTGATCCAGCATCTAATTAGTGGTGGAAATGTTGTTAATCAAAGGTAACCAGAGGTTGAACCAAGAAGAATTTGACCTCTAAAGGTAAATTGGCTTCTTGAATTTATGAAGGCAACTTGATTTTTTGAAGGTGAAATGGAAAAGCCTTCCTTAGTTGATGACTGGTTAGCTCAAATTGAGCACAGTTTTGAGGTATTTAAGATTTCGGATAATAAAAAAGTTTCTTATGGAATTTTCTCATTAAAAATGGGTGCTTGAATTTGGTGGGACTCAAAAGCAAGATCTATAACTATGCCAATTACTCGGTAAGTGTTTAAGGAGGAATTTAAGAAAGAATACTTTCTTGTGAGTGTGTAGAATTAGATGACTAAGCAATTGATGGAGTTGAAGAAGGGAACTATGAGCGTAGCTCAATATGAAAATATATTTAATAGATTGTTACAATAAGCGCTTGAATCATATCGAGATAATCAAGTGTTGGAGAAGGATCTCTTCCTTAATGGGTTTGATATAACTATAAGATGTAAGTTAATGGAACATAGGTTCACTACTTACCATGAGCTTGCAAGCAAGGCCTGATAATTAGAGAATAACTTGGCCATGTAAAGTGAATGGAGCAAGAAGCTAAGGGGAGTCACTTGGTTTAGACCTACCTTCAAAAGGCCATCTCTAGGCACAAGTAGTAGCTTGAGTTAAAAAGGAAAGAAATTGGTAGTAATGTCTAGTGGCTTTGATAAAATGAAAACAGGATATAGTTTCTATGATAATGAGGAGAATGTGAAATGTTAGAAGTGTGGAGGTCAACATTTTCCCCAACAATGTGCTTAGTTGAAGGGCATATGTTTCTTATGTGATAATCTAAATCATGTTTCAAGAAAGTATTTAAAGATGAAAACTGTGAAGTGTTATATATGTAGAATGTCGGGATACTTTTCCAGATATTTTGGTTAGGTTGGACAAGGAACTAAGAAGTTTGGAGGAGTGGAGACAACCACTATATAAGTGTAAGTTTTTGTAATAGAGAGTATGGAAGAGAATACCAAGGAGTTTAATGAATGGATAGAGAAGTATTTCCATAACGGTTCAAATGATGAAATTGATATTGATGAAACTGACCAAGGTATAATAACAGATACATAAATTTAATAACCTTATTTACTTATAAATCGATTATGACTTTTGTATTCGTAGGAAAGTGCTAGGGATTAAGGAAATAAGTAACTATAACATTGTATATATATATATATATATAATAACATTAGTGGTAGTAATTATTTCAAGAACTATAAATATAAATGGATGAACCGCTTATGCATTATTTGACATGGGGGCCTCACACTCGTTTATTACTTAAGAGTTTGTCTTGAGAAATGAAATTAATGTGATTAAAGTTAAAACTACTTATAAACTAAGAATACCTACTATAGACCAAGTGTTCACATGGAAAATAGTGGATAATGGACAATTATAAATTTAAGGGAAAGAGTTTCCAATAAAATTGATAGTTTTACCACCGAGAGGTTATGATATTATCGTAGGAATAGATTGGTTGTTTAAACAAAAAGTTAAGGTGGATTGTTGAAATAAGAATGTAATCTTAGATGAGGGCAAAGTGGTATTTCAAGGGAAGATTAGGGAGCATGGATTGAAATTATCGGCGATTGAAGTAAGTGAAGAAGTAAATGAGATTACTAAGGAGTGGCAGTTCTGCTACATATTTGTTGAAGAAGGAAAGAAAGAGACCTCAAAAGTGTTTGAAATACCTATGGCGTGTGAATTTCCTCATGTATTTCTAGATGATTTACCTGGTTTAGCTTCACATCGAAAGTTAGATTTCACCATAGAGTCGGTACCAAGAACTAAGCCAATATCGAAAGCCTTGTATCAAATATCATTGATGGAACTCCAAGAGTTAAAGAAGCAACTTTAGGAGTTATTGGATAAGGGATTTATTTAACCTAATGTGTTTTCATGGAGAGCACCAATACTATTTGTAAAAAAGAAAGATAGAACCATGAGATTATGTATTGATTATCGGGAGATAAATAAGGTGACTATTAAAAATAAATATCCACTTCCATGAATTGATGACTTGTTTGGTCAATTGCATGGAGCTACCGTATTTTCACAGATTGATTTAAGATCTAGATATCATCAATTACAAATTAAGCTTGAAGATATACCAAAGACTACTTTTTGAACAAAACATGGGTACTATGAGTTTTTAGTGATGCCTTTTGGATTGACTAATGCATTGGCGTATTTATGGATTTAATTAATCGAATCTATCAACCTTACTTGGATAAATTGTTGTCACGTTATTGATGATATTGATAAATTTGTTGTTGTGTTATTGATGACATTTTAATTTATTTGACTACTAAAGAGGAGCATGCAGATCATTTATGGTTGGCATTGTAGAAGTTGAGGGATAATAAATTGTATGCTAAATTAAGTAAATGTGATTTTTGGTTGGATAAATTTTCATTCTTAGGACATATAGTATCTAGTGAAGGAATTTTGGTAAATCCTTAGAAAGTTAAAGCTGTGGCTGAGTGGAAACATCCAACAATGGTATCGAGAGTGAGAAGTTTCTCGAATGGTTGGGTATTATAGACAGTTTATAAAAGATTTCTCTAAAATAGCACAACCTTTAACTCAGCTGATACAAAAGGATGTTAAATTTAAATGGTGTGATGAGTGTGAGCAAGGTTTTTAGGAGTTAAAGGATTGTCTAATTTTGGCACAAATACTTATTTTGCTAGATCTAAGTAAACCTTATTGTGTATATAACGATGCTTCTTGGAATGGATTGGGTTGTGTATTGATGTAAGATGGTAAAGTAATAGCATATGCATTAAGGCAATTGAGGCCTCATGAGAAGAATTATCTGACACATGATCTTGAGATGACGGTTGTGGTGTTTGTTTTGAAAATTTGGAGATATTATCTTTATGGACAACATTGTGAAATCTATATGGACCACAAGAGTCTAAAATATTTCTTTACTTAGTAGGAATTAAACTTGTGACAAAGATGTTGGTTAAAACTAATCAAGAATTATGATTTGACTATAAACTATCACCCTGGCAAGGTTAATGTAGTAGTAGATGCGCTAAGTCATAAGAATTATGAATAAGTGGCCTCATTAGTTATTAGTCAACATGAGTTGATTCAAGAGTTTGATAAATTAGAGATTGAATTCAGATGATAGGAGTTTGATGTACAATCGATCAATTTAGTAATACAACCAACTCTAATAGAGAGAATTAGGCTTAAATAAGATGAGAATCTAAGTTTGAAGGAAATTAAGGAAAAGTTGAATGTAAGAGATGTACCTGATTTTTGAATTGATGAAGAAGGTGTGTTAAGATATACAAATAGAGTCTTTGTTCCTTAGGATTCAAAGCTAAAGAATGAGATCATGCATAAAGCACATGGTATTGGTTATATGTTATATCTTGGTGGAAATAAAATGTACCGTGACCTAAAAGTGTTATTTTAGTGGAAGGGCATGAAGAAAGATGTAGCACAATACGTAGCAGGATGTACTATGTGTTAATAAGTGAAAGTAAAACGCTAGAGACCCAATAGTCTACTACAGCCATTAGAAATACCTTATTAGAAATGGGATCACATTACTATGGATTTTGTAGTAGGACCCCTAAGAACAAGAGTAAGTCATGATTCAATTTGGGTTATCACAATAGGTTGATGAAGTGCGCTCATTTCTTACCGTACCAAATTGATGATTTAATGGAGAAGTTGGCACGATTTTATACATGAGAATTTGTTAAGTTATGCTGGTGAATACCATGTCAGATAGACATAATCTATTCCTATTAAAGTTCGAGGAAAGCTTACATTGATCATTGGGTACTAAGTTGCAATTTAATATAACTTATCACCCCTAAACGGTTGGACAAGCAAAAAGAATTATTTAGATACTAGAAGATATGTTAAGGGATTTTATTTTGATTTCAGTAGTGACTAAGATCAATATTTACCACGATAAAGTTTGCTTATAACAATAGTTATTAGGCAACTATACAAATGGCAGCATACAAAACTTTATATGGGAGGAAATCTTTATCACTATTGTATTGGGAAAATGATAAATACGCAATGATAGGACCTGATATGATCCAACAAATGAATGATAAGGTGAGTATGATATAATAGAGGATGAAAGCATCATAAGATCAATATAAGAGTTGAGCAGATTTGAAAAGAAAGCCTATAGAGTTCGCCATGGGAGATCATGTATATGTTAAGATAAGTCTGTTCAAAAGGGTTTAAATGATTCGATACCATGAGAAAACTAAGTCCTTGGTACATTAGACCTTTTGAAATAATGAAGAGAGTAGGGAATCTAGCATACTGGATTGCTTAACCACTGAGTTTAGCTAGGTATTAGGATGTGTTCACATATCAATGCTACGAAAATTTGTGAAGAATCCATATACGATTGCTGAGTTGAAGCCAGTAGATCTACAAGAAGAATATACAGTTGAGGAGAAACGGATTAAAATTTTAGGGTACTGGAGTCAGAAATTAAGAAATCATGAGGTTAAATGTGTGAAAGTCTAATGGGATAGTGGCTTAAGAGCAGAAGTGATATGGAAACCAAAGGCTGCTACAGAAAAATGTTACCTTGAACTTTTCTAAGTATCGGGTTAGTAATATTGAATTATAAAGATATGATTGTTTGAGTTATGATATGATAGTTAAATGAAAGTTTTAGGATAAAACCTTTTTGAAGGGAGGGTGGAAATGTAAGCCTTGTACTTTTTCAAATAGGTATTAAGCAAGTAATTTAGGATGTTGGTAAAACTAACTCGATTGACTTAAAAATTTATGAGTGAGCTTAAGATATTAGTTAAGGACTTTGTGAACTTGGATTTCGAAAATATAATAAAATAATAAGAATATATTTAAAATAGTATAATTATACTATATTGCCTAATATTTATCATAATCGCGCATAATAGGCTCCATTAGCTAGTAAATTTTTAGAGATAAATTACGTATGTAATAAAATTAATATATAGAATATATACATATATCCCTTGTGTAATTTTTATCTATAAATATGTACTTGTAATTAATTAAAATACCAGAATAATTACATTTTAAGCTAAAATGAGTTAAAGAAATTAATAAAAATCATATAACAACTAAATTGAGCTTAGAGTAGGCGTATGGAATGTTAGAGGCCAGGTGTTAGGAAATCAATAGGATTAGCATGTAATTGAGTGAGATATATAAAAGCGATATGCATGAAGAGAGAGAAAAATTTCTCATTTTGCATCTATAAGCTCTCTAAAAATTTCTAAAAATACTTAACATAAATCTACATGCAAAATCAGATTTAGGAAAAATAAGGTCTAATTTGGAAGGTGGAAGGAAAAAACTTAGGAAAATATACAAAAATTGGGTGCAAATCCAAGCTTAAAGGAGTTCAAGGGTTTAAGGGGTTGCATCACATCTCGGCTTAGCATAGAATGCACCATCATGCAGGATTACTTGTTAAAAACTTAACTTAACATGCTCATTCATTAAAAGACAACTTTGTTTATATGATAAGGGGGTTGCTATATTGGAGTTCAGTTGGATATTCAGTTATAACTTACATGTATAGCATAATATTTAATCAAAACATGAACTAAATTTTTTTCTCTTTCATCATCTTCACAATAGTAAGATTTCCAACTTAGTATAGGTTCCAGACAAAAGTCGCCAACTCCAACTCACATTCTTAGTATATATTCCCTCCTAGTGTTGGGCCCTTTACGATAGTGTTAACTTGAGGATAAAATATTTTATCTCTTCATCTACTAATAAAGCTGAGTGAGACTGAATAACAAACAACATAATATAAACAATATGATAGATAATATTGTATATCACAACTGAAATATTTTAATCATAATTTATAAGTTCAACTTCACATATGCATTTGCCTAATGAGGCATTTATTGCTAGCAATGCAGCATGTTATGCTCATGCATGTGGCATGCATCGGTATCAATATCCTATGGCCTTCTAATCTTCTTTCGATTAGTCAACATTGCCAGGCATCTGAATACAACATCCAGGAACCTATGGGCAATAAGGAGCTACTTGGGAGTAAGACTCTTACTAAATTAGACTAGACACTATAGTTTATCATTATCAAAATGGGCAACAAGGAGCTGCTTAAGAGTAGGACCCCCAACTTTGTTTTACAAAATTTTGAAAGTTTTGACCCGTAGGTCTTTTTTATGCCATGATATACAATAACAACTTAAGTATATCACTCAGCAAAACCAGTCTTTCAGTTTTATTTAACCTAGTGAAGTGATTCTAGTTTTCAAACTCTCTTTAACGGAATTCTAGTATCTCACTTAAGGTTCACATAGGTGAACACTTAGAAAATTGAGTTAGCAATCACTTAACTTCCTTAATTAGTACAATCATTTGTAAGCGCAAATCATCACCTAACATAGCAATATAATAGTTTAACCAAGACATAGTTACTATCATTTAAAATCACTACATCAGCATCTACTATAGTAGCACATTAGTTCACTCAAGATATACCTATATTCAATTAACACAATGTCAAATAACATGTAGTGTTATGAGTAGTAATATACCTACTCCAAGCATAAGTTGGATCCACTTACTCGGACTTAGTAATAGCACAAAATCCTAAACTTCACGATGTTATCCTTCCTTACTTATCATACTTATGAAAATATAACATAGTCTTTAAATTAAGTATGGGTCAAACCCGAATTGTTATAATCTTTCATTTCCATATTTCTAAACTTCATTTGACTGTATCTTACTCATTTCTTATCTGATTTCAATAAACTTTATATCGTCATGATCGTTATTTTAAGTACTATTAATATATCTTAAGAATCAAGTCTATCAATATTATCAAAGTCCAAAAATACCCTTTTCTCATTATAACTCGACCATATATTATCCTAACTTCGTAATTGACCCGAGTAAGCTTTAGTACCGAATTAAAAATCCTAAAAATCACACTTTCCAAACTTATCCAACAACCCTTAATATACCCTAAAGTATTCATTTGACATAGATTTGATAAATATTTTAATAGTACTAATTGCTATGTTACATATAAAGTTAATATATAGGTTTATACTACGAAAATACACAATAAATAGTATACGAGCCCAATTAATTTCACAAAAAATCCTATAGACTCACAAAAATATATAGTTCAATTATTGACCATGAATTACACTAAATTGGATATTATTTATTTTTATGAAAATAGTAGTTTTAGCTCGAAATAACGAAAAACTAGGGAAAATAAATAAATTTATGTGTGAGATAAAAATTAAGTGTTCCAAATACTATTATAAGCTTCCAAAAGTTAAAACATGTAGGGCTTATTCATTAATTTCATCATAAAATAATTATTTCAATAATTTGGTAAAATTGACGGTTTTATTCAAAATAATTATAAAAAATAGTAAACATGCTTAATTTCGAAAATTCTTGTTACCACAATTAAGTATATATACTAGGTGTATTATATACAAAATTTGAGCTTGAAACAATATCATCTAATATTTATAAAAATTAGATTAATTTTCTCCCAAACATGGCATTTTCTTAAAGACCCTATATTTACACTAATTATTTAATTAAAATAAAATTACTCTATTAATCTACACCTAAAATAACCCTAGAAACTAAATTTCACAATTAATTAACAACATTTGATATTTTTAGAAAATTAAACAAATTATAGGCAGAAAATTAGTTCACCTAAACTGCCCGCCTCCAGCCACCCTATGGCTGTTGCTCCTTGTTGAAATACCTTCTCTAGCCACCCTCTATTGGACCTCCAAGCCACTCCAAGTCAAGTTGTGGTTTGGTACACGAACCTCTCTAAACCTATTTCAACTCTATTTTTTGTTTTATTTTATTTTATTTTTTATAATTTTATAAAATTATGTTTTTATGTTTTTAGGTTGCTAAAATATTTCAAATGAGGTTTGGAGTCCTATTTATAAGTTTTAGGATTTTTTGCACATAAAAAGTGAAATTATACATATCAATTTCTCGTTTTCTTAGGCATCATGTGTCATCCTCTAATTAATCAAGTATTGACTTATCATTTCCAATTGATCTTAGGTTGCCACATCATTTGGTGACTCATCTTTTCATTTTTTTTATTAATTTTCCATTATCTTATATTAATTTACCTTATTTTAATAATAATTTATTGTATATATATATATGTATTTAATACATATAATGCATATTCTATGTTAACACATGTATATTACATATAATTCAACTTTATTTATTATTTTTAGCAGTTAATTAACTTATCTCTAATATTACACTATATCTAAAAGCTTGAATTTCACGTTTTTAATAATTATCGGTTTTATCGATAAATTGATGTTTTTTCTCAAATTAATATTTTTATATAGCTTATTTTGAGAAATTGACTTTACTTGAATTATTTTGTCTAACTTTCCTAATGTTGCTATGAAGTTTAAAATAAAACTGATAATATAGTTCGATGCCTTAAATTTAAGAGTTTAGATCTTAGGTTATCGTATGAGCTCGAAATCCTAAGGTATTACATGTTGAGAATCAATTGCCACCAATAGGCGATAGAGGACCCAACGGTTAAGCCAGCTGAGAGGGTGGTGGCTATCACTAGTGGCCAAAGCTCAAGCTTTCGGTGAGTATCCTTTTTGTTTTGATTTTCAAATAATTGCTAAAAAAATTAAATATACCCTAAAAATTCCCCAAAAATTTATTCGTACATTTTTTCATGTGTAGAATATAAGAAAAATATTATTTTACAAAAAATTTATAGATATAATGTACGTCCTTGAGAAATCAAGCAAATCAAACTATTTTTTATATTGAAATAAATTAGCTTAAAGATATTTTTAATAAGTGTTTTATTACATATATTTATTCATGAGTTTTTTTAGTATTTTTGATATTTTTATGGGTATTTTGTAGATATTTGATACTTAATTAGGAAATATTTTGATTTTAAGTTTTAAAAGAATAATTGAGAAGAAAAGAAATCAAGTTTCACTTGATTTGAGCTTGAATTCAATGAGTTAGGAGCTTTTGAAGATTGATACAATCAGTTAACAAGATCCTATTAAAGGCTATGTTAGTTTATTTAAAACATGATCAGAAAATTACATGATTATTTAATATGATCATATCAGGATTATATCGAAAAATAAAATAAAGGTTAGAAAATTACATCACTATTCATGTGACCATGTTATACGGTAGATGTTCTATCTTTGCGAGTGCCAATACCATGTAACGAAGGGAAAAAGACGAGCCCTCCCCATGATATTAAAGCCCGATATTGGTCTAATCAATGTCTCTTTTGCCAGTGTGTACATGCTGGTGCATGGTCAATATAAGAAAAGTTAAGTCTAATCCATTCTTTAAATTGTAAGCCACGTTCCAACTAAGCTTCTACAAGAGTGCCCATCCAATTCGGTTCCACGATGAGGTCAACATTCAACAACAAATCCAAGTCTTGCAAAGCCATTGAATGTCCATGTCCATGCATGAAGAAGCCACGCCCACGTTGCCGTAAGCGATTGAGAGACCAGGCCGCCAACGAGAATTGAAATTGGGAAAAACAAATCATGCCGAGTGGTACGAGAAGATTTATGCCGTGTGTCCGAAACCATGCATCTTTATTTTGAGCCATCCAATTAGAAGATTTATTTTGTAAAGATACGTCGCAGCTACACTTTTAGATTCCATATCATATAAATAAATCATGAAGGCCTTGTAAACATAAACATTTATTCATAGAGCATGATAGAGTCAACTCTACTAATCTTTCTCGTAGACTATTTTTTTTTTTAGTTTTTCTTAATTTTCTTGTAAATAATTGGTGGGATTGACATCGATTACAAATGGAGAAATTAGTTTATGTAAAGATTGAAAGTTAGGATTTCCAATTTCTATGATAAAGAATAAGTCTTCTCAATCTTTTTATTTATATTTATGGATTTCTTTATTTCCTTTGTAATTTGTATACTTCATATAATCATGAATTAGCCTTTATTGTCAAAATATTGGATTAATGAATCTTAATATTTTTATATTAAATATTTGAATATTAGTATTCTTGATATTCTTGGCATCGAGCTTGTGTTTTATAATTTATGGAATACATATTAGATTAGGTTAAAATCTGAGAAGAACTAAATTAATTCAATCCATTCCATGACAAACTAGCTTTGGATTATAAGTAAGATGTAAGAGATTATGCATTGTAATTGGGTTAGTGTTTAGAACATAAAAAGGTTAATTAACTAAATAATCTTTTCTAGAGATAGAAAGACTTAGTTATTTAATTAGGATAATTCACACTTCAAAAGAAGGTGATTTTATACTTCATTACTTTGATTACTAAAAAAGGAATTCAAAGGAAATAATCTAAATCGATCAAGGATTCAATAGCCAAATATGGTATATTTTAACATCATGATCATTAACATCAATCTAAGATTCCAATATGCTGATTCATTGATTTAATCTTTCCGGTATTGGTTTCTTATATTCTTTCTATTAATTAGAAGTAGATTTAATATTTTATATTAATTAGGAGTAGATTTATATTCTTTTATTTTTGTATATTTTGATTTTCCTAGATATAGGCAAGACTAATATAGCTGATAGCTAGTCTTAATCCCTGTGGGAACGACTTGGTCTTCATTAGTATTATATTACATACATGACCTAGTGCAATTGCTAGTATAAAATATGTTTTTATTTTAAAAGTAGTGGTTAGTGTATCATTTCCCTATACTTATATTAAAAGTGCAACGACAAGATTTTTTACAAAACTATTTCTATATTTTTATTGAATTTTTTAACTTTAAATTGTGCTTAAAATAGTGTTTTTAGCTAAAAATTAATATATTTTCCTAAAGGATCTGGTTTGGATTCTAAGCTTAATCATTTAGTAGAGTATTTATATCATGATAGATCTGTTGAATTGAGTATTACAATGAGAAGTTATGGTAAGTCAATATTTTGCCTTAATATGAGTGGCTTATAGCTTGTCCATTCAATAAATTTGAAGATTTGATTAATTGGGACATGTTATGTGAGAAGTTGGGAAGTGATGAAGCTAAGTATTGATGAATGAAGTGTTACTTTATGTTGTTCTTAGCTAGAATTAGAGGGAAAATGAGCAAATCACTTAGTTATAACAAGTTAGTTAAATACAAAGGATAACTTAGAGGATTTTGAATGAATATCATAACAAGAAATCTACTCAAAAGCAGAATCAGAGGCAAATTTAAAAGTGAAATGTAGGTATAAGGGAGTTCAGAAGCAAAATCAAAGGATAATTTCCTAAATATTCTAAGGTTAGCTAAAATTAGAGGGAAATTTAGAAACTTTTGTAACCTAAAATGGCTTATAAAAACTAGTGAACTACTCGAGAAGTCCTAACTAGTAAGTAAAAATAACTTATAAAACTTATGTCAAAATAACTTCAATTATATAAAATAAATTAATTACTATTAATTCAAAGATCGAATATGGATTAAAGCTAATCTATTGCATATGTATCGGGGTGATTGAAGACAAAGAGGGCGACGGTCAAGAAAAGTAAAATAGTGAAGTACCGATAAGTTGAGATCCATGCATCGCGACATGTTAGAGTACTGCGTTAAAGTACTTGAAGACTTAGGAGTGCATTTAGTTATGCTTGTAATTTAGTTGATTATGCACCTAGCAAGTTTGTGATTATTTACTTGAATTGTGGACTTAGAGTGCTGCTTTGTTTGAATATGTTTGACTTGTTTTGCTTTGTGAATTTGTTGATCACCCCTTAAATGGAATTAATTAAAGACTAACCTTAACTTAATTGGTCATACATAACAATATTTTAGATCAAATACCAACCCCTTCAATGAAGATAATTGAAATGGTTTTTTTCTTACTCTTAGTCAAACTAAATGATAGGAAAGGAGGTTGCGGTAAGGTTGGAGGCCATGGTTCTAAGGCAATTTTAAGAGGAGGATGTTTTCCATTACACAAGCCTAGGTTTAGTCTGATTGGAGTCACATTGAAACTCCTCAATTCGAGTTAGTGTAGATGAAATTTCTCTAACCTCACGATAGATCGATTAACATTGTGTAAAGTTATATTTGGTTGCTTGCATTGCGTTTCATTAAAATAAAATGCTTGAAAACCATGTTTTTGTTTGATGTACTCTTTTATCTCCATCTCACTTACTGAGCTAGCCAAGCGAACATCCTTATAGACTCTTTTCCTTATACTGAGTAATGATTAAGGCTACAATGTAATAACCACCCTTAGGTTAGTGTGCATTGGGTTGGGGGATTGATGAACTAGAAGACGTGTTAATAAGTGCGTTATTACAAATTTCATTAGTAGGTATTTATTAGTGCTTTTGATATTTTTGTAGGTTTTTTGTAAATATTTGGTATTTAATTAGAAAATATTTTTATTTCATGCTTGATGGAATAATTGAGAAGAAAAGGAAGAAAATGAATCAAATTTCACTTGATTTAGACTTGGATAAAAAATCATGTTGAAGGTTATGTCAATTTATTTAAAATATGATCGGAAAGTTATAAGATCATTTGACGTGATCATGTAGTATAGATGTGTCATATGTAATTTGAAGTCCAACCCACACGTTGAAGCCCATTCATGTCAATTCAATTCAACATTCAGCCAATAAGAATTGAAATTGCAGCCACATTTAAGTCAATGGTTAAGCCTAGTGTGCCTTTCAAATTGCTTTTCAATTGGAAGTCCAATTGCAATCCACAATGTTAATGTAAATTCCAAGCTACAATTGATAATTGGAAGTCATGTTATGTATTAGATCTTTCTCATATATTTTGATAATAGCAAAAAGGGATAAATGTTAATGAATCATTAAGATTGCAGGCATTCAAAAACTAAGTTGTCTTTAGAAACTTATTCAAAAGGTCTAATGTGATAAAAAATGATAATAGTCTGAAATTTTTCAAAAAGTGTTTTAGAAGCTTTATAAGTAGAAGAGGTATAGCACCTTAGAAGCTTGCTCAGAAACTTTAAAGAAAGGAAGAATTGATACTCTTTAGAAGGTTATTTAGAAAGTTGATATGGAAAAGTAACGCGAAAAATTAATTGATATTAAATTCGGATTCAACATGACTTAGCTCCACTAGATTAGGAAAATACACTTAATCTTAGTTCATTAGGAAAATACACTTAATCCTGGTTCACTTAAAATGGTACCAAGGTCCATGGGGATTTTCGAGTGAATTAATTTTTGATAAATCAAGATATACACAAATACGGATAAGGATAAGGTTGATTTAGAGTTTTTGAAACTTCAAATCTTAAATATGAGTTTTATCCAAAAGTTATTGATTAAGCATATCTCCTCGACAAATTCAAATTAGAAGCTTATCTAGTGGTTACAAATTGAAGTATATTTGATCTAAACAAGATAACAAGAGTTTTCTTTTTAATCTCAAATGATTGGGATCTTCTCAAAATATCCAAGGAATTATCTTTAACAATTAATGGTTAGATAAATACGAAAGTGAAGATAATCTTTAAATTAGCTGTTGGAAGATTTTAATATAAAAGGAGAAAGGATTCGAAACGTTATTTTTCACAATAACAACAACTTTGGAAAATCACAGAAAGTTCTTTAGATACTTTTTCAAAAAGTTGCACCGAAGCAAACAATACAACAATCATTATTTCTTTTTAGAGCGAAATTAATTGAGATTTATATTTTTGTTCTCTTGTAATCTATAATTTTTATTTTTTTTGTTTGAGTGTTGAAATAAGTATGTTTGTACTTTGTAGATCTATATTAGCCTAAATTATAGAGAGGCTAGATAGGCAGAGTAGAGTGTTGTGAAGCCTATGCATGATGAATGCTTATAATCTTTTTGTGATTTGATTTACTAGATTAAGTAGAACAGTATCGATGTAGTAGACTGGATCTCCAGCAGTGGAGTTGGAAGAAAGCAATAGGTAGAAGGCTGAAGCTCTATAAATCCTCAGCTTGATATTCTCCTTCCTTACTTTTTTAATTTGCTTTATTAATTATTGTGTGTTAAATTATTAAAATATCATTGTTTACCATTAGAAGTTGTTAAGAGGGATAATTTTATTTTTCTTATATCAAAAGGTTTTTTAAAAATTTAAAGATACCAAATAACACCACCACCACCCCTCCCCCCCCACCCAATATCTTATATGGGACCAACAATTAGCATCAAAGCTTCGCTCTAATATTTTCTAGAGTTCAAAATCATGGGTAAACCAAGTGGTAGTTTAATAGTTTAGCCTCACAAGGTACCATTTTTTTAGGGAGCTAACTTTCTCTATTGGAAATTCAAGATGGAGACGTATGTGAAAGTATCAGATTATCAAGTTTGGCAAATTATTTCTACAAGAGATCTCAAAGTTCCAATCATTATTACGTTAAGAGATGATATCATCAAAGTCGAACTCAATTCAAAGGCTAAGAATCTTTTGTTGAGTACTATTGCACGATTAGAATTTTATCTAATTGCTTCCTATGCAACAGCTAAAGACATTTGGGACACTTTGATGCAAACCTATGAAGGCACAAAAACAATTAAGGATATAAGAATCAACTTACCGGCTTAACAATATGAAACATTTTGAATCCTTCCTAGTGAAGAAATTAAAGACTCTTTTAGTAGATTTACTGCTATAATTAATAAGCTGTCTTCTCTTGGCAAAATTATTAGTGATGCAGATATGGTATGCAAGATGCTAAGGATTTTTCCCAAAACTTAGAATGTAAAGAAAACTGCTATAAAAGAAGCTTGTGATCTAAAAACATTAACTCTAAGTCAACTGTGCAACAAGCTTATGACATATGAAATTGGTTTTCTCAAATAAAAAAGTACCTCAGAAGATATAAGGAAAAGGTACATACCCTTCAAAGCTAAAGAAATAGATGCTGATTCAGAAGGAGAAGATCCATCTAAAGAAGAAGAGATGAGGACATGATACTTTTAGCTAGAAAGCTCAACAAATGACTTAAGAAAAAAGGGTAAAAAAACACTTACTAAAAGATTTACTACTAATAAGAATCGGTTTGTTGATATAAGAAAGGCAATCAAAGAAAAATAGGAGAAAAAGTTCAAAAAGGAGATTATTTGCTATGAATGCAAAAAGCTTGAGTATATCAAATACGAATGTCCCATGTTAATTAAGAAAATGGAGAAATTCAATAAGAAACGCAAATCTCTAATGGCAACATGGAGTGACTTGGAAGATTCAGAAACTGAATCAGAAGGTTTAGAAAAATGCGAGAAAGCCAAACCTATGTCTTATGGCATTTTCTAAGGTAGATTCTGAAACTGATTTTGATTCTAATTTAAAAGTACCTGACGATATATGTGTTCAAATTAACAAACTCCTTAAAGCTTTTTCTAAGTCGAGTAACAAGATATCTAAGTTTGAATCTAAAGTAAAAATATTGAAAACCGAAAAGCATGTATTTAGTCAAGCTAATAAATTGCTAGCAAATGAAAATGATTTTTTGAAAAATAATTTCAAAGGATTGCATATTGCCCATAAAGCCTTAGTCAATGAAAATATTATTCTAAAAGAAGAAATAAAAGATTTGAAGAATTGTGTAAAGGATTTGTCTAAGTTAATCAAGAATACGTTTCGCAAGTTTGATGAAAATAACAAGAAGTTACAAGTTTGATTTTCATAAAGTTTTCAAAAATTTAAAATTATTAATTTACCCCCTCCTCTTTTTGATATCTTATACGGAACCAATATCATGAAACTTAAGCCTAATCCATAACTTAAAATTGGAAATTCAATGGACCATGGGAAATTCAATACCTGCACGAATAGCAAGCATCCCACGTGTAATTGGAAAGGAAACTGGTGTCGTGCCTTAAACTGGAAAAGCACATACAGAAATCACGAAACCCATGTGTCAACGTCCGAAAGCAATTGCAAATTGCAAGTCCACTGTCATAGTCTCCACATGCCGAAGGATTTTGTTCAATATTATATACTATATAAAAATAAAACACGAGCAAGGGGACTAATAATCGGACATAGATGAAGACGCGCGGGAACGGACCATACAGAAATCACGAAACCCATGTGTCAACGTCCGAAAGCAATTGCAAATTGCAAGTCCACTGTCATAGTCTCCACATGCTGAAGGATTTTGCTCAATATTATATACTATATAAAAATAAAACACGAGCAAGGGGACTAATAATCGGACATAGATGAAGACGCGTGGGAACGGACAATATCATAGCTTTCGCATCTTTTAGTAGAGCAGTTCGTTTTAGTTTTCTTTTAATTTGTAACGAGATCAATATTGATCATAAGCGGTGACGTAACTTATTTAAAGATCGAAAGATTTGGAAATCTAAATTTTTTTATATAAGTTAAGTTTTTTCTTTCTTTCTTGATATCTTTGTTTATAGATTGTGTTTTTCCACTTATGATTTATGTACTTTATATAATCATGAATTAGTGTTCTTTTTTGTGATATAACATTGATGGATCTTTAATATTTTTATATTAAAGATTTGAATATTGGTATTTTTGATACTCTTATCATCGAGCATGTATTTTATTAATTGTAGAATATATGTTAGATTGAATTGAAATCTAGGAATAATGAAATTGATTTAATCGATTTTACGGCAAACTGGCATCAAATTACAAGTAAAACATTAGAGATAGTGCATTATAATTGAGTTAGGGTTTAGAACATAAATCGATTAATTAACTAAATAATTTTTTTTAAAGATAGGAAGACTTAGTTAATTAATTAGGGTAATTCACACTTCAAGAGAAGGTGATTCTATACTTTATTACTTTGATAACTTAAGAGAGAAATTGAAGGAAATAATCTAAATTAATCAAGGATATAATAGCTAAATATGGTATATTTTAATATCATGATTATTAACATCATATTTGATAGGCCGTGCCAAGAGCTAACAAGGGTAGCCATATCGAGGGTAGATCCAAGCTTGCTAAAAGCTTGAAAACAAGGTGGGAAATGCATGAAAAATAGGAAAATAAACAAGCAACCCTTGAACAGCTCCAAAGATACGACGCATTAGAGAATTTTTGATGACTCATGACTCAACTCAATGTGACATATGAGCTGGTCTAATATAGGTACTCACCATCTGGCTTAACTTAAGAGTTAGGACAAAAGTGAAGTAAACAAACAGTTAGCAATTTTCACAAAGGGAGTATATTCAATATTAGAGAATGTAAGATGATCATCGTGTAGCTACATGTATGGTGACTATTTATACCTAAAAAGCTAGGGCATCTTACTTAAAATATAAAAGACTAAAAGGGTAATATCCAAAATAAGTATGATATGAGGATTGTCCAAAGGGTATAATTGAAAATATGACAATAATGGGTATCTTGTATGGAAGATTTTATCACAAGGGTCCTTGGACATGTGGTGGATGACTAATGGTTGTGCGTCTAGCAACATGGACAAATTGTTCAACTAGCTTAGGTGCTACTGAGTGAGGTTGCTGAGCCGAGTTGATAGTTTAGAAGTGTTGAGTTGATTAGGTGACTTTCGAGGCAAATTTGGCTTAGACGTGTTGGGTATAGTTTGGGTTCAAGTCGGCTTAGCGGCTCATTGGATGGGCTAACCTATTGTCTAGATGTGTCTCGAGTCAATAGCTAGAGACTATCGATAAATACAAGAGGATTTGGCTCGGCTAAGGCATCAAGTCGGTAGAATATAGTAGCCTAAATTCCTTAAATGTGGTACATAAAGAAATAACTTTTCAGGCCATGCATTCCAATCCTCTAGCTCGGACTCGGGTTAGGGATCTGGTGGTTTGATTCCTATTATCCCCATCGAGCTGATTGGGATTTAGGATCAAATCCAGCTAGTTTTCATCCAAGTTCTCCTTGGGTTGGTTAGGATTGAGATCGACAACATTAAACACGCCTAATACTCTAAAGTCTTCTAGTAGCTCTAGTGGTATGCATTGCCATTTATCTTCTAGAGCATCTTAAATGGTCCTTTAGCTCTAGCAGAAAACTTTTTCTTCTTCTTATTTAGAAACCTTTCCTTGCTTAAGTATAGCCACACTTGGTCACTGAGTTGAAACTACTTAGTCTTCCTTCCTTTTCCTTTCCCCTTTAGTTTTTTGGCAACTTAGTCAATGTGTTGGGTAACTTGTTGGTAGATCTACTAAAGGGATTGGGCTTTGGTTCTTGTTTCTAGATCTTCTTGGTCAATAGGCAGCATCGAGGTATAATTGAGGGGTAACTCGAGGTTGAAACCATAGATGACCTCAAATAGGGCATGCTTAGTGGTGGCACGTACCATCCTATTATAAGCAAATTATACTATTGGCAGGCAAACGTCTTGGTAGGCTAAGTTCTTTGCCATTACGGCTTGGAGTAGTAATCCCATGGTACGGTTGACCACTTCTATCTGGTTGTTGATTTAGGGGTGACAAGAAGTCCTGAACAATAACTTGGTTCTCATTTAGCATTAAAGAGTTCTCCAAAAATGGCTTAAGAATTTTAGGTCTCTATCTGACACCACACTCCTTGGCATTTCGTTCAAGTGAATTATTTTCTGCAAAAACAAAGAAGAAATAGCCAAAGTATCATTAGTTTTGGTATAGGGCATAAAATGCACCATTTTGCTAAACTTATCTACGACAACCATTACAGAATCTTTGCCTCGAGCAATCGGCCCATGGTTTGGTTGGAGTAGGTAGAGACATTGCCTTATCTTGTTCTACTCAGCTTTTTGCTTTCTTGCAGATGGTGCATCCCTTAATCACACGATGTACATCACATTCAATCCTAGCTTAGAAGAACCTATCATTCAGTAGCTTATACGTCTTTAGTTCTCTAAAGTACCCAGAAAGTTCACTATGGGCTTCTCTCACCAACAGTTCTCTTATCAAACAGGTTGGTATGCAAAATTTGCCTCCATAGAATAGGTAACCATCCTTCACATGGTATTCATCTACCATTCTTCCTTCTTCACATTATCTAAATATAGGACCAAAATGAGAATCATACCAATATTGATTTTTAATACTTGTAAACCCCAATAGTTTAGTCTACAACTCAATGATAAGAGCATGTCTTCTTGACAAAGCATCAGTAACTATATTATTCTTTTCTTGCTTGTATTTGATTACAAAATTGAATCCTTCTGGAAATTCAATCCATTGAACTTGGCGTTTAGGTAACTTGGATTAGCTTCGTAGATATCTTAAGGACTGACGATTTGTGTAGATGATAAACTCCTTTGGCAAAAGATAATGTTGCCATGCGTGAAGAGCTTAGATTAGGGCCAAATGTTCTTTTTCATACACAAAATAGTTTAATTGCACTCCTTTGAGCTTCTCATTGTGATAGGCAATAGGTCAACCTTCTTGCATCAGCATAACTTTGATGCTGACACTTGATGCATCACATTTAAGCTCAACTACTCTATCAAAGTTTGGCAGAGCCAAGACTAGGGCAAAGGTCAACCATGCTTTCACTTCGGCAAAGCCCTTCTCTTCTTTCTCTCCCCACTTGAACTATGTATTCTTCTTTATTAGCTCAATCAGAGGTGCTACTATAGTACTGAATTCTTAGATAAAGCATCGATAAAATGATGCTAATCCATGAAAACTCCTTATCTTAGCACATGAAGTTAGGGTCAACCACTCAACAATGGCTTTAACTTTTTCTCCATCAACTTTCAATCTTGTTCTACTAACTACGTAATCTATGAAGATTACTTCTTCCTAACAGGAATAGCATTTCTTTATGTTTTCGAACAATTTCTCTGCTCGGAGTTCATTAAAAATAGCTCACAAATTATCCACATGACTTACTAAGTTAATACTACAGACAGGGATGTCGTCAAAATAGACAATGACAAACTTTTCGATTAGATCTCTCAGGACATCGTTTATCAATTGTATAAAAATGCTTGGGGCATTTGATAACCCAAATGTCATGACCATCTACTCATATAGGTCATGTCGGGTCTTAAAAGTATTTTTCCATTCATCCCCTTGCCTTATTCGAATTTGGTGGTATTCGCACTTTAGATTAATCTTATTGAACACTCTTACACCACTCAATTCATCTAACATATTATCCAGCCTCAAGATGGGGTATCTATATTTGATTGTAATCTTATTGACAGCTTTGCTATCTACACATATATACTAGGTTCCATCCTTCTTTGGCACTACCAATATAAGCACAACACTAGGGCTAAGACTTTTCCTCACATACCCTTTCTGTAATAGCTCATTGACTTGTTTTTAGAGCTTTGCAACTTGCTTGGGATTCATTCTATAAGCTAGTTTGTTCAGTAAGGTAGCACCAGGTATCAAGTTAATGCAATGCTTTATGCCTTGAAATGGGGGTAATCCTTCTAGCGGTTGTT
The DNA here is from genome assembly GCA_024138015.1 of Lumnitzera littorea. Taxonomy (NCBI): domain Eukaryota; kingdom Viridiplantae; phylum Streptophyta; class Magnoliopsida; order Myrtales; family Combretaceae; genus Lumnitzera; species Lumnitzera littorea. The sequence goes on from JAMXBB010000006.1 coordinate 60,329,004, forward strand.
CTAGAAACAAGTCTACATATTTGGCCAATAGTTCCTTTATCTTTAGGGTAGTTCAGCTTGCTCCTTCAACTCTAATAGTCGCTTGGCCAATAAGAAGGTTAGCATGTCAGCTTTAAGAAAGTCTCACAGCTCAGCTCAACTCAAAACCAAAGCCTTCTTGGTTCTTTGAGTGAACTTAGCTTGCAGTCTACTTACTTGGCTCAACGTTATGAGGGTTAAGGTAATTTTCCTACCATCTTTCTCAAACACATACATGATCTTGAATGGTCATGAATAACCCTTTAATCAAAAAGCTAAGGTCTACCTTGCAATACATGAGATCCATATATGGGTAGTATGTCAAAAAGAACTTTATTAGAATAGCTTCCAATTGAGATCAGCAAGAACACTTGCTGAGTGACATTAGTGTTCCCTTATTGTTTAGCCAATGTAACTTATATAGCTTCGAATGTGAAATGTTTGGCAACTTGAGTTTCTTAATTACGTTGGCAAATGCCAATTTGCTGCAACTTCTACTGTCTATTGATAGGAAACAGGCTAATGGGCCTTTGACTTGTAGTTAAGCCCAAGGATTTGAAGGTTTAGTAAGGGGGATTCTTTTACTCCAACTGAAGCCAAGTACTTCTTTGTCGAGTCCCTCTGTATGCTGAGTTGAATGACTACCCATCTCTCTAAAGTATGTTGAGTTGTAGATTACCAAGAGAATAGACAAACCTTTTACGATTACTCACCTACACCCGGGCTAACTAATGTCTCAACATCTCCTTTGTTGAGAAGTTAAGAGAGAGAGAGAGACTAGACTAATCCTTAACCACCCTTACTTGAACAAGCAACTTGATTGTATGCTTTTGTTTGCATCCTCTAACAACCTCGCCAATGTGTCATTGCTACGTATACAAGACCATATGTAGAATCTGCCACACTAATCATTACTTTTCTAGAATATTTATTTTTACCCTTTTGTATTCTTGTAGATTGCTTCTTTAGGGTAATACCCTTTTTGTCTTTTCCTTTTTAGGCATGTTATCCTAAATTCTCAGGTATAAATACCCCTTGTATTTGTAGCTATAATTATCAAATTGAATATTAATACACTTGACACTTTTCCTCCTGTAAACACTGCTTTACATTCATTTCACTCTTATTCTCACCCTTAAGTAAGGCTAGGCGGTGAGTAACCTCACAAGTCTAATTCGTATGTCATATTGAGTTGTACCATAAGTCTTTAGAAGTTCCATTGGTATGTCATATCCATTAGAGCTGTTTGTGGGTTTGCTTACTTTTTATTTGCTTTTTGTTCATTCGCACATTTCCCCATCATTTCCTCTTTTAGCTTTCAGTAAGCTTAGACCCATTCAACAATTGGCCTTATCTATTCTTGGTCACAATTCACAACATCTTAGTATCAGAGCCAAGGTTTTGTTTGAATTGTAGTTTGTTTTTGAAGTTTTGTCTATACTTTGTTTTGTATGTATGACATAGAGCAAGTTATTGTGTTCACCTTAGCCATTGTGTTTGTTTGGTTTGAAGAAATGACTAATCCAAGTGTAAATGTTGGTGTTATAGATGACAACAGTAGAGTTGTCCACCATAGTTGACAGTCTCAAGGGACCCCTAGGAGTACTAAAGAGAGACTTGATGAGATAGCTAATATCTTAGTAGATTTAACTCGAGTTGCTTATATGTTGGCTTACTGACCGACTAAGGCCACGTAAAATACCCCACGAGTTACTTAATCTATTAGTGGTCAAAACTCAACTCAACAAGTTTGAGGTGGAGGAGTAGGTGGATGAGTAAGACAAAGGATAGACTTAGGGAACTAGATGAAGAGGACGAGGAAGAGTATTTTGAAGAAAAGCTAGCTCGAGTCTCCAGAGCATCTAACTATGTGAAGCTTCAGATTTTGAGCTTTAATGGATCTGGGAATGCCGATGAATATCTAGAATGAGAAGAGAAAGTGGAGTATGTTTTTTACTATTATCAGTATGAGGATTATGAGAAAGCGAAAACTACTGCTGCTAAGTTCTCCAGATATGTCGTCATGTAGTGGAAGAATTTTTAGGCTATGAGGAGGCAAGAAGGCTACCGAGAGATTAATACTTGGCCTAAAATGAAAAGAATACTTAGAAACAAGTTCGTGCCGAATACTTACTTAGAAGATGCCTTTACTCAACTTTAAGGGCTAAGATAAGGAGGCCAAACAGTCAATGAGTATGTTTAGGAATTCCAAATGCTTATGATCCAATGTGAAGTGGAGGAACCACCAACATGAACAATATCTAGGTTCTTTACTAGGTTACCAAGTGACATTCGAGACATTGTGGAACTCTAATGGTTTACCGCAATGGATGAAGCCATTAAAATAGCTTAACGAGTAGAAAGGTAGAGAAGAGGTCGAATACCGACTAGCTAACTCTGACAGATAAGTCACTAAACTCAGTTAAGTACCAAGCCGACCCTAAAGATGAATGTCCAAGCCAAGCAAAGAGGTTGACCTGATAGTAACGTGTCGACCTGACTTGAACTTACAAGAAAGGGTAAGGATCTGGTAGGAAGACAAGACAGATCAAGAGCTTCAAGTGCTAAGGTTTTAGGCATATGGATGCTCAGTGCTCGAACCGAAGAACTATGGTGATTAAGGGAAATGTCACGATGTTGGAGGTAGAAAGTACTAACAAGGAACTTAAGGAGGACGAGGGCACTGCTAAGAAAGAAATGACCGAGAAAGAACTTATTAAAGAGGATATGTTTATTAAGGACTCAGATCAATTAGTCCTGATTGTCCGACATGCCATGAACTTAGAACCTTCATGGGAGGAAGAGCAAAGGGGGATTTGTTGCATACCACCTGTAAGGTAAATAACCAGGTGCAAGCATTAATTGTGGATAGTGGAAGTTATACTAATGTGGCATTAGCTGAAATGGTTATACAGTTGAAGTTGCTGACCATTGCACACTCGAAGCCATACAAGTTACATTGGTTGAGTGATAAGGGAGCACTAGATGTCACCTGATAAGTATTGTTGCTGATCACAATTGGAAACTACTCCGACAAGATTCTCTGCAATGTGATGCCCATGTGCACTTCGTACGTATTGCTTAGCTAACCATGGCTATTTGATAGAAGAGTTATCCATGGCAGATATAGGAACACTTATGTGTTCGAAAAGGATGGCTAGAAGATTACACTGAACCTGATGTCGTCGAGAGAAGTTAATAAGTTACAGAAAAAACTTGCTCGCAGATCAAAGAAGACTTTGATGATGAGTAGAGCTAAGCTTTGAGAGGCCATCAACGCTGATAGGCCAACCTTCATGTTGGTCAGGCATGAGTTGAATTCTTAAAAGGATTCAATTTTGTGATAAAATACAAACAAGGGAAGAGCAATGTAGTTGTAGATGCTCTTTCGAGGAGGCATGCCCTTATAATTGAACTACAAGCCAGATTATTTGGGTTTGCAAGAATTAAAGAGCAATACTCTAAGGATCTACACTTTGGACTCATATTTGCGTGATGTGTCGATGGAAGGATAGTGGATAAGTACCATGTGAAAGATGGCTACTTGTTTTAAGGGGGAAAATTATGCATACTGACTTGTTCATTGCGGGAGCTACTGGTTAGGTAAGCCTACAATGGAGGATTATCCAAACATTTTAGGGAGAAAAGAACATATGAATTGCTGAGTAGTTGATTCTTTTGGCTAAGAATGAGGTGAGATGTGCACTAAGTTGTTGAAAGCTGTACCGTGTACAAAAACGCTAAGTGCTGAGCTAAAAAAGGGAAAGCATTGTTATTGCCTGTTTTAACAAAGCCATAAATCGAATTAAGCATAGACTTTGTTCTTGATCTACTATGAATTGCCTGAGATAGAGATTTTGTAATGGTTATCGTGGATAGGTTCAACAAGATGGCACACTTCGTGCCCTATTTTAAGACTAACGATGCTTCGATTATTTCTTCTCTTTTCTTGCAAGAGATTATATTGTTACATAGCGTGCCGGGGAGTATAGTCTCCAATAGAGACCTAAAGTTCTTGAGTCATTTCTAGAGGATCTTATAGCGTCGATAGGGATCAAACTACTATTCAATACTTCTTGTCACCCTTAAACTAATAGCTAAATAGAGGTGGTTAATTGCATTTTAGGATTACTGCTCCGAGCTATAGTGGGCAAGAAGTTGGTTAATTGGGATGTTTGCTTGCTAGTAGTTAAATTTGCTTACAATCGAATAGTATGACACCACTAAGTAGACCCCCTTTAAGGTTGTCTATGCTTTCAATCCCGAGTTGCGTCTCAATCATACCCCGTATCTATGCTCGTGTAAGAGGCCTTAATGCAAGAGTTAGGTCACAATCCTTTTATCACATCTACAATAAAGTCACTCAGCACTTCGACCAAGCCGCCAGATGTATGTGAGAGAAGGCCAAGGGTAGGACGGTGAAACATTTTTATTTGGGAGACTTAGTGTAGCTGTACCTAAGCAAAGAGAGGTTTCTAAGCAAGAAGAGGAACAAACTATCCCCAAGGGTTAAAGGACCTTTCAGAATCCTCCAAAAGATCAATGACAACGTTAATAGATTGGAGCTGCCTAAGGACTATAGGGTTTCTAACACCTTTAACATTACCAACCTCAATCCATATCACCTTAACAGAGAGCTGACTAAAGACCATTCGAATTTGATCCCAAATTCAAATCAACTTGGAGGGAATGATAGGAATCAAGTTACTGGGCCTTTGACTTATAGCCGAGCCTAAAGACTAGAAGGCCTGGCAAGGCGGATTCTTCTACTCCAGCAAACTTCTGTTGAAGTCAAGTACTTCTTTGCTGAGTCCCTCTGTATGCTAAGCTGAATGACTGCCCATCTCTTTCAAGTGTGTTGAGTTGTAGATTACCAAGAGAATAACCAAACCTTTCATGATTACTCACTTGTACCCAAGCTGACTAATGACTCAACATTTGCCTTGCTAAGAAGTTGAGAGAAAGAGAGACCGAATTGACCCTTAACCACTTGTGCTCAATTAAGTAACATGACTATACAATTTTATCCGCATCCTCCAACGGCCTCACCAATGTATCGCCCCTATGTATATAAGACTATGTGTAAAATCTACTACACTAATCATTACTTTTCTAGAATATTCATTTTTATCCTTTTTTATTCTTGTATATTACTTCTTTAGGGTAATATCCTTTTTGTCTTTTCCTTTTTAGGCATGTTGCCTTAAATTCTTAAGTATAATATCCTTTGTATTTGTAGCTGTAATTATCAAATTGAATATTAATACAATTGACACTTTTCCTCTCATAAACACTACTTGTTTACATTCATTTTACTCTTATCCCAACCTTTTAGCAAGGCTAAGTGGTGAATAACCTCACCGGTCCAATTTGTGCATCATATCCAGTTGTACCATGAGTCATCGGAAGTTCTATTGGTGCGTCCTATCCATTAGAGCTCTTCGTGGATTTGCTTATTTTTCATTCACTTTTTGTTCATTCACACATTTCCCCATCACTTCCCTTTCAAGCTTTTGTTAAGCTTAGACCTATTCAGCAACTAGTCTTGTCTATTCTTGGTTACGGTTCACAACAGTTTACTATGAGCACACAACCTTGTTCATGCACTTTACAAGTGATGTGAAACAAATTCTTTCTCTACTCCTCCTTGGTAAAGGGTTCTATACTTATTGCTTGTCAGACAACCAAGGTTAGTTTGCCTAGATCTTCTGCAAACACATCTTCTTCAACAAGCTCTCGTTTTTGGGTGGTATTCTCTTCAGGAGCAATTACCTTCTCAGGCTCCTCATGAATGCTATCCACATCGAGCTTTAGGATATCTCTCTTAATAATCATGGTTCTTTGGTTCAAACACTAAGTAGTCATGTGCCCAAACCCTTGGCATTTAAAGAATTTAATTTAGCTTGTTTAACTCCTAGATCCTTGTCCCTTCTCATAAGTTCTCGGCTACACATCACTATTAACTTGTTAGCTCTTCTGTTTAGCTCTAACATCTGCTCATCGGCTTGGCTTAGTACTTTTCTGAGCTTGGTAACTTCGTTGAGCAGGTTAGCTTTATTGACTAGGTCGACTCGTTGGAGGTTGGCTTGGCCTATTACTCTTCTATCTTTCCACTTGCTATGCTATTCTTATAGCCTCATTCAACGCAGTAAACTATTGAAGTTCCACTATATCTTAGACATCGGTTCTTAATCCATTAAGAAATTTGGATACTGTTTAGGTTGAGGGCTTATCCACTTCACATCAGATCATAAGCATTGGGAACTCCTGAACATACTCATCAATAGTTTGGCTTTCTTATCATAGCTCCTGAAGTTTAGCAAAAATATCCTATAGGTAGGTATTCAGTACGAACCTATTTCTGAGAATTCTTTTCATCTCAAACCAGGTGCTGACTTCTCTGTATCCTTCTTGTCTCCTCATAGGTTAGAAGTTCCTCCACCATATTACAACATAACCTAAGAACTCTACAACAGTAGTCTTCACCTTTTCATAGTCTTCATATTAGTAATAATAAAAAATATATTCAAGCTTCTTCCCAATCCAAATAGTCATTAGCATTTCCAGAACCATTGAAGCTCAAAATCTAAAGCTTTACATGGTTGACAACCTGAGGTGCTCAAGCTCACTCTTCTTCATTGTACTCTTCTTCTTCTCTATCATCCATATCACCTAAGTCAATCCTTCTCCGTACTTGTCCTCTTACTCTTCAACCTCAAACTTGGAGAGTTAGGATCTATCTTATAGTAAGTTAAGCAGCTTATGAAGTGTTCTGTACAACCTTAGCAGGTCGATATGCCAATGTATGAACAACTCTGGTCAAATTGGCTATGAGGTTAGCCACCTCATTAATTCGTTCGTCTGTACTCTTAGGGTATTTTGGGGTTGTTGTCCATTGATAGGAACCCGGCTATTGGATTTTTGACTCGTAGTCGAACCCGAGGCCTAGAAGGACTAACGAAGTGAATCCTCTTATTCCAACCAACTCTTACTAAAGCCGAGCTGATCCTTATTGTTGACCAACTTCTTATACCAAGCAGAGTAACTACAAATCTCTCGAAAGTCGTGTGTCGACTAGACGAATGCTCCGCTGATAGTCCAGCCTCTCATACATACCTACTCAGCTATGACTGAGCCAACCCTTAGCTCGGCAACATTATTGCTGAGAAGCTAAGAGCTCTAGCATATATTCGTAGCTACTTCTTCTCGGACAGGTTCAGATCTAACTAGCACCTTTGCTCGACACCCCTGCTCGGCCCTCCATCTTGATCGCACTATTTTGTTTATTTCTATCGAAAGCATCCCTAATAAGCTATTGCCACATATTCCAGCCCTAAATAAAGGAATCTGTTGTACTAATCATTATTTTCTTTAAATATTCATTTTTATTGTTTGTATTCCTTATACTTTGCTTCTTTTGGACATTACCATTTTTGTCTTTTTCCATTTTAGGTAGGTTGCCTTAATTTCTCAAGTATAAATACCCACTATACATATAGCCACAAGGATAGACAACATCTCATCATCAATATATTGAATATATTTCATGTGAACATTGCTCTCTTAGCTTATTTACTTCACTCTTATCTTAACCCTTGGGCAAGGCTAGGTAACAAGTAACCTCATCAAATTACCTTGTACGTCATATTGAGTTATGCTATGAGTCCTTAGAAGTTCTATTGGTACGTCATATCCCGTAGACCAATTCGTGGGTTTGCTTATTTACTTTTCTAGTCATTGCACTACTTTCCATCTTGTTCTTCAAGCTTTTAGCAAGCTTAAACCTACCATTACGATCAACCTTATCTATTCTTTGTCTCAATTTGCATCATCTTGGTATCAGAGTGGAAGTTTCGTTTGGGTAAGTTGTATTTGTATTTTGTGAAGTAGTGTTTACTATACTAGTATGTCAAAATTGTGAAGAGAATCACTAAAGTGTTTGAGTAAGTAGTAGGGTGTAGTAGTTTGCTCTCAAGTATATTCTATTTTACCTTGTTTCGAACATTTGAAAATAAAACAAGTTTTTATATAGTGATTTATTTATCGGTATAGTTATAGTGTTTATGGGTTAACTAGACATTTGTGTAGAGAGTGTGCATGTTGTTTAGTTTAGAGAAATAGTATCGATTACATCTTACATTTGAAGTTTGATACCCAAAATTGTCAAAGAAAATGACAAACCCAAGTGTTAATGCTAGTATTAGGGATGACAATGTGGTGTTGTCCACCATAGTTGACAACCCTAAGGCACCCCTAAAAGACAAACAATAGACATGATGAGGTGGCTAACCTCTTAGCTAACCTGACTAGAGCCATTCGTGTAAAGGCTTATTGAACTGTTGAAGCTGTATAAAACACTCCACAAGTTACCCAACCTATTAGGGGATAGATCCCAGCTCGATAAGTTCGAGGCAAAGGGATAGGAGGATGAGTGAGAAGGAGGATTGACTTGAGAGATTTAGATGATGATGATGATGGAGAAGAAGAGTTTGAAGAAGAAGAGTGAGCTTGAGCACCTCGAGCTACTGACCATGTAAAGCTTCAGATTCCAAGCTTTAATGGGTCAGTAAGTGTAGATGATTATTTGGATTAGGAGGAGAAGGTTGAATATATTTTTTATTATTACCAATATAAGAACCAAGAGAAAGTGAAGACTGTTCAAGTTATGCTACAATGTGGTGGAAAAACTTCTAATACATAAGGAGACAAGAAGGATACAAAGATGTAAGTACTTGGCCTAATATCAGGAGGATACTTAAAGATAGATTTACGTTGGATATATATCTATAAGACATTTTTGCTTGACTTCAAGAGTTAAGACAAGGAGGCCAAACTATTGTCGAATATGTTCAGGCTTTTCAAAAACTCATGATTCGTTGTAAAGTAGAAGAGCCATCAACACGAACAGTGTCTAGATTCCTTATTGGATTAAGAAGTGATATCCGAGACATTGTGGAACTTTAGCAATTTACTACAATCGATGAGGCTATAAGAATAGCCCAATGAGTAGAAAGATAAAAGATACCTAACCCTTGATGAGTTAACTTGTTTAAGGAGGTTATCGAGCCCAACCAAGCACAAAGTCGACTAGGAAGATAGATGCTAGGGTCGAACACAAGGGCTAACCCGATGGTGATGTGCCAACATGAACATATACAAAGGGACAAGGATCTGAGAGGAAGACGAGCCAAATCAAGTATTTTAAATGCCAAGGGCTTAAGCACATGGTTGCTCAGTGTTCGAACCAATGAACTATGATTATCAAAGGAGATGTCCCTAAGCTCGAAGTGGATATTATTGATAAGGAACCCGAGGAAGAGGTTGTTCCCAAGAAGCAAAACCACTAAGGAGGTTGAACCAGTTAAGGAAGATGTGTTCGTCGAGGGATTAGATAAGTTGGCTCTAGTTGTCTAACGTACAATGAGTTTGGAACCCTTACCCATAGAGGAGCAAAGGGAGAACTTAATCCACATCACTTACAAAGTGAATGATCAAGTGTGTACACTTATAATGGATAGTAGGAGCTACACCAATGTAGCATTTGTTGACTTGATCAAGAAGCTAAAGTTTTTTACTATCACACATCTAAAGCCGTATAAGTTGCATTGGCTAAATGAGAAATGAGCACTACATGTCACTCAGCAAGTATTGTTGTTGATCTCTATTGGGAATTATTTTGATAAGATCCTTTCTAACATACTACCTATGTGTACATCACATGTGCTACTTGGCTAACCTTGGCCTTTCAACTGAAGAGTTATGCATGATGGATTTAAGAACACCTATGTATTCAAAAAGGGTGGGAGGAAGGTTACTTTGAACCTCATGACACCAAGTCAAGTTAGCAAACTGTAAGCTTAACTTGCTCAAGGATCTAAAAAGACTTTAATTTTGAGTAGAGCTGAGCTCCAAGAAGCCATAAAGGCTGACATGCCTACTTTTATGTTGGTCAAAAGGCTATTAGAACTAAAGGAGCAGATTAAGCTATCCCTTAAGGTGAGAGAGTTACTAGATGAATATGCCAACCTATTTCTAGAATAGTTACTCAAAGGATTACCCCCATTTAAAGGCATTAAACATTGCATTGATTTGATACCCAGTCCTGTCTTACCGAATAAGCTAACTTATTGGATGAATCTTAAACAAGCTGTTGAGCTCTAAAGATAAGTCAATGAACTAATAAAGAAAGGGTATGTGTTACGATAGTAGGTCGGAAACTAGAATGGGTATTTGGGATTCAAGTAGGTATGAAGAACAAGAAGTCAAATGAGAGTTTTTGATGGTGAATGTGTATGGATATCACGTACCAAGATGCAAACACAATCAAGGGTTGAGCTCAAAATAAGGTTTGATATGACTCACGAACACTAAATGTCACTCGGTTTCAAATGAGATGTTATATGTGACTCATTAACTCGCTCAAATGAAGGGGTTTACCATAATCTTAAGGATGAAATTAATAAGAACACGAGAGAGATTAAAGAGTTAATCGATACACAATAATTCAGCAAATATAAGCTCTAAGAGCTCAAGAATGACTTTACTCGGAAGAGGAAAGTTCCAAGTGTATGTATGTTCTTCACTTTGTAATTTGTTATGTAATAATTGTCTGATTATTACAAATGTTGCTATTTATAGCAAGTCTTAAACCCTAGTGGCAAAACTGTAAATAATGTACAAGGCCTTAAACCCTAAAGAATGAGACCATAACTAAAAATAAGGAAAATATTCACAAGAATACAAAACTATGCATTTAAGGAAGAAATCAGCATGCAGTCATTCGACTTGTCCAAGAAGGAGTAGAATTCGAATTGGATGGGGTCAGTAGTTAGATGTCTGGGTTCAGGAAAGAGTCCCTGAAGTCTCGTAGTGCTTAGTTGAGACACTCGAAAGGTCATCCCATAATTGCTGACTATTAAAATTAGTCAACACTAATTTCTCTTTGCCATACCGAGTAGATCTTGGGCCTCTAACTTTCAGCAATGTGCTCTCTCAGCTTCTTGGTAGACGATAGGCCTAATGCCAAGTGTTTACCTTTCTACCTCTTGGTCATCTAATAACCACTAGGCCTCGGCACAAACTGTTCAACCTTGGCTTCAAGATAATCGTAAGCTGATTCCTATCACTATGTGAGGGAGAGCTTCAACCCCTACGCAATATTGGCATTCCTTATGTTGAAAAAGTACGGTACTTAGTGAATGTGCATAGACAGTAGAGCCGTGAACAAGATCATGGTTAAGTACAAATATTTTATCCCTAGATTGGATCATATGTTGGATGAATTGAGTGGAGTTAAAGTCTTTAGCAAGATTGATTTGAAGTCTAGCTACCATTAGATTTAGATGAGGTTAAGAGATGAATAGAAAACTGCATTCAAAATTCGACATAAACTTAATGAGTAAATGGTTATGCCTTTTAGACTATCAAATGCCCCAAGTACCTTCATGAGACTAATAAACCATATGCTAAGGAATTTGTTTGGGAGATGTGTCATGGTGTACTTCAACGACATCTTTGTATACAGTACTGACCTACTGAGTCACTTAAAACATCTCTATGCTGTAGTCGATATTCTTTGAGCTAAGAGGTTATTCGGTAATCTAAAGAAGTCTTATTTCTACTAGGAGGAAGTAGTATTTCTGGGTTATGTAGTAGGTAGAGGTGGATTATGAGCGGATGATGAGAAGATTCGAGCTATTGTTGAATGGTCAACTCTAGCCACTTTTGCTAAGGTGAGAAGTTTCCTTAGACTAGTATCGAGCCCTACTTAGTTTTCCTTAATTTAACCTATATTAAGCCTAGCCCACTTAATATAAATTACTTAACATTAAATTAAGGAAACATTTTTTCTTTTAAAAACCTTTTTAAAAAATTGTTTTTAAAAAATTTAAAAATTGGAGTCGCTAACTAGTTAAATCGATCAAAAGTAAAATTAGGGTTTTTGGGTAAGGAAATCCTAATTTAGCCACTAGTTTACAAATATTCTAAAAAATAATTTTTTAGAAAATTAAACAAAAAAGAAAATTAAGTTTGGGGGTTAACCTATTAAGATTAAGCCACCATATAAAAATTAAAAAAAAAAAACTAATTGGCTATTTTTTTTTATAATTTTTCTAAAAATACTAAGATATATTCAGATATGTAAAAGTGTAATTAAAATGAATTTTTATGATTTTTTTATTACATATTTTCAACAAATATATTTTTTTTTGTTATGATGGTCTCAAAGGTACCTATGTACCCAATATTATAATCAAATTAACGTAATTCTTTTTTTTTTTTTAGAAAAGATTTAGTGGGTAGATCTTTTTTAAAAGAAATCGAGCCAGATTTACATTAGTTATCAAATTATTATTTAAAAGAAATACCTAAAAGATCTAACTTCACAAATCTATTTAAAAAAACATCTAACTAACTAAATCTTTTTTAAAAACTCCAATTAAGATATTTTATTTTAAAAAACCACTACATGCCAAAAATGAATATTTTCTAAATCTTAAATACAAGATCTATTAAGATATGATTTGGATACATATCTTCTTTGAAGATATGATATGCAACTTTTTTTTCTAAAAAATGCAATTTTGGGTTAAAAAACGCAATTTAACTAAAAAAAACATGAATCTTTAAAAAACTACAATTAATCTAAAAAACAACTTGTGCTAAAAAAAGCAAGTTAGTAAAATCAAATGATTAATTAACAATATAAATAACTAATCAAGATAATTTACCTAAGCAGGTTGGATCATGCATGTGATGGTGAAGTGATCATATGTAGCCATATGCTTAGACAATATAGGCGTATGAATTGTGCATAGGTTGTGAATGTGACCTATGTGCATATTGTGCTCGTATGTGTTGATTGGTGCTAAATAGTAGAGGACAATGGCTTGTAAGTGCTCGTATGGAGTGCGACGTACGTACGTGAGTGAACAATGAGTGTAAGGGTGTATCTGATCAGTGGTGTATGTTGGGGTGTGTCTGATCAGTGTATGGACAGTGTGTTTATGTTAGCAAGTGAATTGTGTGTGACGGTGAGATGTGAGTATGTGTTTAAGTATCTCAAACGTAAGTAAGGATAATGTAAGTGGGTGTATGTATATGACGTGAGCAGGGAGTAAGTGCTATGTGTATGTGTCGTGAGTAAAGAGTTGGGAGAGTGTTGTATGTATTGAAATTGTGTGAATGTGTTTAGCTGTGTGTGAGTGAATATTGTGTAGTGAATAATGTGAGGGAATGTGTATAAATGTGTAAGAAATTAGGAAAGTGGCATGTGGAATTGTATGTGTGACTTCGGAATTTGTGCGAATGTGTGTGAATTTGAAAATGTCCATTTTTTATATCCCATTGTCTACTATTTATAGGACATAAATTTGGATCTTTCGGATCTTTTTGGATAAAGATTCAATCTTAACAAATCCAAGATATGATGATATGATAATACCGATTTAGATTTAATGAAGATTTAACCTAATTTCTGGAAACCCTATATTGATTTAGGCTTTCTATTTTAGGCTCGATTTAGTTCATCTTAATTTACCCAAAATATACGTTAACTCATTTAATAAATCTTAAGTCTATTTAGCCCAAAATAAATTAGATAAAAATTCACTTTATATTGGACTTAACTAAAAAATATTTTAATAAAGCCCAACTATTTAAGACTCTGAATTTATTAAGTTGAATGAACATCTTCAACTATTATCTAATTTGACCTTAAACCATTCAACTCAACTAGACTTGACCCGACTTGACACTTTATATTTTTTTCATTTTTTTATGCATATATTTTTTTCTTTTTTAATTTTCTATTATATTTTTTTAAATCTGGCCTAATAAGAAAAGACTCTTAAAGGTGGCAAAAATGAGATGCTAGAACTCCCCTCTTTGTAGGGAAGTTTGATTAAAACTTCGTTACAAGGATAAAAGAGATGCTCATTTTTGTCAAATCCTATCTTGAATTGATAGGGTGAAAATTATTGACTTGAATGGTCAGTTGAGCAGTGTCTTGTTTTAAAAAAGGATACCGACTTAAAAGGTCGATATAAAGAATAAATAGCCCATCTTGAAAGGATATGGCGAAGGAATAGGAGGCCCGTCTTACAAGGATGGGGCAAAGGGATAGAAGGCTTGTCTTGAAAGGATGAGGCAAAGAAATAAGAACCTATCTTGAAAGGACATGGTAAAGGAATAGGAGGCTCATCTTGAAAGGACGAGATAAAGAAATGAGAACCTATCTCGAACGGATAGGGTAAAGAAATAAGAATCTATCTTGAAAGGACAAGGCAAAAGGTTAGTGGCCCTGTCTTAAAAGAATAGGGCAAATGAATAGAAGGCCCATCTTGAAAGGATGGGGCAAAAGAACATGGAGGCTATCTTGAAAGGACTAGGTAAAAGGTTAGGGGGTTTACCTTGAAAGGATAGGACAAAGGAATAAAAGGTTTATCTTGAAAAGACGGGGCAAAAGAACATGGGGGCTATCTTGAAAGGATAGGGCAAAAGATTAGGGGGCTTATCTTGAAAGGATAGGGCAAATGATTAAGGAAGCCTATCTTGAAAGAATAAGGTGAATGATTAAGATATCTATCTTGAAAGGATAGGGCAAGAAATTAGGGTACCTATCTTGGAAAGATAGGGTAAGAGATTAGAGGGCATATCTTAAAAAGATAGGGTAAAAGGATTAAAGAAGCTTATGTTGAAAAGACAGAGTAAAAAGATATGATTAGGCACTCTACTGAAAAATTGATGTTCTTAACAGAAAAATTAACTTCTCAAAAAGATAGATCTTTCAAAGAAGAAAACTTAACAAAAGGGTTTGAAGGCATGGCTATTTTTTCTTTTTTATCCTTAGGATAATTGATATTCTTTAATGCAGGTTGAAAGTCTTTGAATACAGGATAACTAAAGTTTCCAAAATTCCTAAGATAGCCTAAACTCTTTAGTATGATGATAAAAGCTCCTGAATAATCTTTTTATAGGATTTTCGAAGCTCCTAAATTTTTCTCATACTAAAGGATGACTAAGTTCCTAAGGAAGGATGACTAAGGTTCTTGAACCATCAGATAACCGAAGTTCCCAAGATAAAGATAACAAAGGCTCCTGTTAAAATGACCAAAGTTCCAAAAGGATCATTAAGGTTCATGTAATTTCCTCAAGGGATTATTGAAGTTCCTAACTTGAGATTGACTAAAGTTCACATTGCAAATTCTCAAATTTTTCGCTTTTTGACACTCAAAGGAAAGACTAGTGCTTTTTTATTCAAAAAACTATTCATCTTTTTCTTGCTAATAAGGAAATAAATTTATATCGACTTTGAATGTTACAAATAAGCGATATGCTCATTCTTTCATCCCATTGGCCATTCATCCTTCATCTTTGATTGCTTGTTTGCTACAATGATGGAATAGGAAAAAAAAAAAACTTCAACTGAACACTTTGTTCTTCTTGCTATAAGAAATTCCCATTTGATTTTAAAGCGAAGTGCCTCTTGAACCCCTAAGGCATACTTGACTTTTGCTTCGTAAGTTTCATCCTAGGGAAAGTTTCTCAATTATTTGAATAATTTAGTCCAAGAAAACTTCCTTACATTCTCAAATGGCTTATTTTTACAACTACAATTCCAAAAATTATGGTTAGTATTGTAAGTGATACACTTTGATTGATTTGATAAGTCTCTTCCTCAATGTTATAACGTAGGCTTTTGGTCATTGGCTTAAACAAAAGGGGATATTGATTTGCTGGCTAATTTTGAAAAATTAATATCTCAACTTGGGTTGACAAGTCAAAAACCTTTAAAGGAAAATGCTAAGATGGGCTTGCCTTAGTTTCACGAGCAATAATTGCTTAAGAAAAGTTAATTTCTTTAGTCAAAAGAGTTTTCATAAGGGTAGTATAGGAGGTGAGACCACAAAATTAAATTTTTATTCCTTTAGGCTCGGAATCTCTTATTCAAGTTTGTGCTTTGAAGGATATTTGAAGAAAACTCAAGTCTTTAATTTTGGAATTCATGGGCTCGACTTTTCTAAGATATTCAAGCCCTAGGCCTTTTAAGAGCTTTTGAGCTATCCTTTAGGATGTGATCACCCTGCTTTTATTTTCTTCTTCTTTTTCCTTTCTTTTTTTTTTTTTATCTTTTCTTTCCCTTTTTTCTTTTCTTGTGTTCTTTTTTTTTTCTTTATTTTTTCTTTTCCTTTTCCTTTTTTTTTTCTTCTTTTTTTTCAAGGTGATCACCCTTCAAGTGTATGGGTTTCCATTTGAGAAGATTCAAGGCCCTAGAAACATGAGTTTAAAGTGTATAAACCCGATGAAGTGTGCATGGCTTTAGAGTATTTAGGAAGAGTCTATGGGCTTGAGGTATTTGAAAGAGAGTATGGGCTTGAATGAGGTGCATACGGTTTAATACTCTTCTTCATTCTAAAAAAATGAGTTATTTGTGACAATTATTGCTCGTGAATTGACACAACTAAAGCAAGCATAAGTTAGGTTATCCCTTTTCTATAAAATCAATGGCCCTAACCTCCTGATTACCTTAATGTGGGTTGGTTCTTGATAGGGTTTATTTTTTGAAAAACTTCCCTCAAATGGCTTAAATGGGCTTGCAAGGGATAAAAATGTATGGGGAATGAAATGAATACCTATCATCCTTTCAATTTGTGTATCACATGCAAGATAAATCTCCTTTAAGGAACGAGTCTTATCGTCACTTTCATGTCTCTCAGCTCTCATGAGTGTTTTTTTTTTTTTTTTGTCAGTGTTTGGGATCAAGGCTTGCCTCTTATCATTCTAAACTTTTCAAATAATGAGATACTTTCATTAGTTTAATAATGAAACATTTTATGTTTTGTTTACTCTTATTTGCTCCAATCTCATTTGATAAGACTAGATATTCTGTGATGTCCTAACAAGTCACATGCCCTTTTGCCTTTAAAAAAAATTTCCCTTTGAGACTTAATTAAATGGATCCTTTTATTAGCCCTCCAGCCCAAGTTCATTCATAGTGGAGATAAACTTTGTATTCAATGTTAACAATAGAGCGTTGGGCTAATTTTTGTGGGGTGAGTGTTTAGGGCCTTCTAGGCTTGAAGAGGATCGATGTTGATGAGTAAGCCACACGTTTGGGTCTTTTCTAGCTTGGAGTGAGTTGAAATAGGTAATGAGGTCTATTGTTTATGTTTAGGCTTTTGTGTTTAGGGTTTCTGAAAGGCTCTGGTAATGGCCTTCTCTTCAAGGATTGTGTTTGGTTTAAGCTTTTCTTGGGGATATGCTATGTCTCCACCATTTTCAATTATCAATTTCCAATATGCTTTTCCCTTTTGGCCCTTAGTATCAAGTTTAACTCCTAAGCTACACAATACTTTGAGCTTAGAATGAGTGGTTGCCAAGATTAGGCTTGGGTCAGAGTCGTTGTAGTCAGTTGTCTTAACTTAAAAAATGAATGGCTATGGGCTTTAATAATGGGCTTAACTGCTTAAAAGTAATAACTCAAAGTCCATAAAACCCGTACTTGTTAGTAGGTTTTTTTTTTTTTTTGAAAAATTTATGATTTTGTTAACAAACTCTATTCAAAAGGCATTTAAAAACACTTATATTACAAAAACTTATATTACAAATAAGGCTACTAACATCTCTTAACTTAATGGAATGACTGAAAAAGTTAAAGAGTTGACAATGAGTAGCTATTTTACAAAGTTAACAACCGAGGATAATGACTTATTTACAAGTAAAAATTCTTGAAAAACCATGAAGGATGCTAAAGAAAATCTATGATATTGATGACTAGATTGCTAACATTGTCTAAAGAAAAGAAAAAGCTTGAAGCAACATGATGAGGATGACAAAGCTTCAAAGGAAACAACTGATAATTGAAGGGTTATAATTTTACATGAAGGGTGTCTAATGTTACAAAAAGATGATTAAGAGACACTTTAAGGATGACATTTACAGGTTGAAGGATTTTTTATTTATTCTTTTTTTTTTTATTTACATGAATGTATGTTATTGTACAAAATTTTTCAACAGAAATAAGCAACACCAAACAATAGAATAACAAAAATGAACAAATAATTAACATATAGTAGAAAGACACATATGCACATGCTAGGTTAGCAACTAGATAATAGTGTAATAACTTATTATCGTAAAAAATTTCGAGTTGTAACCTTATTATAATACCACGATTACATTAATTTGAGTACAAATGCGCTAGGTTCTTGTTGGTTATAGAATTTTTCTATGAGTATAGATATAGACAAAGTGTAGAGATTTTAATGGTTTATAGGGAATTTTTTTTTTACATGAAAATAAAATACTGGAAAAAATTTATACAACCACTATGTCACATGGAAAAATAATAAAATTACAACTCCTTACTTATGATTATATATATATATATATATATATATATAATGTAATTTAGTGAGTTAAATCTTAAATCTTGTTGTGTCACTTTCTATTTGTAAAATGAAAAAAAAAAAAAAGCAATACATAATACCTATATTACAAAATAATGCATGAGCAACCATAAAATACAAAAGAAGGACATATCTAAGATAACAATATATATACAACAAAGTATAGTACAAAATTAATATAATATGCTAACATGTCATGCAATAAAAGTCAGTAAACATTAAATTATAGGAATGGAATTATTATAAACTTACGGTCAAGTAATACACTTATATATAACTAGATTAAAATAAAAAAAAAATGAAGCTTATGGACACTTATATATAAGGGTATTGATTCTTTTAATTTCCCTTCTTTTTGTTTTTTGAAAAAAAAAAAAGAAAGCCCAACCAACTATGGATTATTAAATTTTCTTATAATTTAACAATGACTAACCCTTTTTTTTTTTTCCAAAAAGATTATGCAAGAGGGTGGGTTTGTGGGTCTTAAGCTCTATAAATCTAAGTATTTTCAGAGAAAAACCTAATGGGCCACATCAAAGCGTGAGTGAGCATACCTATTACCGCCAAGTGGGGTTAAAGACCCTAGCAACTCAAGGGTTGCATAATAGTAGCCCATCCTAAGTTCTTAAGGTGGCCCAAGTTCGATCACATTTAAGTATACGAATGATTTTTTTCTTTGTTTTAAAAAAAAAATCCTTAAATCTCTAGTAACAAGCCCATTGGGCTAAGTTTTTCTTGGAGGTTTGCATCACTAAAACTCAATTAGTACAACTATATTACAATATATAGAAAAAAAAAAAAAGAAAGCTCATTAATTAATTTTTTCATTTTTACATGGCTAGCCCACTAGCATTCCTAGTGGAGTCGCCAATAATGTTAAGCCGTATTTCATTTTCCTTAATCTAACATATATTAAGGACAACATACTTAATATAAATTGTTTGACATTAAATTAAGGAAACATTTTTTCTTTTAAAAAAATGTTTTGAAAAAAACTTAAAAATCAGAGTCTCTAACTAGTTAAATTGGTCAAAAGTGAAATTAGGGTTTTTAGGTAGGGAAACCCTAATTTAGCCATTAGTTTGCAAATATTTTAAAAAATTAAACAAAAAAAAAAAAAACTAAGTTCGAAGGCTAATCTATTAAGACTAAGTCACTGTGTAAAAAAAAAAAAAAAACAAGAAACTAGTAAGCTTTTATTTTTTTTATAATTTTTCTAAAAATACTAAGATATATACAAATATGCAAAAGTGTAACTAAAATGAATTTTTATGATTTTTTTATTATAGAATTTCAACAAAAAGTTCTTTTTTTTTTATGGTTGTCCTAGGATACCTACGTACTCGCTAATCAAGATTAAACCAACATAATTCCTTTTTTAGAAAAGATTTAGTAGTGAATCTTTTTTAGAAGAAATTGAGCCAAATTTACGTTAGTTATCAAATTATTATTTAAAAAAAAAAACCTAAAAGATCTAACTTCGTGAATTTATTTAAAAAAACGCTTAACTAACTAAATCTTTTTAAAAAACTCCAATTAAGATTTTTTATTTTAAAAAACCACCACATGCCAAAAATGAATTTTTTCTAAATCCTAAACGCAAGATCTATTAAGATACAAACCAGATACATATCTTCTCCAAAGATATGAATCTTGAAGAAAAGATATGTAACTTTTTTCTAAAAAAAGCAATTTTGGGTAAAAAAGAAAGCAATTTAACTAAAAAATTGAATTAAAAAAAACTGCAATTAATCTAAAATTTAACTAAAAAAAACATGAATCTTTAAAAAACTACAATTAATCTAAAAAACAACCTGTGCTTAAAAAAAAAAAAAACAATTCAGTAAAATCAAACGATTAATTAACATTATAAATAAATAATCAAGATAATTTACCTAAGCAGGTCGGACTATGCGCGTAATCGTACGTAGCCGTACGCTTGGACAATGTGGGTGTATGAATTGTGCATAGGTCATAAACGTAATCTGTGTGTGTGC
This sequence comes from Lumnitzera littorea, assembly GCA_024138015.1. NCBI lineage: Eukaryota > Viridiplantae > Streptophyta > Magnoliopsida > Myrtales > Combretaceae > Lumnitzera > Lumnitzera littorea. The sequence goes on from JAMXBB010000006.1 coordinate 60,349,429, forward strand.
TATGCTTGTGTATGTTGATTGGTGTTGAACAGTAGAAGACAATGGCCTGTGAGTGATCATGTAGAGTGCAATATGCATGTGTGACTAAACAATGAGTGTTAGCATGTATTTGATCAGTAGCGTGTGTTGCAGTTTGTTTGATTAGTATGTGGATAGTGTGTTTGCGTTGGTGAGTGAATTGTGTGTGATGGTGAAATGTGTGTGCACGTTTGAGTGTCTCAGACGTAAGTAAGGATTATGTAAGTGAGTGTGTATGTATGACATGAACAAGGAGTGAGTGCTACGTATGTGTGACGTGAGTAAAGAGTTAGGAGAGTATTATGTGTGTTGAAATTGTGTGAATGTGTTTAGCTATATGTAAGTGAATATTGGTGGTGAATAACATGAGGTGGTGTACTTTGGAGCTCAGTTATCATTAGGACTTACCGAGGCAGATATGAACTGAAATGGGTCCTTCAAGATATCGAATAAAATTAGAGAGAAATGGTCCACAACTGAACAAGAGTAGCTGATGTGAAGCTATTCAAAGGATGTGACTCACCAGTGAACACAATATGACTTGACACCACACTTGATATGATGCACAAGTTGATGTTAAGGTTTACCCACCATTAATCTTGAGCTACTCAGTAAAATTAGATAAGAGTGTATGAAATATGGACTTGGAGAGAGTTGTCTCACAAGAACAGAATATTTAGTATTAAAGTGTAAGTTATATCTGGCTTACAAAAGAAAAGGACTATTTATAGGAAGTCCCGAGGGCAGCATTACAAATAATGAAATGACAAGAAAGTATATACAAAAAGGGGATTCTTAGTACATACTAAAAAGGGTAAAAAAGACAAAAGACCAAAAATGGAAAAGTAATACTATGTTAGATAAAGTGGATGGGTGGCAATGCAACATTGGTCCCATACGAATATTCTTTGAGCACGATAGGCGGAGGGGTCAAAATGTTGCAGCAATAAAGGGTCAGGATGAGAGAGTTGGTGGAATGCCAAGAGAAAACTATTTGGCCATTTTAGGTGAGTCTCTCATCACTCAGCAAGAACTTCTGGGTAGTACTTGGTCAGATTACTCGATACAGGGTCCTCAGCAAGGGAATGGTCGGCATCATCACTACCAAGTGTATAGATCAATGTATGACAATTAAGGGACCTTAAGGAGTTAAGCCACATTCCTTTGGTGTAAACTTTCTTGTCATCAATAGATTATTGAAAGAGAATTTACTGTGTAAGGGATTGGAGTTCTCAAAGTCGTACACGGGTAATGGGGCTGTTGGTCGGCAGTTCATCAGTTCCCCGAGGTTGTTGAAGATTTTCCCTCAAATATTGTTCTTCATCATCTTTGGGCACATATGTAGTTAAGTCGACGATGTTGAATGTGGTAGATATGTTGAGACTTTCGGGTAGCTCAATCTCGTAGGCATTATCATTAATGCACCTTAGGATCCTATAGGGGCTATTTGCTTTGAGAGATAGTTTGTTTGTCCTCTTGCTAGGAAAGCGTTCCTTACTAAGATAGATCTAGACAAGGCCCCTAAGGGCATAAACGATTCATTTCCTTCCACGACTTCCTAATTCCATCATCAAGCCATAGTTTTGGCCAGTTGCTCAGCAATTCTTTGATGTAACCTGTGAAATTCCTAGGCACATTGCAGGCCGGATTGACTCTCCCCTTGAATAGTTGGACCGTTAACCAAGTCCAAGGGTAAGTTCGGGTTAAGTTTATAAACAACCTCAAATGGTGATGTTCCAGTAAAGCTATGAGTGGAGCGATTGTAAGCAAATTCAATGATGGGTAGCATAAATCCTAGTCACGAGAGTTCTTTCCAATAGTGGTGTACAGGAGATTACCGATGGTTTTATTAACTACTTCAGTTTGGCCATCTATCTAAGGGTAGCAAGAGGTACTAAACAGGAGCTTAGTGCCGAGTTTCCTCCATAAGGTCTTCTAAAAGAAGCTTATGAATTTGGAATCACGGTCGGATACAATACTCCTTGGCACTCCATGTAGTCGCACAATTTCCTGCAAAAAGAGGTTAGCGATGAATAAAGCATCATTTGTCATGTAGCAAGAGATGAAGTGGCCCATCTTGTTGAACCAATTGACCACCACCATGATCGAATTGTGTCTTTTAGACGTGTAGAGAAGGCCAAGCATGAAATCTATGCTTAGATTGGTCCATGGCTGCTCAAGAATTAGTAGGGGTGTATATTCTCCATAGGGTTCTCTCCTCCCTTTTGCATACTTACACACCTTACACCTCTCAAGTATTTGGTGCACATCTCTCATCATCCTAAGGTAGTAAAAGTGTTCCTTTAACATCTTAATCATAATCTTTTCCCCAAGATGGCCATCAAGACCCCTGGCGTATGCTTTTGGAACCAATAGCTGCCTTGCAAAACCACTTTACACGTAAATTTGCTTTCCCTTCATTAGGAACCCCTCACTCAAGTAGAATCAGTCTATAGCTCCTCTATCACTACACTTAGTTGCTAAAGGCCCAAAATGTAGGTCATATACATATCGATCAGGTAAGGTGCCAAATCCAAGCACTTTAGCTTACATTGTCGTAATGAGGGTATGATGGTGAGAAAGTACATCAACTACTATGTTGGTGCTTCCCTTCTTATACTTGATAACATAGCAAAAGGTTTCCAAGAACTCGACCCACTTAACGTGGTGTTGAGAAAGCTTTTGCTACCCACGAAGATGCTTGAGAGATTCATGATCCGAATAGATGATGAATTCTCTCGACAACAGATAATGTTGCCAGTTCTGAAGTGTAAGGACAAGGGCATAAAACTCCTTGTCATAGGCTGAGTAATTCAAGGCAGCAACTTAGAGTTTTTCATTGAAGTGAGCAATGGTTCGGTGCTCTTGCAGAAGGACAGCACTAATGTTGATGCCAAACGCATCACATTCAACCTCAAAAACCTTCTCGAAATCTGGTAGAGTAAGTATTGGAGCAGACGTCAACTTACACTTCACCTCTTCAAAACTCCTTTGAGACTTTTTTGTCCATTTAAACTTAACGTTCTTCTTGGTCAATTTAGTCAATGACGCAGTTATGGAGCTAAAGTTCCAAATAAATCTTCGATAGAACGAGGCTAGGTCATGGAAGCTCCTAACTTCAACTACACTTGTCAGCATGGGCCACTCATTAATAGCTTAGACCTTTTCATCATCAACTTAAACTCCACTCCCTAAAACGACATATTCGAGGAATACAACCTTGCTTTGATAGAACGTGCATTTCTTCAGGTTGTCGAATAATTTCTTGGCGTGAAGTATGTTAAACACCAATCTCAAATGTTTGACATGAACGAGAAGGTCGGCACTGTAAACTAGAATATTGTCAAAATAAACCACAAGATATTTGTCTATCAATGTTTTGAGCACATGATTCATGAGCCTCATGAATGTACTTAGTGCATTAGTTAAACCAAACGGCATAACCATCCACTCAAATAGACCATCTCAAGTCTTAAAGGCTATTTTCCATTCATCTCCCGATCTCATTCGTATTTGATGATACCTACTCTTCAAATCTATCTTCAAAAAGATACATGCACCATGTAAGTCATTGAGTATGTCATCCAATCGCAAGATCAAGTATTGGTACTAAACAATAAACTTATTGATGGCATGGCTATCAATGCACATCCTCCATGATCCATCTTTCTTTGGTATGAACACGGCTGGGATGGCACATGGGCTCATGCTCTCACAGACATATCTGCGATCTACCAACTCATCAACTTGCTTTTTCAGTTCGGCCGCCTATTCAGGATTGAGTCTATAGGTGGGTCAATTCGGTAGGGTTGCTCCAGGTTGAAGATCGATGCAATGCTCAATTCTTCTCAAGGGAGGTAATCCTTTCGACATCTCGGTAGGGAAGAGGTCAGCAAATTCCTGAAGTAGCTACTATACTTCGACAAGTAAGTTCTCGGCCTCTCTAACCTCTAAGAGTCTCCTAACCAAGAGGAGTACATAGTCCTCGGTCTTGACCTCTCGTATAAACTGAGCTTAGGAAATCACTAAGGACTTCTGCTGTAGAGATCTAGTAACCTTTTCCTGGGTTTCTTGCACTTCCTTAGAACTCATAGGTGTCAATATAACTTTCTTCCCGTCCTTTTGAAACTTATAGGTGTTTCTATACCCATCGTCTAATACTCTCAAGTCAAATAGCTATGGTTGGCCGAGTAATATGTGAGATGCACACAAGGGAAGGACATCACACATCACCTCGTCCCTATATCTATCACCAATAATAATCGGCACTTTGACTTACTCGAAAATGTATAATCCTCCTTTCTTATTCAGCTAATGAATCTTATATGACTTGGGGTATAGAAGAGTCGGCAATTTCATGGCCTTTACTACCCCTTGCATGATGTTAATATAGCTCTCTCTATTAGTGATCACAGCGCATAACTTGCCATTTACCTAGCAATTCATATGAAAGAGGTTCCCTCTTTGCTCATTTTCATTAGCCACAAAAGTATCGAGAGATCACCGAACAAAAAAGCAATACTCGGCTCTACCCTCAAGGGGTATCTCGGCTTCCTGATCTTCCTCAAATTCTCCTAGCATCTAATTGGTTACCACTTCTCCTTCTCCTTCACTGGCACTTTCTACTTTAAGCTGGGGGTTTGTCTCCCTTTATGGTCATGACTCGGCGGTTCGAACATTAACTAACTACGTATCCATAGTTAAGGCATTTAAAACATTTAATTTCTCGGGTTTTCCTCCTTGAACTTTGACCCCAGTCTCTTCAGATCTCAGATTCCTCGACCTTGCTCTTACCTTGGCCTTCGTCCGATTGGCTCGATATGTGACCTTGGCATTCCACCTCAAAACTATTTGATTCCCTATCATTTCCTAGTCTACTCGGTAGGCTAGTCCTATTCGGCATCATCGTTCGATTACTTGGCATTCGACTAGCCTAGTTTTGACATTGCCTTTTAACTCTCTAGGCTATATGGATGGTTTCATCTAAAGTTGTGAGGCTTTGCAATTCCACAACGTAACCAATTTCAGCTCGGAGTCTTGAGATGAACCGTACTATAGTTTGGGTCTTAGGCTCGTCAACATCACATCGTATCATAAGCAACTGAAACTCTTAGACATAGTCGTCTATGGACCTATTACCTTACCTTAAGTCTTGAAGTTATCGGAAAGTGTCTTGTTTGTAGTGTTCAAGAATGAATCTATTCCTTAGAACTCTCTTCATCTCATTCCATGTTCAAGCCTCGCGTCGAGTCCTTAGGCGAATATTCTATAGCTTCCTTCACCACATTGCTGCATACCCAGAAAATTCTAATGCGGCCAGCATCTTCATAATCATAGAAGTGAAATATCATTTCAATCTTCTCTTCTTAATCTAAGTAGTCATCAGTACTACCAGACCCGTTAAAGTTCGGAATCTATACCTTAAGATGTTCAGCACCTCTTGGCGCTTTGAACTTTCGCTCATCAATCCCAACGTACTGGTCTTCTTCTTCTTTGTACTCTTCTACTTTGTCTAACTCTAACCTTCTCCTCGTGACTCTATCAACACATCGCGGTGGTGCATGGTTCACTGGAAAGGCTTTTGGAGCTCACTCGTTCATTTGCCTCCTTAGTCTATCTTGCATTTCTCGGCCCTACTCAGCAACTCTCTCATGTAGTTCATTCTCTAATACCCTGTTTATTGAGATAGCTAAATTGGCCATAATAGTAGCAAGATCTTGTATCTGCTCATCAATAGTATGTAGTATTTGTTGGGTAACTCAACCACGACCATGGGCATCACTTTTGACATCATGAATCTTTCCTTATATACTAGGGTTCAACATTCTTAACACAAAATTTCAGTAACTACACTTCACATGGATGGCTATAATTATACACAGCATCTCAAATAGCAGACTGACTATTACTATACAGCTCTCGGTTTTAACCTCTACCTCAAGCTCTAATACTAAGAATATATAGTGTGCCTAGGAGCTCACTTATCACTAGGACTTACCGAAGTGGATTTGAATTGAAATGGGTCCTTCGAGATATCAAAGAAAATTAGAGAGAAATGGTCCACAACCAAACAAGAATAGCTGAAGTGAAGCTGCTCGAAAGATGTGACTCACTAGCGAACACAACACGACTTGACACCACACTTGATATGATGCACAAGTTGATATTAAGGTTCACCTGCCACTAATCCTGAGCTATTCAGCAAGATTAGATAAGAGTATGAAATATGGACTTAGAGAGGGTTGTCTCACAAGAAAAGAATATTCAGTATTAAAGTGTAAGTTATATCGAGCTTACAAAAGAAAAGGACTATTTATAGTAAGTCCCTAGGGTAGCATTACAAATAATGAAATGACAAGAAATTATATACAAAAAGGAGATTCCTAGTACATACCAAAAAGGATAAAAAGGACAAAAGACTAAAAATGGAAAAGTAGTATAATGTCAGACAAGGTGGACAAGTGGTAGTGCAACATTGGTCCCACATGAATATTCTATGAGCACAGTAAATGAGAGGGGTTAAAATGTTGCAACAATAAAGGGCCGGGATGAGAGAGTTGGCGGAATGCTGAGAGAAAACTATTCAGCTGTTTTAAGTAAGTCTCTCGTCACTCAGCAAGAACTTCTCAGCAATATTTGCTTAGATTACTTAATACAGGGTCCTTAGCAAGGAGATGGTCAGCATCATCACTACCGAGTATACAAATCAACATACAATAATTAAGGGACCTCAAGGAGTTTAGCTACATTCCTTCAATGTAAACTTTCTCGTCATTAGTAGGTCATCGAGAGAGAATTTGCCGTATGAGGGATTGGAGTCCTTGGAGCTGTGTACGAGTAATAAAGCCATTGGTCGATAGTTCATCATGAGGGAATGTACGCGAATGTGTAGGGAAAGAAGGTGGCATATGGAATTGTGTGTGTGACTTCAGGACTTATGAGAATGTGAGTGAATTTGAAAATGTCCATTTTTTACAGCCCATTATCCACTCTTTATAAGCCATAAATTTAGATCTTTTGGATTTTTTTTTAATGAAGATTCAATCTTAACAAATCTAAGATACGATGATATGATAATACCCGATTTGGATTCATTGAAGATTTAATCCAATTTCTAGAAACCCTACATTGATTTAGCTTTTTATATTAGGCCCGTTTGAATCTATCTTAATTTAGCTCAAAATACATGCTAACTCATTTAATAAATCCTAAGCCTGTTTAGCCCAAAATAATCATTCGCTTTATATTGGACTCAACTAAAAAGAAAAATTTAATGAAGTCCGACTATTTAAGACTCAAAATTTATTAAATTGAATTAACATCTTCAACCATTGTTCGATCTAACCTTAAATAACTCAACTCAACTCAACCCAACTTAACACTTTTTTTTTTCTTTATTCGTTTTTTTATATATTTTTTATTTTTCCTTTTCTAATTTTTTTTTATTTTTTATTTTCATTTTTTAATTTTTTATTATTTTATTATTTTTTAAAGACTTGGCCTAATAAGAAAAGACTCCTAAGGATAGCAAAAATGAGGTGTCTACAACTAGCATTCTTTTATTGAAGGTTCATTAGAAATTTCAATCCCATTGTTTCACCCCTTACCAAGTTAAGGAAAAAGAAGATTGAATTTAAGTAGGGAGAAAGAAAGGAAAGAAGTTTTGTTGAAATGAAGGCAAGGTTGACTTTTGCACCTATATTAGCCTTACCTGACTTTGAGAAGGTTTTTGAGTTGAAACGTGACACATCAGGCATTAGTATAGGTGCTATCTTAATGTAAGAAGGTCAACCAATTACCTAACACAGCAAAAAGCTCAGAGGACCTCAACTAAACTATTCCATTTATGACAAAGTACTCTTAACCCTCATTTGAGTGCTCTAAGTGTGGCAATACTATCTATTGCCGAGAGAGTTTGTTATCTATACAAATCATAAATCTTCAAGGTACCTTAGAAGATAAACTAAGTTATTGAAGTGACAAGCATGGCGGGTTGAGTTCCTTGAAGGATCCAACTTTGTAATTAAGTATAAGCAAGGTAAGAACAACGTATTTGCCAATGCTTTGTTAAGAAGACACGCATTCTTAACTAAATTGTAGACTAGGCTATTAAAGTTTGCAAGCATCAAAGAGCAATATCAGTAAAACCTTTGTTTTGGTCCTATAGTGGCATACTGTGTCAAGGAAAGGATAATGGATGATTACCACACTATAGAAGGGTGTCTATTTTATGGAGATAAGCTATGTGTGCTAACCTATTCTTTAAGAGAGTTGCATGTTAAGGAAGCTCATTCTAGTAGACTTTTTGGAAATTTTAGGGAGAAGAGGACATACAAATTGTTGACATGATGGTTCTTTTAGTTGAAAATGAGACGAGACATGTGCCAAGTTATTAAGAGTTGTGTTACCTACAAGAAGGCCAAACGTTAAGTCAAGCAAGCGAAAGCAATGTTGTTACCTGTCCCAAACCAACCTTAGACTAAGTTGAGCATGGACTTAGTTCTTAGATTATCAAGAATTGCCCGAGGCAAAGATTCTGTGATGGTCATTATTGATAGATTTAGTAAGATGGTACACTTTGTGCCCTACTCTAAAACTAATGATGCTTCAACTATTGCTTCTCTCTTTTTGCAAGAAATTGTTTGGTTGCATAGCGTACCAAGGAGTTTAGTCTCAAACCAAGATCTAAAGTTCTTAGGTCATTTCCAGAGGACTTTGTAGCATTAGATGGGCACTAAACTACTATTCAACACTTCTTGTCATCCTTAAATTGATGCCAAACAAAAGTGGTCAATCGTACTTTAGGATTACTACTCCAAGCTGTAGTAAGAAAGAACTTAACCAATTAGGATGTTTGTTTGCCCATGGTAGAATTCGCTTACAATTAAACAATGCATAACACTACTAAGCTAAACTCCTTTGAAGTCGTCTATGGCTTTAATCCCGAGTTGCCCTACGATCACACCCTTATGCCTATGTACGAGCAAGAAGACCTTAATGCAAGAGGCCGAGCGCAATCCCTACAGTACATCTATGAGAAGGTTACTCCATAGATTAATCAAGATGCTAAGAAAATGCAAGAAAGAGTCAAGGGAAGGAAGTCAGTACAATTTTAACTTAGAGACCTAGTATGGTTGTACTTAAGTAAGGAGAGGTTCCCAAGCAAGAGAAAGAATAAGTTGTTTACCCGAGTTAAAAGCCCTTTCAAAATCCTCTAGAAGATCAACGACAATGCCTACAGATTAGAATTACCTAATGATTATGGAGTCTCTAATGCTTTCAACATTACCAACCTCAGTCCTTATTACCTTAGGGGATAATTGAATGAAGACTAACCAAATTTGATCCCAAATCCAAATCAACCAGGAGGGAATGATATGAATCAAAGTATTGGACCTTTGACCCATAACTAAACCCGAAGCTTAGAAGGACTAATGAAGTGAATCCTCCTATTCTAACTAACTTCTGCCAAAGTTGAGTTGATCCTTATTACAAACCAACTTCTTATATTGAGCCGAGCAACTACACATCTCTCGAAAGTTGCATGTCAACTGGATGAATGCTCTATTGACAGCCTAACCTCTCATACATATATGCTTAGCTATGACCGAGCTAACCCCGAGCTTAGTAACATTGGTGCTGAGAAGTTGAGAACTCTAGCACATATCTGTAGCCATTTCTTCTTGGATGGGTCTAGGTAAACTTTAAATTTGAGAAACAATAGATACTATTCCTCTAAGCTAAATAGCACACAAACTCTCTTACATGAATGTCCAACAAATCTATGAACATAACAAGTATTCTAATGAACAATAAACTCAACTGAAACTTGCTCTGTTTTTGTATGTTCGAAACAGGGCAAAGTAGAGTATATAACAACAACAAATTATTGTACCTTCTACTGACTTGAAAATTTGTAGCTAAGCTTTACGTAATACATTACTACAATGACTACTACTCAAGAAGGTTCAAACATAACTTACCCAAACGAAACCTTGACTCTGATAGCAAGATGATAGGCTATGCTGAGAGCTGACAAAGGCGATCGTATTGGGGGTGGGTTTAAGCTTACTGAAAGCTTGAAAACAAGGTAGAAAGTGCATAAAGAATAGGAAAGTAAACAAGCAACCCTCGAACAACTCCAAGGATATGACACACCAAGGAATTTTCGAGGACTTGCAACTTAACTTTATGTGATGCACGAGTTGGCCCATTGAGGGTACTCACCACCTAGCCTTGCTTGAAGGTTAGGATAAGAGTGAGATAAGCAAACAGGCTGTGAGCAACATTCACAAAAGGGAGTATATTTGATATTAGAGAATGTAAGATGATCGTCATGCAGCTACATGTATAGTGGGTATTTATACCCGAAAAGGTAGGGCATCTTACCTAAAATGGAAAAGACTAAAAGGGTAATGTTCAAAATAAGTATGATATAAGGATTTTCAAAAGGGTATAATTGAAAATACAACAAAAATAGGTATCCTGTATGAAAGATTCTGTCAAAGGGATCCTTGGACACGTAGCAAATGACTAATGGCAACTTTTCCGAGGTGAATTTACCTCGAATGCGTTGTGAACAATTTAGGTTTAGGTCGACTGAATAGTTGGTTGGATGGGCCGGCCTGTTGTCTGGATGTATCTTAGGTCAACAACTAGAGACTGTCGATAAATATAAGAGGGTTCAGCTCAACCAAGGCATTAGGTCAGTAAACTATAGTAGTTCTGATTCCTTAGATATGGTGCATAAGGAAAGAACTCGTTTAACCATTCTTTCCAATCCTCGAGCTTAGGCTTAAGTTAAGGGATTGGTGCTCTAATTCCTATCAATATCCTAATATTCCAATTTGCTAGTTCATTGATTTAATTTTTTAAGGTGTTGATTTCTTATATTTTCTTTATTAATTAGAAGTAGATTTAATATTTTATATCAACTAGGAGAAGATTTACATTTTTTTTAATTCTAATATATTTTTGTTTTCCTAAATATAGGTAGGATTAATATTGTTGAGAGCTAATCTTGATCCCTATGGGAACGATATGGTCTTACCAATCTTTTATTATTACATACGTGACGTAATGCACTTACTAGTATAAAATATGCTTTCATTTTGATAGTAAAGGTTAGCGTATCAAGTTTTAGTGTTGTTGTTGAGGATTGTGGTGCTAATTTCAATCTTGAAGACTACTTATAGACTAGGTGTTTTGTTATATTATTTCTTATGTTGTAATTAGATTTAATTAATTTCTTTTAATTTTTTCTATTATTCAAAAATAAAAATAAAAAAGAAAAGAAAGAAATTTGAAAACACAAAAATATTTTATTTTCTGTTTTATTAGTTTTTATTAGATTTTAGTTAACTACTTTTATGTTATTTCTTTTTGTAGATACTTTTTGTGAGAAGAACCTAGAGAGCAGAACTAGTGCCATTTGATTTAGAGTTTAATAAGAAACATACATTAGCTAATTAATGGTATAGTCATGGCTAATGTACAAGTTAATAATAATCGGGCATTGAGGGAGTATAAAGTGCTTATAGTTGGTGGAGCTAGGTATGTTATCGCTAACCCTACCATTCATGCTAATGATTTTAAGATAAGACTCGAGCATATTCAGATGGTTCGAGCCAACTAGTTTGGAGGTGCTGTTAGTGATGACCCATACAAACATATTGAAAATTTTATACAAATCTATGAGATGATCAAGCACAACAGGGCATCAGATGATGCAATAAGGCTTTGACTATTTCCTTTCTCCTCAAGAGGTGAAGCGAAGCGTTGGTTGAACTCCTTTCTAGGTGGCACAATCACATGGAATCAAATGGTAGAAAATTTTTTAATGAGGTTCTTCCCACTAGCCCATATTGTTAAACTAAGAATTGAGATTATATTTATAAGTAGTACAATGGTGAGTCCTCGTTCGAGACTTAGGAGAGGTTTAAGGACTCATTGAGAATATGTCTACATCATAGGATTCTTACTTGAGTACCAATTCAAACATTTTATCATGGTTTAGGAGCCCAGCTAAAAATGATGTTGGATGCAACTTCTGGAGGTACATTAATGAATAAGTCATCAAATGATGCTTACAAGCTGATTGAAGAGATGGTGACAAATTCTTATAATTGGAAAATGGAGAGAGTGGCATAAAGAACAGCTACTTAGGTACATGAGACTGACACGATCATAGTGTTGACAAACCAACTAGCAACTCTAACCACTCAAGTGGAAAGACTCATGCCTATTTCACAATTAAATCCTCCAGTAGCTTGCGAATCATGTAGTGGCCCACATAAGTACTCAGAATGCCAAGTATGTAATTCTTTCACTCGATTTGGAAATTTATGTTTAGAACAAGTCAACTATGTTGATAGCCATCAAGTTAAAGAGAGTCGGGGGATGTGTTATAATACCTCTAATCGAGAGTGGCACCACAACCTCATTTTTTTATGGCATGACAATGTTGCAAGACCTTCTACACATCCAACAAACACAAATTGTGAGAAGTAAACTCTTGAAGAGATGATAATTGGTTTAATGCAGAAGTGGGACACATAATTTAAAGGCTAGTGATCTACCATCCATAACTTGGAGACTCAAATTGCACAAATATTAGATAGCTTTGCTACCATATAATAAACTGAGCCAAGTACTATAGAGAGAATTGAGGCTCTAAGCGGTAAGATAGAAACCTTAAATCTAGCTACTATATCAAATGTGCCGCCAATATCTTATTTAGGAAAGTCGAAAAGGAAGCAAGATGATAAGAAATATGCTAAGTTCCTGAATATGTTTAAGAAATTATACACAAACATCCCATTTATAGATGTATTAGAGTAGAAACCTCATTCTAAAAAGGTTTTTGAAAGAGTTTCTTAGTAAGAATAGAAAGTTAAATTGGTGAGAGACGATCATGTTGTCTCAAGAGTGTATAGATGCAATCAAAGAAACCCTCCCTCCTAAGTTGAATGATCTAGGTAAGTTTACATTGGAATGTACCATAGGTAATTCGTTATTTAAGAACACCTTATGTGACTTAGGTGCTAGTGTGAACTTGACTCTTCTTTTAGTGGTCAAGAAATTAGGATTGGGAGATGTGTTGAAAAAGACTGAGACAACTATTCAATTAACAGACTAATCTATTAGGAGACCTTAAGGATTGATTGAGGATATTTTGGTAAAGGTTGACAAATTTATATTCTCTATGGATTTCATTATTTTAGACATGAACGAAGATTCAAGGATTTCAATCATTCTTGGGTGCCCATTGTTGGCTACTGCTAGAGTTATGATTGATGTTAAGAATAGTAAGTTGTCATTGGGGGTTAGAGATGAAGAGGTCAATGTGAATATTGGTAAGTGATGGAAAAAGAGAGACCCTCTTGTAAATAAAATCAGTACAGTAATTGATGCTCCACCTGGAGTTAAGGTTGATACAAGTCATAGTAAGTAGCATAGGAGACATAGGAGAGATGGGGTACATGAAAGTAAGCCCTAATTTGATTTGCCATGAATAAAAGTTATATAGTTAGGCTAATGACTATAAACCAAATACTAGGTAAGAGGCAACCCACCATCTTTTTATTTATTTTTTTTGTTTTGTTTTATTTATTTTTTTTAGTTCGTTCAATCTTTTGTGTTTAATGTGTGGATGATAGGGCATTTGGCATATTAGAGGAATTAGTTGCGTGATATAGTAAAGAGAGAGAGAGAGAGAGAGGTATGTGTACAGCTAATTACATGACTAATCGATATGACTGTATCTCTGGTAATGTTGCTTCTAGGTGCCTTTCTTATGCACCGATAGTAGGGTACACGATCGAGAGGCATGAGCACATCTCTCGTCATGTTGCTCCCAGGCACCTAATGTGCATTCACAATAGATTACACGATCGAGAAATACAATCGTATCTCTAACTGTGTCGTTCTTAGGATAACTTTTTTCGCACCTATAGTGACTTATACAATCGAAAGATATGGTTGTATCTTTAGTCATGTTGGCCACATTATTTAAGGCCATGCCTAAACTTGCTTCCTTACTTCTGCACTTACACTCACATGATACAACACATGGTTCCTCTCTTCCTTGCACTCTCTCATGCACATATACTGGAAAAAAAAATGAACACATACTTCACTTTCTTCTACATTTACACACTAGTAAGTTTAAGAGCAAGGACCATGGCACTACGATTTAAGCTTCAAGCTAGGAGGAAGTTCAAGAAGAAGAAAGTAAGGAAGGTGAAAACAAAGGAGTAAGGATAAAGAGGTTGCTGAGGGAGAGGAGGAAGAGGAAGGTGATGAGGAAGAAGATGCAGACTTTAAAGAGAATGATGATGATTTTATGGAGATGATGTGGAAAAAGGCAAAGCAATTCACCAATCACTTTAACCAAGGAAGTATCGGTTTCTTTACTCCTTTTCCCTTTGTGCTTTTCATTGCCTATTTCATATATTGGGGACAATGTACAATTTAAGTGTGGGGGACGGGATAAAGTGATACTTTTTATGTGACATTAGTTATAACTTTAAGCTTTTATGGTTTAATTTACCCTACATTTATTGTTACATAGAAAGTATTAACCATTATATTGCATAAAATTGATTTTCATTCAAATTGAGAATTGATTTTACACTTAATTTTACTTGATTATTAATGACTTTATTACACAATACCAAAGTTGAAATATATAATCTATGTGAAGTAGAGTTACATGTTATTTAGGCTTAGATTTTAGACCGGAGATTAGGACCATGTCATTAGTTAGGAGTTAAGTTATTCTTATTTTTAAGCCTGCTTTATTGTAAACTCATTTCTTAGAAGTTTTTTAGAGCCTTACAATTCATAATAAAAGAACAAATGAAACTTGTTTCTTGAAAGTCTCCTGAAAAATTAATTTAGTTAGAGGTTAGAAAAGGAAAAAAAAAAGGAGAGAAAAAGGAAATGAAGTTTTCACGTTGGTAAGGATCGATCTTGGTCCCTTAAAAGAGTAAGGTTCATTCCCACTGCCAATATGAGGATAAGTTGGTAAGGATTTTCCTTGGTCCATTAGAAGAGTGAGGTTTGAATTTTACTGCCAATGGACTCAAATAATTATACTTAAATAAATAATGGAGTAAGTGGATGGTTATAAGGGGAGTCTTAATGCCTAATAGCCTATGATCGTTTAGCGTGGGACTTACTGATTGATGAAACTGCTCTACCCAATTAAATGAAAAGAGAAAAAAAAAATGAAAAAGAAATCTTCTAATGAAAATTAATACTAAGAGGATGATTAGAGGATAGGTGGATGTAATATGCATTTACTTTGAATTATGATACTTAGAGTAATGAAAGAGGGGAGTGTATACATTTTAGCGAGATATACAAAATTCTAATAACTTTTTCATGATTGAGGAGATGTTAAACTTGATCTTAATTTTGTTAAACTTTGGTTAAATGATATGGGTAAACTCTAATTTACATGAATAAGCTATTGAACTCTAGTATGGTTTTAAGACCCGGTACTTAAGTATTTTGTGTTTTAAGGGCATGGTTATATGATTAAGTGAAGTTATGAAGTAAAGTTGTTAAGGAATTGAATTTTTTTAATTGATACAAGCAAATTGATATTGAGCTTTAGTTGAATGAAATGTATGGTTAATTTTCTATGTAATGGTGTTTATAGAATTCTTGTTCTTATGTGTTTTTCTTGGCTTTTATTTTGCTTGAGAATAAGCATAATGTTAAGTGTGGGGGGAGTTTGATAAGTACTTTTTTACATATATTTATTAGTGGGTATTTATTAGTGCTTTTGATATTTTTGTAGGTTTTTTGTAGATATTTGGTACTTAATTAGAAAATATTTTTATTTCAGACTTAATGGAATAATTGAGAAGAAAAGGAAAAAAATGAATCAAATTTCATTTAATTTGGACTTGAATTTGATGAGTTATAAGCTTTTGAAGATTGATATAGTTGCTTAAAGAAATCATGTTGAATGTTATGTTGGTTTATTTAAAATATGATTACAAAGTTATACGATCATTTGACTGATCATGTTGTGCAGATGTGTTATATTTAATTTAAAGTTCAGCCCACACATTGAAGCCCATTCGTATCAATTCAATTCAACATTCAGCCAACAAGAATTGAAATCGCAGCAACATTTAAGTCAATAATTAAGCCCAAAGTGCCTTGGAATTGCTTTTCAAGTGGAAGTCCATTGCAATCCACAATGTTGAAGTAAATTCCGAGCCGCAATTAATAATTGGAAGTCATGTCATGAAACTTAGGCATAATTGGAAATTCAATGAAGGACCATGAAAAATTCAATCCTTGCGTAAATAGCAAACAACCCATGTGTAATTGGAATGGAAACTGATTCCATGCCTTAAATTGGAAAAGCCCAAACGGAAATCACGAAGCCCATATGCCAACGGCGGAAAGCAATTGCAAATTGCAAGTCCACTGTCATAGTCTCCACATGTCGAAGGATTTTGTTCAATATTATATAATATATAAAAATAAAACACGAGCAAGGGGATTGACAATTAGCCACGGACGAAAACATACGGGAACGGAGAATTTCATAGCTATAAACCATGCAATTTCCGAGTAACAAGTCAAGTAGTCGGAATTGCCCTTTGAATTATTCCTAAAATTCAATCAAACTAAGAATCAAATTTGATATAAAAGCTATACTTGTAATAATTGACTTTGTAATTGTAATTCAACTTGGTAACTCTAAAGTTGATCTCGATCCTAAAAGCTATCCAAAATCCTAAACCTGTAAGTATAGTAGAATACTCCCAAGCTTATGAAAATCCTAAAACAAAAGGATTGAGAGCCTTAATACTAACTTGAACATTTGTAAACCCTAAAATGCAACAACAAACCCTAACTTACTAAAACCTTAAACCCTAACATGTAATGAAAACTTTCAACTTATCGAAAACCCTAAACAATCACTTGGGCATTATCACGACCTAACAATATCGTTGTCGTGGTAGGTCGCCATATATCGTACGAAAGTCTACTATCAACTCCTTTATTGATCGCAGACCTTTCATATGACACACGAGGCTTCTTTCACTATACGTTACCATCAGACACATAAATATGTAATATAAAGCAATATAACTAATTTTACTTCTCTAGTATAAATTAACTAAATGTGTGGGGTTGTATGATCCACACCAAAAGAATATTACAAACAGATGCAGTTCATAAGGGAACTGCATAAGAGATTTTAATTTATATTATGAATAAAAATATAAAAGTAATTAGATATCTATAAACTATTACAAAATTTTCTCTTTACTCCCTGATCGACTCAACCCGTCTTTACATGAGACTTATCATGGGCATGTCTTGGCCTAGATTAGAGAAGAGGTTTTCCTATAACAACAAAAATCTATTGAGATGTAAGCTTAAGCTTAGTGAGATAAATACCCTTATTAATATCACATGACAGAAATTTATTAGATGCATAATTATATGAATGCATGAACAATCAGTATGCCGAACAACGCATGCACTGGCCTAGGAACTATATACGACTCAGAATTACGCCCCTTGTAGTTAGGGTTTGGAGATAATTAACCGACTTAAACCAAAATCCGGGTTCTAGCCCTTGGGTTTTATTTCATTTGTACTATTGTGCTGAAGCCAAAACAAAACTGTATGTATATATATGTATATGTATATACTTTTTTGATTGAACAATAAATCATATTTTCAAAATCTCAAGTCTAGCGGTATGGTGGCCTCTGCAATCCACAAACACATGCTTTAAGCAGAAGCCATAAGATGTGACCCCTCGCCAAGAGACGCCTTAGCTTAGAATAGGAACTCAATAAAAATGATGACATAGCTAGTGCCCAATCCTATAGGAAGCTCATCCTCCTATGAGTCCCTTCTTATCTTTTGCATAAAGCGACAACCGGTGTTATTCGAATACAATATAGAGAATGCATTATTCATTTTATTTCTTAATCATATAGATAGTTAATGCGATTTTTCAAGGTGATCAGACAATTTCATTCCATATAATCGTATGTATAAATTTATCACAACAATTCCCATTATTATATAATTGACAAGTCATAGCATTCAGTTCACAAATCCATATACATGCAGTTCCCATATCCTACAAGCATCCAAATTTATATGTATAAGTTTAAGTGTATTTATTTGTACAAGTAAAATTAAGTAAAGAGTCATCAAGAATTTACTCACTTCGCCATACAGTTAGTCAAAGTAATCCGAGGGCAAATCATCTTCATACGCGAGGTCCCCTGGTCATCGAAATCATGATACTATAAGGGATTAAAATAAAACTTAGGAAACTAAGCTAAGACCTCTTAAGTCATACTCTTGACTAGTTTTTGTTTTTTTCCTAGTTTTACCTAAAAGTTCAATTGCGTATAACTTTTGCGTTTTAAATCCGATTTTTATGATCTTATAGTCAATCTTCATCATTTTCAAGTGTAATTCAATGTAGTGAGGTTAGATTTTTGAGATGAGTTATGTAAATCTATCCATAGGTCAGAACAGTAGCGGTCCTCATATTTTGGATTGCTTTTGGGCTTTGTTTGGTTAATGAGCTTTTTGGTAACTTGAGAAATCATTTAGGCTTAGTATTAAGATTTTATCCTAAGTTCAAAATACTTCTTGAGGTCAGATTTACAACTTTAATTTATACTCCTAAGGCTAACAATCACTTCATGAGCTCTTTAGTGGGCTTAAGTTGTCAAATGAGCTTGTTTTTGGTTCAACTCAAAGATGGTTACTTTCTTGGGCTTAGAGAGTGTTTCATGGACTTCTTGAAAGTCTTAAAACAATTATTATAAATGTGTCAAGTTACTAGTTAGAAATTTAAGGGTGGTTCAACTTGACATTTGAAGCTTGTTTTGGAAGTTTTAAGCTCGGTTTTAGGTTTTAAGTTTCAAGCTTAATATACTTATCATACTTGCCTTGATTGGTCTTTTCACTTTGTTTACTCACTTTTATCATATTTTAAGTGTCTTTTAAGGATATTCTAGATCTGGTCGATTTGTATATGAGAGCTTTCAACTTGGTTTTCCAACTTGTTTTATCATTTCCTTAAGTTTAGGTGTTAGATCATGAACTTAAACTATTTGTATTCAAATCTTAACTTGACTTTTCTTCTGTGGGATGATTCTTTAGCTCATGCTTTACACAAAAAATAAAAGATCTCATATTTATTACAACTTCCATATCATAGCTCATGTCATACAAAGTTGGTTTCCGCATAAAACTTCATGTGATGGATTTTTCCTTAACCTAAGTCTAGATTTGAGCGTTTTTAGCTTAATGGAAATAAAATCAACATCCAAATGATCTTTAAATCCTCACGTCTAACATGATCCTCTTTCATTTAAGTTCTTGTTTCAAGATTTTCTCATCTTAAAATTTTCCATTCAAAGTGTTCAACAAGTATCATTACAAAACACCAACTTTACATGCTTGTATTTCAACTTCATGCAAGGGTTTCATGAGTTTGTTTCTTAAGATGGTTTTTGATGTTATAACAACTTATAATCATACTCATATCTTCAAGAAATCAAAGTCTCCAAACATGAACACTAACCTACTAACACAAGAAACACTTACTCGTCCTTAAAACAAAATATGGTGGTTGTGCACAAAGGTTCCACTTAAGCTCTTAACCTTACTTCCTTCTTTTACACCTTTTTGGAAACTCGAGTTGTTTGATCCTTTAGAGTGGGGTTAGTGGAAGGTTCTAAGGGTTCTAAAGGAGCTTAAATGTAGGAAGAGAAAGATACAAGAAAAAAAAATGAAAGTGCCATAAGTGGAAGCTTAGAAAGTGGCGGCAAAGTTAATTTTATGGGGCTTAAGTGTTCTTACTTTTTGGGTTGGTTTCAAATGAGAGAAAAAGGGAGTGAAAATGAAATTGAAAGTGAGAGAAATGAGGGAAAGAGTGACCTATTGGGGGATGGAGTGAATGAGTGTTTTAAAAGCTTAATTTAGTTGTCTTGTATTGTATACAAAAGTCGACAATTGCAACTATTGATAATGTAAACATTAAGAGGTAAATAGTGGTGTGTAAGACAAAGTGATTGATGGATGGAAGACAAGAGTATGGCCCCCCTCTCCTTCTTGTTCAAACCAGCCATGGGATGTACTTTTTGAGCATAGACTTGTCTTGTCTCCTTTATTAAAGTTAAGTATGTGAAATTTTGTGAAAGTTTGTCCATATGTACTATAAGAGGAAAAGTGATAAGGAATGTGTCTTATCACTAGATTTGGATAGGTTATCAATTGATACATAATTCCAACTTTTAATTTATAAGTCATTTAAGGTAATTAGTTGGTCTACTTATTTATATGTAAGGCTTGGTAAAAAAATAAGGGCATTGTTTTATAGGAAATTATGTTAAAATTTACTTCTTGTATTGTTTTGTAAATTATGATTTGATTTTTATAAAATTGTGAAATTTTCTAGAGTTGAATGAAATTCTTCAAATTAAATTATCAATTAGTCACTTCGAGTTAAAATTCCTTAATTGTTTTAGGGTTTAGGGTCTTAAGTGACTTTAGAGCTTGCAGTTCTTTAAGCTCAAGTTTTATCAATAATTGGTTTTTGAATTGAAAAAATTTAATTCATTTCTAAATGCAAACTTAAGTTCTTAGTTTAGTTAATTCTTGGAAATGTTCGAGAAATACTCTTAGTCAAATCTTAGGCCTGATAAAAGTAGGGTTTACAGGCATTTGACTATTAAGTTGAACACTTAAGAATCTTATATCAGAAGCCTAAACTTAACCAAGCTTGGACCAATCGTATGTTACTTATAACATAGTATGAAAACTAATTTGAAGTAAAGAAATATTTATGAACTAAACCCTAGCTTAGTCACTTGAATAAGGTAATCAATTAAGTCGCTCAAGGGTAGAAATTGGAGAGCCATAAGTGAAGCTTAGAACTGGCCATCGCTAACTCAATTTCCCTCTCAAATTATGTTTAAACAAGCCAAAGTCAAGAGTGTGAAACTAGTTGACTTATACACTTAATTAACTCCCATGTATTAGACAAGACAATTTCTATTCTCTATAAGTCATACCATTTAAAGAAAAAGGCAACTTACCCATTTTTAGACTAACTAAAAGTGAAGATGACAAGGCAACACCCCATTCCTTATGGCCCCTTAACCACCGGTTGGAAGAAGGGGAATAAGGCATGCCATCTTCCATCCTTTCACTGCTTTTACTCACTTATTAAGTCACATTTAATAGTCACATAAAAGCTTAAGTAAACTATCATATCTCTTGTACTTAAATCACTTAAACCCATCAAAACAAGTGACAAGAGGAGACTAGAAAACCCTAATGGTACGTTCACTTTATAGAATTGGAATTCTATTCCCTCTCTTTTCAAGACATATCACATTTGAAAACCAAGAAGGAAAAACTCTCGACATATACAACTCTCACTACTCCAAATCCACACAAGTTACATGCCACAAACACATACCTTGTTGTTGCCACTTTTGTCCACCTAAGGAGACACACTAGAAACATCATACACATTACCAATTGAGGAAATTTTGAAGCACCAAAAAACCCTCAAGAACCTAAGTTTCAAAGAGCTAAGGGTCACTAAGGGGGAAAGGAAGAAAACAAGAGCTAAAGGGGGCTAAAGAGGTGCCACAATCATCACACAACTAAGTGAAGTAAGCCTCACTCTCAAATGTCTTTAGAAAACCATGGTTAAGATATCATTTCTTGTTTATGTAAGGTTATCGTGTACTTTAGAAGTTTTCCTAGCTAGGTCAAGTGTTAATTTCTTGAAGTTTTCTTTACTAATGTTATAACATAAATAGCTTAAACATGATTTCCTCTTAGTATACTTATTTATCACTTAAAGTATGGCCTTGTGACTTAAGAAAATCATAAAACTGAGTTCATGAATATCTTCTAAAGTGCTAGACGTGGCATGCTTAAGGCTTACCTAAGTGTTTTCTTACTTATATTAAGATTCACATACTTTAAATTAACCTTAGGCAAAGGAAAAAAATCAACATATGAAACTTTAATAAAGAGATCAGCATCTAAGGACCTTAACTAAAGCCTAGCGCCTAGAATATGTATGTGTTCTATAAACTCCACTTAATATTATATCAAAATAATATACTTACAAAGAATAAGTATAGTAAAGGTTGAAGTACAAGTAGTGTAAAGCCTTTATTTAGTACTTAAGCTTAAGAAAACTAAGAGTGAAGTTGAAAAATGGAATTAGGAGCTAACAAACCCAAACTAAGCAGATTTGTAAGTTACATTTAATCCATTTAAACACACTTACAAATGAAGTAAATAAAGTAAAAAGACCTACCTTGACAAGTAGGATAAGAGTTGAGGGCCTAAAACTTAAAATTGAGCTTAAAACTCTTAAGATAAGCCCAAAACTTTTAAGACAAGTTGAGAAGGATCAAAGCAGCGGATCTCCAAAAACCTAGAATAGGTCGAATGAGTTTGACAGACAGGACATGAGATAGTTGGTTTCGACAGTGAATATGAATGAATATCACACATCAAGACACAAACACAATTAGGGATTCGAGCTTAAAATAGGGTTTGCTACAACTAATGAACATTAAATGTTGCTCTGGATTCAAATGAAGGTTAGATGCAATTTACTAACCGGTTCAAACAAGGGGTTCGCTACAATCTCAAGGTCAAGATCGATAAGAACATAAGAGAGATTAAAGAGCTTAATCTATACTCAATAATCCAATAAATGCTAGCTCAAGAGTAGCCTTGCTTAAAAGGAAAAGATTCCAATCACGAGAATATACTTTTCCATCTCATTTCGTATATTGACATTTATATATGTCTTCATTGTTCATAGATGTTGCTATTTATAGCAAGTCTTAAACCCTAGTGTCAAAACTATAAATAATGTGCAAGGACTTAAACCCTAAAGAATTGAGCCTATAAATAAAATAAAGGAAAACATGTACAAGAATACAAAACTGTGCATTTTATAAGGGAAGTTGTCATACAGTTACTCAGCATGTCCTAGAAGAAGTAGTATCTAACCCAGACGGGGTCAGCAGTTGGATGTACAAGTTTAAGAAGGAGTCCCTAAAGTCTTGTAATGCTTGGCTAAGACACTAGAAAGGTTGGCCCATAATTGCTGAGTTCTAGGATCAATCGATACGAATCTTTTGGTGCTGTTCCAAGTGGTTCATTGGTCTTAAGTACTTGGCCTTATGGCATCTCGTCTTCTTGGTAGACAATAGACTTGTTACCGAGTGGCTCCTTGCCTTCCCTTCAGTCTTTGGTCATTTGTATGGCTTTAGTGAAAGCTGTTGGGCTTCGGCCTTAACTTATTCGGCCTTAGGTTAGAACAAGTCGACATCTTCTTCTGGAGGGTCGGCGTCGACTTCAGATAGGTCAGCCTTGGCTTGGACATAGTCGAAGGTTGATTCCGATCATTACTACTGGTTTGAAAGGAAGTTATCCTTAACGTTAAGCATTAAGCTCAGGCTGAGAGACCAAATAAGCTCCTTTTCCCTTTTTGTTTTACCATGAGTGTCAAATGTCTCTAGATTTCCTCAATACTCATAAGGGTTAAGAGATAGCTCTTCTTACCCTTCTAAACAGTTTAAGTGTTGAGGAATCCATCATAGATCACTTTCCTATCAAATTCCCATGTTCAACTAAGAAGTAGATTCGCAGCATTCATAGGCACTACGTTAAAGTCGATCTCATCCTCATACTACCCTACCTTAAATATGATCAGTGCTCTTTTATGCACATGGACCATACCCTTATCATTAAAGCATTTCAACCCATAAGGTCGGGAGTGTAGGTAAGATAGCAATTTCATCTTTTCTACTAACTCAGCAAAAATGATGTTAGTTTAACTAACCCCATCGATAACCAAGGAACAGGTCTTCCTATTCACTAGGCACTGCATGTGAAATAAATTTTCTCTTTGTCTAAGATCTACCTTTAGGCCAACTTGTGTGGCCATAGCTAGGAGTTTATCTAGGTCCTCGGGACAGACATCTTTTCCTATCAACTAGTCTCTCGAACTCCTATCACTCCGACTCTCGATTTGAGCCTTGAGCCCCTCGCCCTTCAAGACCATGACCTTTTTATTTGGGCATTGGGATGCAATATGTTCGTTGCCTAAGCATTTGAAGCATTTCACTTGTTGGGCCTTATTGTCAAATGCATTCTCTTTCTCGGCAATCTTTTTCTTAGCATAGACGGGTCAGCTAGGCTCTTCTTTCTCTATCTTCTTTTCTTACCTTTTCTTGGCATACCTCTTAATCTTAGGGTTGCCTTGTTGTGATTGGCTAGTCAACCTCTAATGCCTTTTTCCCATCTGCCTCTCTACTCTTAATGCCAAATTAATTAGCTTGTCCAGAGAGTTAAATGACTACAATTCAATTATGTCGGCAATGTCATCTTAAAGTCTACTTAGGAACCTAGCAATGGTACAGTCCTATAGGTCGGCAATCTTACATCTGGTCATCAAGGTCTCAAACTCTTGTAAATACTTTTTAGCATTATTTTAACCTTATCTCAAGTGTTGAAAAGCATGGAGAATCACTCCCTTGAAGTAAGTCGGCATGAAGCGCTGATTCATCAACCTCTTCATAAGCCTCCATGTTCTGATTTGCTCTTCTCCTTTAGCATCTCACTTAGCAACTAACTTATCCCACCAAAGGCTTACATACTCAATAAGGGATAATGAAGCCAGCTTAACCTTTGTTCGTTCATCATACTCGTAGTACTCAAATAGCTTCTCAACTTGAGGAACCCAATTAAGGAATTCTTCAGGTTGGCTACTTTCACTGAAGGTTAGCAATTTCAGCTTGTCATTGTCAAGTCCTTAGCCAGGTGCTCAGGGTTCATCCCTCACATTTCGAGATGGTCAATTCACCTTGATTTAGCCACTTCTATTAAAGCTCTGCTCGACCGTATCTCTTCTCAGCCTTGGTTTTCTTCTCTGGGCTCCTTGGTTCAACTTAGAGTCAATACTCCTATCATTACCTCTTCTCAACATTGGTTGGTGTTCTCTTCTTCTTAGCTCAGCAGCTTTTCTTAACTGTCACTCTTCATTGTCAAGTTCATTGGAACCGCTTCGATTGGTAGGTGTATATGCCCTTCTTTCTTCTCAGCCATTATGTCTACGGCCTCTAACTAAACTAATAAGCTCCTAGATGGAATCATTGAGATTTTCGATTTGATATTCTATGTTATCAACACGTTGCCTCAAGCTTCTACGAGGACTATCATTAGTGTTGTTGACACTATCCTCCGACATTCTTATCTGTACAGTAAGTTTCTAGAAAAATAGAACAAACAATAAACACAATTACAATAACCTAGAAATAACCACTAACACGATTCAAACTTTGAAGAACACTAACACATATGTCTCCCTAAAGCTCTCATACTAAGATGATAAGGATCGAAGCAGCAGATCTCGAAAAACCCAGAATGGGTCAAATAGGTTTGATCGACAAAATGTGAGATAGTTGGTTTCGATAGTGAATGTAAATGGATATCATGCACTAAGACAAACACAATTAGGGGTTTAAGCTTGAAATAAGGTTTGACACAATTGGCAAACACTAAATGTTGCTCTAGATCCAAATGAAGGTTAGATGTAACTCACTAATAAGTTCAAATGAAGGGGTTTGCTACAATCTCAAGGTTAAGATCGATAAGAACATAGGAGAGATTAAAGAGCTTAATCTATACTCAATAATCTAGTAAAATGCTAGCTCAAGAGTAACCTTGCTCAAAAGGAAAAGATTCCAATCGCAGGAATATACTTTTCCATCTAATTTCGTATATTGATGTCTATATATGTCTTTGTTGTTTATAGATGTTGCTATTTATAGCAAGTCCTAAACCCTAGTGGCAAAACTATAAATAATGTACAAAGCCTTAAACCCTAAAGAGTTGGGGCCATAAATAAAATAAAGGAAAACATGTACAAGAATAAAAAACTGTACATTTTACAAGGGAAGTCAGCATGTAGTTACTCAGCATATCCTAGAAGGAGTAGTATTCGAACTGGACGAGGTTAGTAGTTGGATTTGTGGGTTTAAGAAGGAGCCCTTGAAGTCTTGTAGTGTTTAGACAAGACACCAAAAAGGTCAGCTCATAATTGCTGAGTTCTAGGATCAGTTGGCATGAGTCTCTTGGTGCTATGTCGAGTGGTTCTTTAGTCTCGAGTACTCAGCCTTGTGGTATCTCGTCTTCTTAGCAGTTGACAGACTTGTTGTTGAATGGCTCCTTTCCTTCCCCACGGTCTTTTGTCATTTGCTCGACCTTGGTGAAAGCTATTAGGCTTCGGCCTTGAATTGTTTGGCCTCAAGTTAGAATAGGTTAGCATCTTCTTTTAGAAGTTCAGAGTCGGCTTTAGACAGGTTGGCCTTAGCTTGGATATAGTCGGAGGCTAATTCCCATCACAAACCCTACATAAAATTCTAACCAACATATCTAGCTTAGGAAAAAGATAATATAAGGTCTATAGAAAGCCCACATTCAAATTCCTTAAGCCAACAAAGGAATAAGCACTACAAATACATGAAACAAGCCCATCTTTAGCTAAATAAGCTACTTAGAAGTTCAAGAAGTAAAAGATAGCAATAAGGCCAAACATAATAAATGACAATCTAACCTTGAGAAGGTATTTAAGTCTAAAATGAAGTTCTAAGCCTAAGCCCTCAGAATTTCACAAAGTAATGAAAAGCCCAATAATTAACTAAAGCCTAAAAGAAGAACTAAACCCTAAGGACATTGTTGTTCTAACCAGTACATGAAATTGTAAGCCCCATCTTCCAAATCTAACTCTATCATGTGAAAGTACACTTGAAAAAGTTGGAAATCGACTACAAGATCACAAAAATTGGATTTAAAATGAGAAAGTTATATACGATTGAAGATTTGGCTTAACTGGGAAAAATTTAGGGTTAAGACAAAAGTATAACTTTAATAAAACTTTAGAGTAACATTATAATACATCAAATCCTTATGATATTACTCTCATTGTTTAGGGGACTTTGATCTCAAGGACAACTTACCTCCAAATTATTACGATTAACAGCTATGGCAGAATAAGTAACTCCCAATGACTTCATGCTTACTTTTGATTGTAGTTTAGTTGCATTGAAATAATGATATGATTAAACCAGTTGCATGTGAGGTATGAGGAATCCTTGTATATAGATTTCAAACTGTTTATAGGACTTAATAATATTATATGAATTGAAAGTGCTTACATGACTGATTTGTATATCATTGATATGGTATGAAACTGCTTGATCACCTAAGTAACTAGACATAAGTTATCATTTGGCTATGAATATAAAAACAAGTCATGCATGGCACGACATTGCATCATAATTTATATTGACTACTACTATACGTGGAAGGTGAAAAGGAGCTTACAAGAGTAGGAGCTCTTAAAGGGAATTAGTTAGGCACATTTACCATATTATTGAGTCTCTATCCTAGCTGGTGGGCTTACTAAGCGCTAAGGGATGCTAATCGTTTGACCAAGAGCCATGTTTTGTAACTTTCACTTAAGGCATGTGTTTGTAGACTATAGGGGCCACCACATCGCTAGACTTAGAAATTTTCAAAAGGATGTTGTTTTGTGTTTAGTAAAGTATATTTTTGTATATATGTAAGTGCTAGGAGTTGGTTGATTGTTTGTGTCAATTAATAATCTCTACACTGACTATAAAAGGTGAAATTCTAAGTTGTATATAACTCCTGGGCCACTATAGGTATTATTTGGCATACTGTTTGTCATATGCATTCATATGGTTATTAATAATACATAGTGCTTGTGAGGCATGTTAAAGGGATTAGCTCACTAAGCATAAACTTATAGCCCCTTGAATTCCTTTTGTTGCAAGGACATCTCTTCATTGAGCCGAGCCATGGAATTCTTAGGGTTAGTCTTGAGCTAGGACGGGATTGTAGGATTTATGGAGCGAAGGAGGGAGCTGTTTAGTATTGGCTAAAAGTTTTATAAACTTCTTTATATTGTATAGCTAAACCTTTGGTAGTTATTTGGACTGCATAGTTTTGTTGCTATTATTTTGGGAACATTATGTTCCCTACCTTTAATTTGATATTATATCTAATTCATTACTAAGGATAATTGTTATGATATGATACTATTTGTTTATATGACCAATAGTAGCTAGGAGTAAAGGAAGCCTTGTACATTATATGGAAGGCCAATGATCAACAAGGGAGTTGATTGTCGACTTTTGTACTACATACGGCAATCTACTACAATGAAGGTACTCTTCAGGTTGTGATAATAGCAGCTTCATATCTTTCAGTAGAGTAGTTTGTTTTAGTTTTCTTTTAATTTGTAAATAAACGGGATCAACACCGATCGCAAGCAGTGACATAATTTATTTGAAGATTGAAGGATTAAAAACTCTAAATTCTTTTATATAAGTTAAGTTTCTCTTTCTTTCTTGATATCTTTGTTTACAAATTGCATTTTTTCTCTTATGATTTATGTGCTTTATATAATTATGAATTAGCTTTCTTTATTTAGATATAGGATTGATGGATCTTTGATATTTCTATATTAAAGATTTGAATGTTGGTATGCTTGATATTCTTGTCATCGAGCATATGTTTTATTAATTGTGAAATACACGTTAGATTGGGTTAAAATCTAAGAAGAATAAAATTAATTTAATCGATTCCATGGTAAACTGATATCGGATTACAAGTAAGACGTTAGAGATAATGTATTGTAATTGGGTTAGGGTTTATAATACAAATTGATTAATTTATTAAATAATCTTTTTTAGGGATAGGAAGAATTAATTAATTAATTAGGTTAATTTATACTTCGAGAGAAGGTGATTCTATACTTCATTACTTTGATGACTCGAGAGAGAAATCAAAGGAAATAATCTAAATCAATCAAGGATCTAATAGTCAAATATGATATATTTTAATATCATGATCGTTAAGATCATATCCTAATATTCCAATTGATAGTTTATTAATTTAATCTTTTAAGGTGTTGATTTTTTATATTTTCTTTATTAATTAGAAGTAGATTTAATATTTTATATTAATTAGGAGTAGATTTATATTCTTTTATTTTAATATATTTCGGTTTGCCTAGATATAAGTAGGACTAATATAGTTGAGAGCTAGTCTCAATCCTTATGGGAAGGACTTGGTCTCACCAATCTTTTATTACAACATACGCAACCTATTGTACTTACTAGTATAAAATATGCTTTTATTTTAAAAGTAGTGGTTAGGTATCAATTTTTTTAGCGCTATTATCAAAGATAGAACTTGAGATGTTTTAGGCAAGCATACCTATCAAATTTGTAGTAAGCAAATTAAGTCCAACTATCGATCCCTCAAGGACCTTGACTATTAATACTCATTAGATCTCTATTATCTAATCAACAACTTCGAGTTCAAGAATTTAAAGAATCTAAAATTAATTGCAGGAACTACTAAATTAAAAACTAATTAATGAATATTAAAGAACTTAAACAAAAAAAAAGCAATAAAAGTATAAATTAATTCAAGATTTAAAAATTGCATCTAGATCTTTGTTTCTCTTAGATCTAACATGTGATTTTTCCTAAAAATAATCTAATTTCTTCTTTAATCTTTCTTAATCAAGAGAATTTTCTACTAAAGTTAATCACTTTCTCAAGTTAATTAACATTAATCTTAAAACACCTATTAAAATCTATTTTCAATAGCATGACCTAAGATCATATAACTGTACAACAAATTCTTTATTATATAATTCAAGATTTTGAAATGATCTTGCAAATTATCTCTGATCTTACAACAATCTTCATCAACTATGCCTAAATTTAATCTTATAAGAAATCTTTCGATTCTTTTATAAGATATCCAACTTTAGATTACCATCGGCAGGAATAACAATCTAAATCATGAAACATATATAGTTGAATTAAGAAAAGAATAAACAATTAATTAAATCTAATAAAAATGATATCACATGAGTAGATCTAAGTTTCACATGATTATTAGGCGACTTTTGGATAGTTTTTCAAGAGAAGAACACTTAAGGGAGCAAAGGACCATCAAGACTTTAAGATTCAATCTTATTTAGAATTCATGATTTTCTCTTCTACAATTCTCTATTTATTGATTCAAGATTGTTGCTTTGTGATGTGTAGAGAGTAGATTTTTGGTGTCTAGGTCTTGTGGCACTTAGATCTACTCATGTGATATAATTTTTATTAGATTTAATTAATTTTTTATTCTTTTCTTGATTCAACTATGTATGCTTGATGATTTAGATTGTTATTTTTGTGGGTAGTAATCTAAAATTTGATATCTTAAATGAAAATCGAGAGATTTCTTATAAGATTATATTTAGGCATAGTTGAAGAACATTGTTTCAAGATTAGAGATAATTTGCAAGATCTTTTTGGAATTTTGGATTATATCGTAGACAATTTGTTGTGCAATAATGCGATCTTAGGTTGTACTATTGAGAAGAGATTCTAATAAGTGATTTTACAATTAGGGTCAATGGGCTTGAGAAAGTAAATAACTTTAGTAAAGAATTCTTCTGGTCAAGAAAGATTAAAGAAGAAATTAAATTATCTTTAAAGAAAATCACATGTTAGATTTAAGAGAAACAAAAATCTTGATACGGTTTTTGAATCTTGAATTAATTTATGCTTTTATTGCTTTCTTGTTTAAATTCTATAATATTCATTAATTAGTTGTTAATTTAGTAGTTATTGCAATTAATTTTAGATTCTTTAAATTCTTGAACTCGAATTTGCCAATTTGATAATAAAGATCTAGTAAGTATCAGTAGTTAAAGACCTTGAAGGATTGACACTTTGACTTAATTCGCTTACTACAAATTTGATAGGTGCTCTTGATTAAACTACAAATTTAATATTCTCGCCTATCACGTGGGCGACCTGAACTCGATCCTTATTAACCGCACTAAAAACTTGGTACACTAATCACTACTTTTAAAATAAAATGTATTTTATACAAGTAAGTGCACTAGGCCACGTATGCAATAATAAAAAAATTTGTGAGACTAGGTCGTTCCCAAAGGGATTAGGACTACATGTAGGATTTGGACATTTTGTTTCAACTTTCTTCTACTTTTGTGGAAACTGACTGGGGTTCGCTAGGAAGCCTACTAATTTCCTATATGATTCTATATAGACTCCAAAATCTATGGCTTTTGTTTAAAAAAACTGAGACTATAGTTATGCAAATACATATGTAAATAATACCCCATTATGGAGATTTGTATTACAGGTTATGATAGAAATCAAGTTACTAGACCTTTGACTCATAGCTAAACACGAGGATTAGAAGGCTTGGCAAGGCGGATTCTTCTACTCCAACCAACTCTTATCGAAGCCGTTCATTGCTTTGTTGAGTCACTTTGTATGTCAAGTCAAACGACTACCCATCTCTCTAAAGTCTGCCGAGTTGTAGATTACCAAGAGAATAGCCAAACCTTTCACAATTACTCACTCACGCCTAAGCTAACCAATGACTCGGCATCTCCCTTGTTGAGAAGTAGAGAGAGAGAGACTAGACTGATCCTTAGCCACCCCTGCTCAGATAAGCAACTTGACCGTATACTTTTGTTTGCATCCTCCAATGGCCTTGCCAATGTATCGTCATTACGTATAAAACCTACCACACTAATCATTACTTTTCTGGAATATTCATTTTTATTCTTTTATACTTTTGTACTTTACTTTTTTAGGGCAATACTCTTTAGGGTAATACCCTTTTTATCTTTTCCTTTTTAGACATGTTGTCCTAAATTCTCAAGTATAAATATCCCTTGTATTTGTAGCTATAATCATTAGATTAAACATTAAAACACTTGACATTTTCCCTCTCATAAACATTACTTTGTTTACATTCATTTCACCCTTATCCTAACCCTTAAGTAAGGTTAGGTGGCGAGTAACATCATCTAACCATCTTGTGCATCATATCAAGCTGTGTTGTGAATTCTTGGAAGTTCCATTGGTGTGCCATATCCATTGGAGCTGTTCATGGGTCTTTGCTTACTTTTCATTCGTTTCGTTCTTTCATATGATCCTCATTGCTTCCTCTTCAAGCTTTTGGCAAGCTTGGACTCATTTAATGACCGTTCTTGGTAATGATTCACAACATCTTAGTATCAAAGTAGAGGTTTTGTTTATACTCTATTTTACGTATGTGAAACAAAGCAAGTTACTGTATTCATCTTAGCTGCCATGTTTGTTGGCTGTTTAATTTCTGGTTTGGAGAAATGATAGATCCAAGTGTAAATGCTGGTGTTGGAGATAACAATAATGGAGTTTTCCACCATGGCCGAGAGTCTCAAGAGACCCCTAAGAGCATTGACGAGAGACTTAATGAGATGGCTAACCTCTTGATAGATTTGACTCGAGCTGTTCATGCGTTAGCTTGCTAACTGATTGAAGGCTTACAAAATACCCCATAAGTTGCTTAACCTATTAGATGTTAGAGCCTAGCTTGACAAGTTTGAGGTGGAGGAGTAGGCTAATAAGTAAGATGAAGGATAGACTTAAGAGAACTAAATGGATGAGGAGGAATATTTAGAAGAAGAGTAAGCTCGAGTCCCTAGAGCATTTAGCCATATGAAGCTTTGGATTATGAGCTTTAATGGATCTAAGAATGTTGATGAATATCTAGAATGAGAAGAGAAAGTGGAGCGTGTTTTTTACTATTATCAGTATGAGGATTATGAGAACGTAAGAACTACTGCTTTTGAGTTATATGTCGCCATGTGGTAGAAGAATTTCTAGGTTCTGAGGAGGTGAGAAGGCTACCGAAAGATTAATACCTAGCTTGAAATGAAAAGAATACTGAGAAATAGGTTTGTATCAGATACTTATTTGCAAGATACTTTTACTCGGCTTTAGAAGCTGAGATAAGGAGGTCAAACAATTGACAAGTATGTTTAGGAATTCTAAATGCTCATGATTCGATGTGAAGTGGAAGAATCCCCCATGTGAACAATCTCTAGGTTCATTACAAGATTGAAAGGTGACATTTGAGACATTGTAGAACTCCAACAATTCACAACAATAGATGAAGCCATCCAAATAGCTCAACGAGTAAAGAGACAGAAGAGAGGTCGAGTACCGACCAGAATGCCGACTAGCCAACTCGGACAGATAAATCACTAAACTTAATCAAGTATTAAGCCGACCTGAAAGATGGACATCCAAGTTGAGCAGAGAGGCCGACTTGACAATGACGTGTTGACCTAAATTTATGAGAAAAGGGTAAGGATCTGGTAGGAAGATGTGCCAAATGAAGTGTTTTAAGTATCAAGGTTTTCAGCATATGGCTGCTTAGTACCTGAACCGAAAAACCATGGTGATCTAGGGAAATGTCATAACGCTAGAGTACAAAGTATTGACGAGCAACCTAAGGAGGATGAAGGCACTACCAAGAAAGAAATGGTTGAGAAAGAACTTATTGAAGAGGAAGTGTTTGTTGAAGACTTGGATTAATTGGGCCTAGTTGTCCAACGCGCCATGAACTTAGAACCCTTATGAGAGGAGGAGTAGAAGAAGAATTTGTTTCATACCACCTATAAGGTGAATAACCAGGTGCAAGCATTAATTGTGGATAGTGAAAGTTATACCATTGTGACATTAACTAAAATGGTTATACAGTTGAAGTTGCCGATCATTGCACACTCGAAGCCATACAAGTTGCATTAGCTAAGTAATAAGGGAGCACTATATGTCACCTAGTAAGTACTACTATTGATCACAATTGAAAACTACTCTGATGAGATTCTCTATGATGTGCTACCCATATGTGCCTCGCGCTTGGCCGGCCATGGCTGTTTAACAAGAGAGTTATCCATGACAGATACAAGAACATATATGTGTTCGAAAAGGATGGCCAAAAGATTACATTGAACTTGATGCCATCGAGAGAAGTTAATAAATTGTAAATAAAACTTGCTCACAGATCAAAGAAGACTATGATGATAAGTAAAGCTAAGCTCTGAGAGGTCAGTAACGTTGACGAGCCAACCTTCATGTTGGTCAAGTGCCTATTAGAGATGAAGGAGCGGGGTAAACTACCACAAGAAGTGAGAGCATAGTTGAATGAATATGCTAATTTGTTCCTGGATGAGTTACCCAAGGGGTTGCCCCCACTGTGAGGCATAAAACACTACATTGACTTAATACTCGGTACTACCTTGCCGAATAAGCCTGCTTGTTGAATGAGTCTCGAACAAGCTTTTAAGCTTCAACGTTATGTCAATAAGTTGCTGGAGAGAGGGTATGTAAAGGAAAGTCTTAGTCCTTATGTTGTGCCGACGCTCCTATTGCTGAAAAGGGATGGTACTTAGAAGATGTGTGTAGATAACCAAACCATAAATAAGATTACGATCAAATACAGGTATCCTATTTTGAGGTTAGAAGATATGCTGGATGAATTGAGCAGAGTCGAGGCCTTTGGTAAGATTGATCTTAAGTTTGGTTACTATTAAATTTACATGAGGGCAGGAGATGAGTGGAAAACTGCATTCCAGACTTGACATGGACTTTACAAATGGATGGTTATGCCTTTTGGCTTGTTGAATGCCTTGAGCACTTTCATAAGACTAATGAATCATGTGCTAAGACATTTGATAGGGAAGTGTATCGTGGTGTGTTTTGATGACATTCTAGTCTACAGTACCGACATGCTGAGTCACTATAAACATCTCTAAGTTGTACTAGATATCCTCCATGCTAAGGGATTATTCGACAATCTTAAGAAGTGTTGCTTTTACCAGGAGGAAGTGGTGTTCTTGGGCTATGTAGCAAGTAGAGGAAGCTTATGAGTGGACGACAAGAAGATTCGGGCAATTGTTGATTGGCCAACTCTTACTACTTATGCCAACATAAGAAGTTTCCATAGACTGGCTTCATTCTATAGGAGATTCATCGGGAATTTCAGTACCCTCGCCATACCACTGATTGAGCTAACAAAGAAGAACACTGACTTCTGATGGGGAGAAAAGGAGGAGAAGAGTTTTGCCAAGATAAAGGAAAGGTTGACCTTCGCCCTTATACTTGTTCTACCTGACTTCAAGAAAATATTTGAGCCAGAGTATGAAGTGTCCTGCATTAAAATAAGCATTGTCCTAACGGAGAAAGGCTAACCAATTGCCTATTATAGTAAGAAGCTCAGAGGACCTTAATTAAATTACTCTGTATATGACAAAGAACTCTTGGTGTTGATTTGAGCACTATAAGTGATGGGAATCGACCTCCGATATATCCAAGCCGAAGCAGACCTATCCAAAGTCGAGGCTTATTAAAGCTTGTTGAGGCCGAGCAAAAGCCACAAGGACGAGAGGAAGGAAGATAAACACTTGGCATCAAGTCTATCGTGCACCTCGATACCATAAGGCTAAGTACTTAAGACCAAAGAACCACTGAGCATAGTATCGAGAGATTCGTGCCAACTGATTCTAGAACTCAACAATTATGGGCCGACCTTTCTAGTATCTTGGCTAAACACTCAAGACTTTGGGGATTCCTTCCCAAACTCGTACATCTAACTATCGACCCCGTTCAGTTTGGATACTACTCCATCTAAGACATGCCGAGTTATTGCATGCTAACTTCCCTTATTAAATGCATGGTTTTGTATTCTTATGTATCTTTTCCTCTATTTCATTTATGGGCCCAATTCTTTAGGGTTTAAGGCTTTGTACGTCATTTATAATTTTGCCACTAGGGTTTAGGACTTACTAAAAATAGCAACATTTGTAAATATCATAGAGATACATAGACATCAATATGCAAAATCAGACAAAAAGTATATTCCTACATTTTAGAATCTTTCCCTTTTTAAGCAAGGCTACTCTTGAGCTAGCATTGCTAAATTATTGAGTATGGATCAAACTCTTTAATCATCCCCATATTCTTATCAATCTTGTCATCAAGATTGTAGTAAACTCCTTTATTTGAGTGAGTTAGTGAGTTGTATCTAACTCTCATTTAAATCTCGAGTAACATTTAATGTTTATGAGTTATATTGAGCCCTATTTTGAGCTCAAACCCCTGATTGTGTTTATGTCTTGGTGAGTTACATCCATTCACATTCATCATCAAAACCTTCCTACTCTTTATACCCATTTCTTGTAGAATCCTGAATACCCATTCTGGATTACTGTCCATTGCCGTTGATTCTTATCACCTACAGTGGAGGACTGTCCAGACATTTTAAGGGGAAAAGAACATATGAATTGTTGAGTGATCGATTCCTTTAATTGAGAATGAGGTGAGATGTGCATTGAGTTATTGAAAGCCGTGCCATGTGCAAAAGGGCTAAGTACCGAGTCGAAAAGGGAAAGCAATGCCATTGCCTATTCCGATGAAACCATGAACCTAATTAAGCATGGACTTTGTTCTTGGACTACCACGAACTGCCCGAGGAAAAAATTCTGTAATGGTTATCATAGATAGGTTCAATAAGATGGCACACTCCGTGCCTTGTTCCAAGATTAACAATGCTTCGACTATTACTTCTCTTTTCTTACAGGAGATTATATGGTTATACGGCATTTCGGGGAGTATAGTCTTCGATAAAGACTCAAAGTTCTTGAGACATTATTGGAGGACCTTATGGCATTTGATGGGGACTAAAATACTATTCTACACTTCTTGTCATCCCTAAACTGATAGCTAAATAGAGATGGTTAATCGCACTTTAGGACTAAAATACTTTTCTAGAATATTCATTTTTACCTTTTTGTATTCTTGTACATTACTTCCTTAGGGTTATACCTTTTTTATCTTTTTTCTTTTTAGGCATATTGTCCTAAATTCTCAATTATAAATACACTTTATATTTGTAACTGTGATCATTAGATTAAATATTAATACACTTGACATTTTTTCTCTCATAAACACTACTTTTTTTACATTCATTTTACTCTTATCCTAACCCTTAACCAAAGGCTAAGTGGCAAGTAACCTCACTAAACCATCTCGTGCATCATATTAAGTTATGTCATAAGTCCTCGAAAGTTTCATTAGTGCATCATATCCATTGGAGCTGTTCATGGATTTTTGCTTACTCTTCATTCGTTTTGTTCTTTCACACATTCTCTATCGCTTCTTCTTTAAGCTTTTTGCATGCTTGAACCTATTCAGTGACTAGCCTTGTCTATTCTTTGTCACGGTTTGTACTAGGTTATCTTAAGTAGGTATTTTGAAAAATTATACTATAGGTTTTGCTATTAATAAGTATAAAACTAGATGTTTCAAGTTGGTTGAGTTGGCTACACCTTATATAGG
Organism: Lumnitzera littorea; assembly: GCA_024138015.1. Lineage (NCBI taxonomy): Eukaryota > Viridiplantae > Streptophyta > Magnoliopsida > Myrtales > Combretaceae > Lumnitzera > Lumnitzera littorea. Next base: position 60,386,799 of record JAMXBB010000006.1, read on the forward strand.
CTATATATATGATAGCAACTATAAGATCTGTTTCTATCTTAGATTAGTTTTCACAGTAGGATTGTTACGAGTCCTTATATTTGGGACGTAACATTATAGGAAGTTGGTACATGTACATAAATAGAAATAGATTAAAATACCCTTTTCTATTGAGGAATATACATATGAAAGTGCCTTTTTGTTGTATTAATGGATATCACTCACTTTATTTTGGGAAGGTTATGGGTTTGATCCATGTACAATGTATGATAGTTTCTATAACACGTACACATTTCAAAAGAAAGATAAATTTCATATTTGGTATTTGAACTTTATCTATTTTGCAATTAGCTATCTGAAGTTTAAAAGTGACAATTTACTGCCTATAAACTTTTTGAAGTTGATAGAGATCAAGTTTACAGACTAATCATAAGGAGTCGAGCTAGAGGTCTCTAAGGCTTAACTTAACGTATCTCGGCCAATCAGCTAGCTTGCAATGAAGTCCCTTATTAAGTTTGAGACCTTTGTCATTTCTTAGGAGTTAAGTGACATTCATTTATCAAACAAGGATGTACCTTAACCTTACACTAGCATTCTGAACTCTTTGTAGCATAACTTGAGTTGCTTTCCCCTCTCGAAGTCGACTTGGTCCAGGTAGGTCGAGTTGATCTCCTATATGTTCCCATCCATTTTGAGCTATCTTAGTAGATTGTTAATATGTTTGAAGACTTTTCATCACTTTCACTAGAGTTGATTGGATATTCTCTTTGTGCCTTTCGTCAAAACGCCCCATGTTAGCCCGAGACATGTCCCACTACATTGATATCAAGACCAATTCTCTAACATGTATTCCTACCATCTTTTATCTTTTTTGCCCTTTTAGGTATATATTAAGATGTGCATTTTATCCCATGTAAGAATTTACCTTTATACTTTCCACTTATTGTACAAACCTTAGTGGCCAAAATATATAAGGCCCTTGATTGTGTTAGCTAGAATCATCATCCTGACTTTGAATATTGAACATATTGAATTTTCCACTTGAGATATTCTCCTAAGCTTACTCTTATCTATTCCTTTAATGAAAGTAATGGTAAGTGACCCTAACAAATATTTGTGCATAAAATCAGGTGTTTGTTAACCATATAGAACTTATAGGTGTATAAGACCTTTTAAGAAGCTTACAAATTTGCTAAATTGCAAAGCCTCATTTTTGTTTTGTTCCATTCATATTTGTAAATGCTTTTAAATGTCCTTGTGTGTTTGACCCCTAAGGCCTATCATTCTTATTAGTATCAAAGTAAGGATTCCGAGAAAGGCACTGCTTAGTAAATTTGCTGTACTACAAATAGCTTACTATTGTTGTTGGTTGTTTTGGAGCTATGGTGAGTTGTGGTTGTGTTGTGATTAGATGTTTGAAGTTGCTCTATTACTAGGTAAGTTATCAATAGTGTTTGAAGTTATAGTAGCAGGAAACTGTGGTTGCTACAGTTACGTTAAATTTAGATGTTATTAAAATTATTTTGAGAACAATACACTTTTGATATTTAATGTTTACTTACTTTTCTATTTGAACTTCTAACATCTTTTTATTTGAGTGTTCAATATTTTCCAGCTCTTATAAAAATAGAAGTACTATCAAATTTGTTAAATCTTTTGTCTATCCATGGCATATAAGTTTTATATTGGTCTATAATAATTAATTTAATAACAATGATGATATAAATATATGTAACTACATAATATAATAAAAGTAAGTTTTAAATATATCTAATTATTTATCGAAGTTGTTATAATTTAATGGCATGAATATTAATCTCCTAATAGGATTAATCCAGATTCGAATTCTTTCTTCTCTTAGGTTGCAATGTTGTTTGGCAAAAAAAAAAAAAAAGAATACAAAATAAAATAAATATAGTGAAAATACCAAAAATAGTTAAAAGGAAGAAAAGGGGGTTTAAAAAAAAAAAAAAGATTATGCAAACTCAAGGCACCTTCATCGACTACTCCAAGTTAATTTTAAGTCGAAAAACACTCAAGATGATGAAAAATATAATGAATTAAACTGAAATTATATTTTTTATAAGATTTTCAAAACTTTGAGATTTAAATATAAACGAAAGGAAAAAAAAAAAGATTGATGACTCAAAATAAAAAATTTCCTAAAGATTACTTTTAGTTATACATGTAACTAAAAGCTTAGTGGATAAGGCAGAATGTTATAAATTCTTAATTCTATAGTTTCCTAGGACAATAAAACTTTAGTTTACTACAGCATAAATTATTCAAATTTTTCTCGAGTGTAAATATGTCAATGGACGCTTTTAGGGATAAATATAGTTTCATTACAATTTTTTCAATCAATCTTTAAATTTCAAATTTACGATGTCTAATTAAGTTTTAAATATTTCTAACCATGACATGCGTATATGATACTGTAGATCGAAATATCGTTCTTTTTGCTTTTAGAATTAGTACTAAATACAATTATATAATTTAATAAGTAAAATGAATATCGATCGATAAAGTTAAAAATCATATAAAAAGTGAAAAAGAAAAGGCAAAAAGAAAACAAAGGAAGCAGCGTTGTCTAAACGCAACGCGGTCATGCTGTTTTTGGAACTCCAAAATTCATCCCCACTATAAAAGCCCAAATAACACAAAACGACTCTCCCTCTCTCCCTCTCTCCTACTTCGTTTCTCTTCTCCCTCTCTAGAGTTAATCTGTTTGCGGCGGAAGTGGGGTGGTTGTGGTGGTGGTAATCAATAGTCAAAGAAAATCGATGGATCCAGATGCCGTGGCAAAAGCCTTTGTAGAGCACTACTACACGACCTTCGATGCGAACCGAGCCGGCTTAGCCAATCTCTACCAAGAAGGTTCTATGCTCACTTTCGAAGGCCAGAAGATCCAAGGCTCTCAAAACATCGTCGCCAAATTGACCTCGTTGCCCTTCCAACAGTGCCAGCATGCCATCACCACCGTTGATTGCCAACCCTCTGGTCCTGCCGGTGGCATGCTAGTCTTCGTTAGCGGCAATCTCCAGCTATCCGGCGAACAACACGCTCTTAAGTTCAGTCAGGTATCTTCGAATATTTTTCATTCTATATCTAGGGTTTCTGATTGAGATTTAGTGGTTTTGATATCGTTGATCGACAGATCTATGATTATGTAATTTATCGATCTGCTTCGATTGGTTCCAACTGGGTAATGAGTTGGAATCTTTATGCACTTTCGCAATTGAGCGATTTTCATCATGTACCATAAAATAGAAGTCATTTTGGATTAGGATACGCATATTCATAGAATTTGGATCTCGATCTCCCTTTATTATTATTATATAAGGGTTCGTTGCAAGGCTCTGCTCATGATACGTCGTTATGAGTCATTTATAATTAAAGCTGAATCGAGTCTCTCGACCAATGATTGGTGATGATCTGGACTGGCCATTTTTACTTCCAACTGATGTTATGAATTTAGTCCAGTTGTATCTCAAAAAGGGGAGCATCCAACTATTTAATATGACAGGAATATCGAGTATCTGCATATGTTGATTTATCGGATTTATAGGTTCGCTGTGCACAGGAATATGTCCAAATGTTTTGAGCAATAACGGTTATATGATAGATGAGTTAGAATTTTGAATGAACTGGATGCTTGTTATGGAGTTTCAAGACAAGGTTGTGTTTGAGAATCGTGGTCCTCATTTGTAACCTATCGTATTGAGAATTAATTCACGTGAGGACAATTAAGGTTCCTATAAAAGTTTCTTAAGATGAGTTGATCAATACAGTCAGTGGTTTTTCGTGGGTGAAAATCGTGTTGTATAAAATAAACAAATAATTTATGTGGTGCCTCATGTCTTCAGTTGCATCTGATAAGCCAGCATATTCCCTTTCTTTTTTTTTTTTAACTATATATGTCCCTAATTGATTTGTTAAGGCATCATGCCAGAAGCTACTCTTCTTTTTTTCCCTTTTTGTCTGATCTGGGGAAATGTATGTATAATCATGAAGATTCCGTCTAGTTTAAAGTCCATATATCTGGTATGAATTCATGACCTATGCTCTCCACTCTTTAATTGAATGCTTGCTGGAGACATATATCTGCAGTTATGGGGAGGCTTCATATGGAGGTGTAGAGACTTCATATAGAGAGTGTACTGTTACCTTTTTTTCCTGTAAAATAGATCATTTTATTATGTTTTGTTGTAAAATTTGTTGATCTCATGATACGGCATGTCTATTGCCATTACTTTCTGTTGTGCCTTAACTTTAAGCAGTTCTAAGCATCACCAAGCCATGCTTGCCTCTTTTGCGGTGCTTACCCCCGACTTCTTACCTAAAAAATGCTAAGCGCCACTGGGTTGGAAGACTTGTCTATGATGGTATCTGCAGGAGCTTTCATGGGCTTGCATTTGTAACTCATAATCTTGACTTATTACCATGGATTATGGGAAAATTGCTGTGATGTTCAAATCCTTACTTGATCCTATTAAGAAATATACTGTCTCATGATGCAATACTTTTTGTTTTCTTCTTTTCTTTTGCCCCCTTTCTTTTTCCTAAATTTTTAAACATTCTAATGTTGAGGCAAGGCAAAGATACTTCTTATGTTTGTCAAGTATTTTGGTTTCACTGATGCTTTTTTTTTTTTTTTTAATCAATCTGTTTGCAGATGTTTCATTTGATGCCAACACCACAGGGAAGTTTTTATGTATTGAATGATATTTTCCGATTAAACTATGCATGAAGCTGGCTTTAAATTCCTTTCATTGCAGAAACGGCTGGATCAGTCTCTCGTGTGGAGAGGACCAAAAAACAGTTGTCTCCATTCTGTTTTATTCTAAGGATCTACTGTGAAAAACTGAGATCCTTTTAGACACCTGTGTTTAGTATTATAGCTGTTGAATCTTTCTTGAAAAAACGAAGAGCTCTCTGATGAACTCATTGAATGGCAACTGATGTTTATGGGTCTCTGTTTGATGCATCAAAGGTTTAAGGTTGAATTTGTGTGAACTTGCGAGGGACAAATTTGTTTTGGATTTTGGTATTTTGGTATCTATTATCTTACTAGTTTGCGGAGCTTGTCTTTTTGAGTCATTTGTTCTGAGTGTGTCATTACTAGCCATTTTTGCTCTGTCGTTAAGCTCTTTTTCATGCGATAGGAACTGAGTGCAAGGAATTGTATTTTGTCCACAAATAGGTATATATTATATCTGGGTGGAAGAAAATCAATAAGTTGTATGAGTGGGTGTTAATGGTTATATTTGTCTGTCCCTGTTGTTTGCAAGGTCCTTCGCTCTAAAATTTGTGCTTACTGCTGTATGAAGAATTCGTTTGCATGTCCAAAGAGATTTTGTGAGGAGTGAGGACAGTAGTAAAATGCAATGTTGTTAGACCTGGTTCCTGGTTCGTATAACTGGTTTGGGTAATTGAGTCAAACATAAAAGAGGGTTAAAGGTTTAAGGGTTGAAATTGGGTTTAATCGTGGTTCAATTGGAGTCGAAGCAAATCAATTTTATGATGAGATTAGATTGAATGGGATTAAACCGTAGGAGTTAATCTAGGTTCGATGGTACGATCAAATGTATTTGCATGGGGAGAAGGGTATTGAAAAGGTGTAAATAAAATGTACATTTTAGAAGCTTTTAGTCTCTTTCTTTCTCTTCCCCCTCCGCCTCTAAATGCACTTGCCCATTATCATTAATGCCGATAAAGAGTAGACAACAGACGCGGAGTTGTGCTAATTACATGCCTCTCGTGCTCATGGTCCGTTATGTCCTACCCTGTTGATATTTTTATTTCGTTGACGCTGCTGTTTTCCGAGGCTTTGATTATCTTGAGTTAATGATGCAAGGAGTTCATTTTGAGGCATTTGTATGTTAATTGATCCACCATTAATATATTTATGTAAATATCTATTACATAAAATAATTATATCAATACCATTGTAAAATTACATATTGTAGATATGATTTTACTTTCGTATGACTCGTATGTTTCATATGCCACATAAATTGTAAGTAGTAAATTGCATAGAAGACATCGTAACAGTAATGCAAAAGCAAGACACGATTTATGTATGGGTACTAGCAATTTCAAAATTCATCAATGCTAGCCATCTCAATACATAATTTAGTTGATATAAAATGTAATTCTAATTCAATTCATACATCTTTTCAGCTAAAAAGACCAGTATCAAATTTAACTGATAACTCTTCAAATACTATAATACTTAAAAAACTCCGGTGAGCTTTAACTAGATTTGTTAACTCAATACAATCATAAAACACCATAACTTAATTTCCAAATTGAAAATATTCATTCTATCAACTATTTAAAGGCACAATCATTAGTAGTAAGTAACGTTATATATAAAGAAAAATATGTACATATCATTAATATTAAGTAGTAAATATATGATATACAAATGTTTTTGATCATATACAACTCTAAGTTTCTTATACTTCTTTTTGTACTTTTTATACCCTTTTGTATCTCTAACCTATGATGTATCAATTGAAACTTATACATCTAATGTAATGTGTTGGGTTTCCACTTGTAATAGATTATTGAATTAGATTAGGAATTCAAAAATCATACAAACTACAACTAGATTAACAAACAAACATTGTATTAGTAAAAAAACTTTGTATGTGCTCTCTCTTTCACAACTAATTGTGCTGGATGTCTTGGTCTCATGGGAGTAGGTGGAGTAACAGTAGATGACGGCGATCGAGGCATATCTAGTGTGAAGTAGTTTATTAGCTTGAATGATGGAGCATCATGAGTAGTATGAGCTATGGGAGGATTAGTAAGAGGATCTAGGGAAGGATTTATTACAGGAGGATCAACTATAAGACGATGAGGATATATAAGGGGATCTACAGCTAAATTTATAGGAATATCTACATGAACATTTATAAGAACTTTAGGAGATTTGTCTAATTATAGCTATTGATCTCGAGCTTGATCTCTTCTTTTACCTTGGTTACAACCTCGTTTTCTCCTATGGGCAGGAGGCCCCTTAAGATATTGCTCTTACTAATTTGCCTCATATGCATCTGATTGATTATAGGCAACTTAAGTAAATTATTATTAAAATTATGTGTATATCAACATGTATTCAGTGATTTGTGATAAAAGACTCACCAATGCAACTAAAAGTATTCCTAAGTGACTAATGAATCATTACGTCACTCTAGAGTACCAATTGAAGTTGTAGGTAGAGACCATGTTAGGCAATATGTCATTGTACTTGACTTGAAGTAGTCTTTGCTACCTATCCTGCTAATGGCCTATGTATCTAGCATCCTTCTTAACTTAGTTTTCATTTGTCTTCTTCTTAAAATGCATCTTGTAAAGGTTGTCTAGATCTGTGTTACAATTTTGTGGGATTTGTTAGACCTTACCAAACTATTGCATGGCTATTTGGGAGATGTATCTCTACAATATGGAAGCAGTTTAGGGAGATATGGGCGAGCCATAGATCTTTCCCTTCCTAATAGATATTTGGTAGTGAGTCAAGTATCTCTAGGGTATATGGCATCTAGTATTTGCAAAAGATAAATGTATACCCATGTGTAATAGATAGATAAAACTATGCAAATAATACAATTGCAAGTGTATTGTACCTATGTGCGGGTTTGGTGGTTTAGATTCTCACAACATTAGGCCAAGACGTATGTGAAAGTTTATTTGAGAAAAAAAAAACATCACCCCATTAGTAACTAGTAGGCCAAGACGTATTGTATGTCTTTGTATCCTATATAGTGTAATATGAGAGAATCTATCCTATGCTTATATTTATATTAAGATTGTTGCATCACCCATCTCAAATTTGCCATCTTGTATAGCTTGATATAGATATCTATACAAGTATGCTAAGCAAGTCGATCCTTAACAATAGCTGTGTATAGTCTAAAAGTCCTCTAGCAATGGTAGGAACGTCATGTGGATGAGGAGAGAAGATGTGTTGGCAAAGAGGAGACCACCCATCAGCAATAGTGTGTAGGTCTTCGTATAATGCTAGATGGCTATCTTGTTTGCATCCTTTAGCTAAGAGGAGGTTCTTGAGTCAAGACATCATGACTCATTGCTTGTTAATGTGCTACTCGCTTAGCCTGGTTCCTAGTAGGCACTCATACAATGTAGGCCAGTCATGCACCATGTACCTTCTCATTGCATGCCTATCAAGGGGTAAGGTAAACTATATTGTTATGTCCTGTAGTGTCAATCTAACCTCTCTATGTGTCTTGTGGAATGTGTGGATCTCTAGTCTCCATCTCTTAACTAAAGCAGTAATCAATCCTTAATCTAGTTAAATGAAGGGCAAATGTGCCACGCTATGGAATCTAGCTTGCAGTAGGTATGGGTTGATTCGAATGTTGTACACATTGTACATCTCTTGTGGATTCTTTAATGATGCCTCCCGTTAATGGCATGTAGGTAGATTATGCTCTAGCAAAAATTTACATTGGATATAACCAAATGAGATTAACATTTTGATTAGATGATGGAGTCAAGTTGTAGACTTGTCTTCTCCATACAACATTAGATCTATAGGTGTTTTGTTGTGTCAACATTGATCTATTTACTAGTCTAGGATCTATGTGCACAAGAAAAGGTAAATATATGTTAAATTCTTAGAAGATTAGGTCAAACATCCAAATTTGATTATATAATATAGTATTGATATATCATAACAAGACAAGCATGTTACAATATATGTAAACCTTGTTTTAGGTAAGTTCTTATATTATGTCCTTACTTTTTATATTTTCCACAATAGTTCTTTATTGGTTTCTCTTTAAGATTAATCTTGCTGTAGAATCAACCCATTTGTGGTCTTCCTTTTTCCTTAGCCTTTTCATATATTGGATGGATATATGATATTCTTTCGTATGCCTATTCCTAAGATGTTCGAAGGCAGCCAGGTAACAGGTGAGCTGGTTTTTCTAATGAGACTACCTCTTAACCTTTTTCATAGGGTCTATCTTGACATTAGTCATTACTGTTAACATATGCGAGTAAGGTATCTTGAAGATTTGTCACTTGTAGTTATATGGTTCTTAAATATGTTAACTCAATGATAGTGGCCACATTTCTCGTAATAAGTAGTCATATATGCTCCTGTTTGTACTTAAAAATTTCCACTTGTTTAGTTGTCAAAATTATAATTTTACTATTCATTTATGCGTGTAAAATCGCATAGAATTATACAAAACCAGTAAAATCATAAGTTTATAGAATTGTATATCAAAATTCATAATTCTAACCAAAATCTACACTCAAATGATTTTATATCCATTTTAATTAAGAAAAACATCATAAAATCATAAAATTGTAGAATAGTACAATTGACTCGCAATTTTGACAACGATATTTGTTATATTAAAAGTGATTACTTCGTGTTGAGTATTTGTCCCTCTATTTTTCTCTATTTTTTTAAGTAATCCATTTGGATTAAGCTTTCCCTTCGTGGATGGGCTTATGCACCTTATTACACATGCATTGGAAATAGCCTACGTAGTTGTAGAAGATTTTTTGTACCAAGGCTGATATAGACAATAACCTCGCACCCTTCAAAATGCATTATAGCTCTCATTGAGGTTTGTTGTCATTTGACCATATCTGAAACCATCATCATATGCCTATGTCCATTGCTCATTAGAAATGTTTGCAAAGTAGTATGGAGTAGTTGCGTATCTTTTCTTTATCTCCTTTATATAGAATGTGAACTTTCTTTCTTGGGTTTGGAAAGTTGCTATAGTTACTAGCCTCTTTAGATAGTATTTTTATACTTGGTGTTTTAGTTATTGGCAATATATCTTTTGCACAGTCTCTATGTGCAAGCCATCTAACATTCTCATCTTTCATGATGTATATTATATCATTGTATCGGTCTGACATAAAACATAGGATTAGGTCATCTCGCACAATTTCTAGAGATAGTGCTTCAACTTCTTTGGGAACATTGAGTACATTGCACTTGATTTCTTATCAACCAATGCGAATGCTAGGGGGAATATGTGATTGGCACCATCCATTTTACATGCAATCAGTAGACTATGAGGATACTTTCCATATAAGAAAGTTCCATCAAAATTGACAACCGAATTGCAATGTTTGAAGGCCTCTATGCATGACCCAAATGCCCAAAACAATCTTCCTAAGATCACACCATTTTCCTTCTTTATTGAGTGAATTTTTCAAGCTACACATGTACTTAGGTAGGTTCTCTTGATAGCACTTGATATCAATGGCATTTCATTGTATGATCCATCCTAATTTCATATGGTTTCCAATTGCTATTCTCTTTGCCCCCTAAACTTTCCTTTTTGACATTGCATACCCATTTGTGTCTTCGATTGGTTGTATGAGGGTAGTGATCTTCATATTAGGGTCATTCTTGACTTAAACTAGAGAACTTTGGCTCATGAAGGTTTAGTTAAGCTATAGATGATCCTTTCTGAGTTTCCTCCTAATACATGTATACGGGTCTTCAACAACTGTAATGACGAAGTCAATGTCCTAATGCATTTGGTGTGTATGAACTCGCTATTTATAATTACAGGTATTACTCTCTTTATAGACAATATTCCATATCTTTTTGTTTGACTTAATAACCTTAAAGTTATAGTAATTCTTTATATGTCACATCTTCACTACATAGCTCAAATTTGATTCACTTTTAAACTCATCACTTTCTTTAAGTCATCACCTAGGCATAGGTTTACGGCACAAAGGAAGTCCTCCTCACATGATACATAACCATCACTAACATTCATCTTACTAAGGAATGGTATGTGATCTTGGAATGATATTCTACCAATCTGTTGCTTTACTGAAGGACTAGGCATAATAGCGTATCCTTGGACATTTTAAGGTATCTTTGGAGTTTCATCTTCATCAGATGTATCTACCTCAAAGTCCATTTGGTGGTCATCATTTGAATTCTCCTCACATATTAATTCATCTTTAGAATTAGTGTTTTTAAGGGCCTCCTTTCATCTCCCTTTGAAGATCATCTCCAATAGATGGACTATCTTTATTTGCTAATAGCAAGTCACTAGTTCGTTTATGTTTGCTGGAGCATTCATAGGCTCTTGCACATACGATATATGAGGTGTACTTGTTTGACCCAAGATAGTTTGTTCTTAAGAAATGGCAAAGCTATCTTTTACTTTAATATACAGTTGCTAAAGGCACATCATTCCTAATATCTTAGCAATATCTATAAGAGCCTTGACATCTTCATCATTACTAATATCTTTTAGCATCAATTCTTTTGAGCCTTGTCCATAAACAGATGTCTATCTATGATACATCTCTACAGTTCTTGTCCTAGGATCTACTCCCAACAATTCACATATCTTGCCTAGGAATATTGAATAATCAATGTTTACCCCTGCTTTCATATTCATCACTGGTCCCCCATCTTAATATGACTCTTCTTGACCTTTTAAGACCTTTCCATTGGCCAAAATTGAAATTCTAACATATTCTACCATTTCTACTATTTATTGACACCAACAACATAACACAAATCAGATGTAAGTTAAACAAAATGCATATGTATATGTATCACTACTCCATTACTCTCCAATCTCTAATTTAATCGACTTTTTGTTAACAATGTAGCTACATTTAGTTCAAACCAACTTCCTAAGTGTTTAAGTCTAAGTTCCTATGTAGCTCACCACTAACCATTCATATTAAATTCTCAATATTACAGTTTAGCTCATCGTTTTCTTATATATAAAAATATGTCTTCCAATGAAACATTAACACGTAGAATAACAAAATTGACATGTTACACTAATGCAAGGGGCTCTATCCCCATTACCTATATTGTGAAGGGTTAAACAAACAATTATTTATTTATTTTGTAGATAAAAAGCCATATACATAAGAAATGCAAGAAAGAGAAGGTGATGAGCTGTCGACCATTGGTCCTCTTACTCGCGCATAGGTCTAAGGCCTCCAATCCCTCACTCAAAGAATTCTCTTTCATCAACCTATCGATGATGAGAAAATCTATGTAGAAGAAAGATGGCTGAACTCCTTGACAACTTTAGAAAGTTATACCTAGCTTTATTCCCTCTCTAGTACCAATGCCGACTATTATCTAGTCGAAGACTCTATGCCGAGTGATTTGACTTTTCTATTGCTGAGAGTTCTTATCAAGTAACTTGAGCTCACCTCACCTTAGTCGAGTACTCCTTTCTTAGCATCCTTCCAATTCTTACGGTATCATTTATAGTCTCAACCTCTTTGTTGTCGTAACATCTTGATTCTTCTCACTTGTTGTGATCAAAGAATTTATGTACGAAACCAATGTTGCATTGCCACTTATCCATTTCATTTGATACTGTACTATTTTTCCTTTTTTGTTATTTGTCCTCTTTACCCATTTTCTTATGTATTAGGAACCCCCCCTTTTTGTATGTCTTTTTGTAATTTCTTTATTTGTATTGTTACCTTAGGCATTTACTATAAATAGTCCCTTCTCCTTGTAAGCTAGAACCATCTTACCTTATAAATATACTATTCTTGTGAGATAACCCTCTCTAAGTCGATTTTCTATACACTCTTATCTAATCTTGCCAAGTAGTTTGGGATTAGTGGCAAGTGGACCTTGACATCAACTTATGTGTCATATCAAGTGAAGTATCAAGTCTTGTTATATTCGTTGGTGTATCATATCCTCTAAGTACTTTACGTCAGCTACTTTAGTTGGTTCATAGATCTACTTACTTTATTTTCTATCATATTTCAAAGGATCCATTGGTTCAAATCTGTTACGGTAAGTCTTAGTGATAACTAAGCTCCTAGGCACATCATATAATCTTGGTATTGGAGCTTGAGGTTATGACTAAGAGCTGTATGGTGATAATCTCTACTAGTTTGCTGTTTGTGATACTCTATTTTCATTTGGAAGAACAAAGCAAGTTTACAGTTCGTGTAGTATTTGTATGTATAAGGATTTCTAGTGTGAAGAGTATTTTCTGATACTTTGTTTTGAGAATGTTGAATCTTAGTGTTTAAGGAGAGATTAACAATGTTGAGAATAATGCTCATGGTCGTGGTCGAGTTACCCAACAAACATTGTGTACTACTGATGAGCAAATACAAGACCTTATTGCTATTGTGGCTAATTTAGCTATTTCAGTATAGAGAGTCTTTGAGAGTAGGCCATGAGAGAGAGTTATTGAATAGGGCCAAGAAATAAGAGATAGGTTGAGAAGATAGATGAATGATCTGCATAGATTAGAGCCCATTCCTGTGAGCCAAGCACCACCATGATGTACCGAAAGAATGGCGAGAAAGAGGTTGGAATTGGATGAAGTCTAGGAGTATGAAGAGGAAGAACAGTATGTTGAAGTTGATGAGAGTGAACTTAGGGCTCCTAGGGGTATCGAACACCTCAAAGTATAGATTCTAAGCTTCAACGGGTCTGGTAGTGCTGACGACTACTTAGATTGGGAGGAGAAGATATTTGACTTTTATGATTATGAGGATGCTAGTTGTTTGAGTGGTGGCATTGGAATTTTTTGGATATGCAGTAATGTGGTGGAAGAAGTTGCAGAATATGCACCTGAGAGCCTGACGAAAAGTTCAGACATGGAATGAAATGAGGAGGGCCTTGAGAGGTAGGTTCATTCCCAAACCCTACGAGCAAGACACTTTCAGATGTCTCTAAGACTTGAGATAAGGTAGCCGATTAGTGGACAACTATGTCTGAGAGTTTCATTTACTCACGGTCTAGTATAATGTCAATGAACCCAAGTTGCGAACTATTGTAAGATTTATTTCTGGGCTAAGGACCGAGATTGGTAATATAGTGGAGTTATAGGGTCTTGTGACTCTGGATGAAGCCATTAGGGTAGCATAGAGAGTCAAAAGGTAGAGGTGGAACCAAGTTGGTCGTATATGCTGTTGAACAGAAGTGGCATGCCAAGCCGACCAAGGAATGACAAAGCATTAAACAATTCCGAGGTAGAACGTTGAAGGCAAGTGTTGATTTGACTAGAAGAATGCCAAGGAACTTGAGGTCCAAAGAGATCAAAGCTAGAGCTCAGGAAGAAAGACTCAAGAAATTAAATGCTTTAAATGTCTCAGTTATGGATATGTGGCTAGTCAATGTTTGAACCGTCGAGTCATGACTATAAAGGGAGACAAGCCCAAGTTTGAAGTAGAGAGTGCGAGCAAAGGAGAGGAAGAGATGGGAGTTGAATAGATGCTGGAAGAGTTTTAGGAAGACCCCAATGTCGAGACACCTCCTAAGGGTGGTGTTGACCATTGTTTTGTTGTTTGACAGTCACTTAGTGCATTTGTAGTTGATGAGAATGAGTAGAAGGAGAACCTATTTCATACGAATTGTTGAGTGAATGGCAAGCTATGCGCTTTAATCATTGATGGAGGGAGTTGTACCAATGTCATAGCATAAGGGGTAGTAAAGGCCATGAAATTGCTAACCTTCCCACATCCTAAGCCGTATAAGATTTACTAGCTGAATGAGAAAGGAGGCTTATGTATTGCCGAGCAGGTTAAAGTACTGATTACCATTGGTGATAGGTATAAGGATGAGGTGTTGTGTGATGTCCCTCCTATGTGCTTTTCTCACATATTACTCGGCTAACTATGGCTGTTTGACTTGAGGGTATTTCACAATGGGTATAGGAACACCTACATGTTCCAAAAGGATGGGAAGAAAATTATATTGACACCCATTAGTCTTAAGGAAGCCCAAGAAAAGGTTGCTAGATCTCTGCAATGAAAGTCTTTAGTGATTTTCTGAGCGCAGTTTGCTTGGGAAGTTAAGGCCGAGGACTATGTGCTCCTTTCAGTTAGGAGACTCTTGGAGGTGAAAGATGCCAAAGACTATCCAACCGAAGTGAGAGCTCTACTCAATGAGTATACTGATCTATTTCTTGTCGAGATGCTGAAAGGTTTACCACCCTTGAGAGGCATTGAGCATTGCATTGATCTTTAGCCTGGAGCAGCCCTACTAAACTGACCCACTTATAGACACAATCCTGAGTAAGCAGCCAAGCCGAAGAAGCAAGTTGATGAGTTAATGGATTGTGGGTATGTCCAAGAGAACTTGAGCCTATGTGTGGTCCCAGCCATGCTAGTACCGAAGAAAGATAGGTCATGGGGAATGTGCATTGACAGCTGTGCCATCAATAAAATTACTGTTAAGTACCGATATCTGATTCCAGGATTAGATGATCTGCTCAATGAGTTACATGGTACTCGTATTTTTTTAAAGATTGATTTGAAGAGTGGTTACCATCAAATACGAATGAGGCTTGGAGATGAATGGAAGACGACCTTCAAGACAAGGGATGGTCCATTTGAATGGATGGTAATGCCGTTTGGCCTAACTAATGCATTGAGTACATTTATGCGGCTAATGAATCATGTGCTTAGAACAATGATTGGAACATTCTGGTCTAGAGTATCGACCCATCACTCATGTTGAGTATTTAAGATTAATGTATGACATCCTTTGAGCCGAGAGATTATTTGGCAACCTGAAGAAATGTGTATTCTATCAAAGTGATGTTGTGTTCCTCGGATATGTTGTTTCAGGGAAAGGAGTTCGAGTTGATGACGAGAAAGTTAAAGCTATTTTTGAGTAGCCTACATCAACTAATGCTGTTGAAGTCAGGGGCTTCCCTGGTCTAGCTTCGTTCTATTGGAGATTCATTCGGAACTTCAATTCCTTAATTGCACCATTAACTAAATTGACTAGGAAGAACCTTGAGTTTAGGTGGTCGGAGAAAGCTTAGAAGAGTTTTGAAGATGTGAAGTCTAAGTTGACATCTACTCTAGTACTCACCCTACCAGATTTCGAGAAAGTTTTTGAGGTAGAGTGTAAAGCTTCTTATGTCGGCATTGGTGCTATCCTTATGTAGGAGCGCTAACCAATTGCTTATTTCAACGAGAAACTTCGAGGTATTACCCTGAATTACTCGGCCTACAACAAGGAGTTTTATGCCTTTGTTCGAACACTACAAAACTGGCAAATTATCTGTTACCAAAAGAATTCATCATCTACTTAGATCATGAATCTCAAGCATATTCTTGGGTAGCAAAAACTTTCTTGGCATCATGTTAAGGGGGTTAAGTTCTTGGAGACCTTTTGCTATGTCATCAGGAACAAGAAGAGGAGCACAAACACTGCGGTAGATGCTCTTTCTTATCTTCATACCCTTGTTACGACTATGTAAGCTAAGGTACTTAGATTCAGCATTCTGCCCGATCGGTATGAGCATGACCAGTATTTTGGGCCTTTAGTGGCCAAGTGCAGTGTTGGAGGCATTGTAGATGGGTTCTACTTGAGTCAGGGGTTCCTAATGAAGAGTAAGCAAGTTTGTATGTTAAGTGGTTCAATTAGAGAACTAATCATCCGTGAAGCTCATGCTGGAGGCATAGCTAACCATTTCGGGGAAAAGAGGATCGATGAACTACTAAAAGAACATTTCTACTAGCTTAGGATAATAAGGAATATGCACTGAGTTCTTGAGAGGTGTAAGGTGTATAAACATGCAAAGGGAAGGAGAGAGCTGTACGAAAAGTACATACTCCTATCCATACCTGAGCGCCTATGGATAGACCTAAGCATGGATTTCATGCTTGGCTTCCCTCGAATGTTGAGAAGACATGACTCCATTATGGTTGTAGTCAACTGTTTTAGCAAGATGAGCCACTTCATTCCCTACCGTAGAATTAATGATACTTTATTTATTGCTAACATTTTTTTATAGGAAATTGTACATCTGCATGGGCTGTTGAGAAGTATTGTATTTGACCATTATTTGAAGTTCATGAGTTTCTTTTGGAAAACCCTATGGAGGAAACTCAACACTAAGTTTATGTATAGTACTCCTTGTTACCCTCAAACAAACAACCAGACCGAGGTAGTAAACAGGCTAGTCGATAACCTTCTACAAGCAGCTATAGGGAAGAACTTACACAATTGGGACCTATGCTTACTTGTTATTGAGTTCGCTTACAACCGATTAGTTCACAGCTTGATAGGAAGGTCACTTTTTAAGTTGTCTATGGACTTAACTCGAACTTACCCCTAGATATAGTTGTTAGCCTGGCTATATAAGACGATAGTCAATCCGGCCTATAGCGTGCCAAGGAATTCCAAAAGTTGAATCAAAAGGTTATTGAACAATTGGCACAGATTGTAGCTTAGTAGAAGGAATAGGGAAGCTATAAAAGGAGATGAGTAGTTTACAACCTTAAAGACCTTATTTGGGTTTATCTTAGTAAGGAGTGTTTCCTTAGTAAGAGAATGAACAAGCTTTCCCCTAAATCAGATGGACCTTTTAAGATCCTTGAGCACATTAATGACAATGCCTATGAGCTATAGCTACTCGACAGATATGGTATATTTGCTTCTTTTAATGTGGTTGAACCGATACCTTATATACCTGATGAAGAAGAGGGCTAAGATTTGAGGGTAAATCTTTAACAACCTTAGGGAACTAATGAGCTACTAACCACTAATCCTCTTCCTCACGCATGGCTTTGAGGCCTCCAATCCCTCACTCAAAGAATTTTCTCTCGTCAACTTACTGATGATGAGAAACTTTATGCAGAAGAAAGATGGCCGAATTCCTTGATAGCTTCGGAAGGTTACACCCAGCTTTGTTCCCTCCATAGTGCTGATGCTGACTATTCTCTAGTCGAGGACTCTGTGTCGAGTGATCTAACTTTTTTGCTACCAAGAGTTCTTACCGAGTAACGTGAGTTCACTTTACCTTGGTTGAGTACTCCTCTCTCGGTATCCTTCTAATTCTCATAACATCATTTCTAGTCTTGGCCTCTTTGTTGCCACAACATGTTGATTCCTTTCACCTGTTATGAATAGATAATCTATATACGGAACCAATGTTGCATTGCTACCTATCTATTTCATTTGACACTGTACTATTTTTGCCTTTTTGTCATTTGTCCTTTTTGTATGTATTAGGAATCCTCCTTTTTGTATGCTGTTTTGTAATTTCTTTATTTTTATTGTTGTCCTAAGGACTTACTGTAAATAGTCAATTCTCCTTGTAAGATGGAACCATCTTACTTTACAGATATACATTGAATATATTGTTCTTGCAAGAAAACCCTCTTTAAGTCCATTTTCTATACACTCTTTTGTAATCTTGCCGAATAGTTTAAGATTAGCGGTAGGTGGACCTTGACATCAACTTGTACATTATATCAAGTAAAGTGTCAAGTCATGTTGTGCTCGTTGGTGTGTCATATCTTTAGAGTAGCTTTACATCAACTACTCTAGTAAGTTTATAGACCTATTTACTCTACTTTCTTCGATATTTCAAAGGACCAATTGGTTCAAATTAGCTACAGTAAGTCCTAGTAATAATTGAGCTCCTAGGTACATCGGAAGAAGACTTATTGCTTATGCAAGAAAACTTTATAATGACCTTAAACTTTCAAGCAAAATCAATAATTTTAATTCTTTTCCTTTTTCTCCTTTCTTGATTTCTTCATAAGCCTTCTTATACAGCATATGCCCACCTCTTCCATCAAGTCTCACTTTAATGGAATCATATATAATATATATATTTATATAATATTTGTAGCAATACCTAAAAGCTTGATCAATTTACAAAAGTTAACAGATGAAGCACCATGCTCAATGCTCACATGCCACTTGATACTATACCAATACCTCCAACTTAATCGAAAGTTCAAACCATAGGTAACCACATCTAATAGCACCTTTAATGCTACTAGGTAAACTATAATTATTCAATTGAGTTTAGTGTAGGTAGAACCATTTCTCTAGAAAAAATTTGTTAGAAATATGGATGATCTTAGGTTTTCCTTATGAAATATCATGTTTGCTAATTGTATACACACGTAAACAATTGGAAAAATCTTCCATAACCATAAAATCCAAATATCATTTTCAAAGCTAAACTGAGATGAAATTAGAACTCTAGAGGCCAAACTACCTCTTCCATTTACATGTAAATTTAAGCATTTTAAATACTTCGTGAGAATGTCTACTTAGGCATTTCATCGAATAGTTTTTGAGTATAAATAAATTTTCATAAAAGACATAAATTTTGAACAAAGACTTACCACGACTACAATCTAATTGGGTGAGCTTAAAAAAAAAAAAAAATCGAACCATCTTGTTGTAGTTTTTGTGAGAAAAAGAGTAGTGATTCAAGAGGGTTCTAGAGTTTGGGTGTGAATTCTGAATTGGAGACTGTTGAGTTTGAGAGCATGAATTGATGGGTGGGAGGTTTTGTGACTTAAGTAGGTCTCAAATAAATCACATGTGAGGTGATTTATGGTAGATTGCACTAGCTTAAATGCAATTTAGATGCCTACACATATCGTTTAATGAAAAGGATGGGGATAGTTTAAACAAAAAGCGTACATATTAAATACGATTTTGGTGCCCAGTGGAATTGCATTTGGTATATGTGATTTACCTCCAATCATATTTCTTTGATATCATTTACATTTAAATCGCATCGTATTTATGTGATTAACTTGCTATTGGAACTCTCCCATTTTGTGTGTAGCTATTTTGCATTTCTTAGAAGCGATTTCTTTGTAGATAATAAGTTACATTTACTAAATGCGATATAACAATATACAGAATTTACAAATTTGCATCTAATAAATGCAATTTCTTTGTAGACAATAAAATCCTATCCTCATATGCAACATTTATGTAATTAATATTATGAAATTTATAATTATGTAATTTTTTTAAGAATGGTAAACATGTACTACCCCTTTTCATTTTATATAGTAGTTTATACATGTTTGTTTTAATGTTTGCATCCTTCACAAATTCACCTATTCTAGAGGGGGAAAACCCGATTATATAATTAGGAAGAGATTTCATTTGTCATGGTCTCTTTTATTATTTTATTTTTATTTAATTCCTTTGTATATTAAAATTTAATTCTAGTTCTTCATATTTTAATTGAGTTATTCAAGTTCTATATTAACATTAGCACACCTTTTAGATCTTCTACATATAAGTCATACAACACATGAAATATTAATGAAGGGATTTAGTTTGTATGAAAATTAATATAAAATCTCAAGTAATACATTTGAAACACAAAAGATTGAAATTAAATTTGGGCATGAATTTGATGGAGGTAAATAATTCAAATTAAGGCATTAATGAATGATTAACTTCTATATGAACATAGATGAATTCAAGAGTAGCTTTTTAGCTTCATTTCTAGCTTTTTTATTTTGCCTCGGGGGGGGGGTGGTGCCGAGGTGTGGTTTGTAAAGAAAAAGAGATGAAGGATATAGAAGAGAAAGAAAATAGAAAGAAAATACTTATTTAAATAAGAAGCAAACAAGAAAGGATGATTGTGGATTGAAGGTGATTTAGTGATTTTCTTAAAACTTGCTAAAGCACCAAAATACCCTTAAAATTATAAAATATCTTTATAGTAAAAGGTATTTAAGTAAATTCAAACATTTTCCTTTCAAGTTTTCTCTAAATTAGAAAAAATGGTTTTTGGTGAGGGTCATGGAAAAATTTAAGTTAAAACTTTTCCTTCTTCATCCTTTGTCTTCTAAATGAGGGAAATGAATTAGGGAGGAAATAACTCCTATGGAGAATGGAGATAGTTGGTATAGTTGGTTTATTTATTTTGTATTCTACATGTGTATTTTAGTTAGCTATTGTTGTATTAGCAATCTATAAATAAAAAGGGGATAAGTAGTATAAATATTTTACATTACATTCAGTTCATTAGCTTTTCACCTTTCTATTTTCCTCTCTCATAATGTAACAGTGAAGCTCGAACATTTTCTACTATCGCTAGGTTTTCTTTCCATTGTTGTTTCCATGTGATTAATCTCTTACGATTTGTACATTTTCTCATGGTATCAAAGCCATAAGATATTAGTCTAACTCTTCATTTGTTTTGATTAGTTTTCTTCGTCTGTTCGAATTATGGCACTTCTCAAAATCAATTGCAAAGCCTAACTTGACCGATGTTCGAACTTTGGGTTGCACCTGAGCTAAACTTCAAGGTTTACAAAGTTTAGCTCCATGGATTCTATCCCTTCAATTGGCCATGGATGAATCTAGGTACCCGGATGGCCTTTGGCTAAACTTCTTCTTTGTAGAGTACACTTTGATGTGAACTAAACTTCTTCTCTGTAGAGTACACTTTGATGTGAACTATTGATGTCCATATCGCCAACCTCTAAGTTGCTTGATTGCGGTAATTAAGTGTACATAGTCAAGTTGTAGCATCTATTTGGATTTGAGTTCAAGTATCGATTGTAGAAGAGCCATATATGGGAGTAAAATCTAATTAACTAGCAATTTTATACAAGAAGAGTAATTAAAATATAGGAGGGAACATATTCCTTAATAAATCTTTATTGTTATTTACTACCTAGTTGTAAGCGACTTATTCAATCTCAATTGCAATGTTGGAATATAAGGATTCTTATTATGAACTAACTAAACTTATATCTCTAGTTAATTCTTAATCCTAATCCTAATACTACACTACTTGAATCACTTCTAGAATAGAGTATTGTAAAATCACATGAAGCCCTTGAATCTCACTATTAGGTTGCCTTAATCTAGAAAAATCTAACTATTAAACGTTTTAATCAGCTAGTTTTGTCTAATTATACTAGTAAGTCATATCATATGCTTTCATGAACTCTATAATAGACTCTAACAATAATTTAATCACCGATATATTGAATTAAAGAAGAAAGTAAAACAGTATAATTAGATCACAATATGCAAATATCATAAATTAAAATTCAATATCAAGGGAAATAGTAAAAGTCATAATAGAACATAGGGTTCAATAACGATTTACTAAGAAATTCTAAAATAAGGACATAAAAATAATAGAAAAGAAGAAAAACAAATCAACTCCTGTAATTTTTACCCTACTAACTTTGTTTTAAGGGGCTCCCCCTGTAAACCTAAGCCTAGACACCTATTTATAAGAGTTGGACCTCGATATACAAAGAAAACTTGGTAAAATTAGAAGATTTGTAAATGATGGCATGTTTATAACCAAGGTATACAGCCATGGAGGTGGGGTGTGATTTTGCACTAAGTTTGAAATCTTCAAATTACATGGAAATTAACTATATGGGGTATACGGCTAGAGATCATGGCCGTGGTCTTCATCGAACTTTATTTCTTACTTGAAATTCTTTCGCTTTAAATCCTTAACCAATGCTTGTCTTCCAATAAGCTCCAAAACTTGATAAAAGTCTTCAAAAATTCACCAAATGTTTCTAAAGTCAATGAAAATGAAAATTAAACAATTTAAGCTCTAAATCACTATTTACAAAATTGCACTAAATCATCCTAAAATATGTATACTACTTACGTGTTATCATTACCTATTTACCAATTGGCCTCTAAAGCACTGACTTGTGAACTGACCCCTAACCCGACAGGCCCTTAGATATTGACCTCCAATCTATATACTATTGACTACTCGATACCCGACCTCCCAGGCTTCGACCAAGCCTAATCATAGTTGCAAAGGTAGACTCTGACTTGACTTAAGTAGATGGTCAATTTGGTCGACCTTTCTAACATTCATTTGACTTGCCACAGCCCAAACAAACTTAATCCTTTTTACTCCATACCACATTTGTGCTAGAGCATGGTACCATCTATCTCTTACTATGTGTTGTACCTCTTTGACATCGTACCATTATTCCTTTTTGCATGTTTATCCTTTTTACCCTTTTGAGGATCTTCTAAGGTAACATGTTTGTAATTAACCTTTATTGTAATTTTCTCTTTCCTTCTTGCTTAAAGAGGCTTATTATAAATAGCTTCATTACTTGTAGTCATAATCATCGCTATTAAGAATATTTGGTATCTTCTCTAAACTTAGTGAGCATTTTCTCTAAGTTTTCCATACACTTATCTAACTAAAATTAGTAGCTATGTTTAGTAGAGAGTAGACCTCCTCCTTCATTTTTGAGTCGTATCAAGCGAAGATTGAGTTATGTTAGATCATTTGGTGAGTTATATCTTTAGTATTGCTTCACATTTGCTACTGTTCTTATATTACTTTCATGACACTTGCTTCATTATTGTAAAGGACCCACCTCATCGAGATAAGCCCTAAGTGATAACTAAGCTCTTTAGCATACCATATAAACTTGGAATCAAAGCTCGAGGTTGTGATTGAAAGTGAATGCTCTATGTTTGTGATATCTCAAAGTGCTATGCAGTAGTGTCATATGTAGTGTTGCAAGATTGAGGAAGTAGTTCGAAGTATTATGTGAGAAGAGGTGTTGTGTAAATGTCATTTATAATGGAATGGCATCAACCCCTTTTGCTACCTTACTAACCTTTAGGCCAATGATGAGAGGAAGACTTTGAGGCTTATAAGGACTTAAAAGCGCATACTATAACAACAACCTACTAAGGATGAGTCTTAGCTTTTATCCGTGTCCTTGTTGTGCTATAACCCTAGTCGATCTGAGCTCCCTTCACTTATCAAAGCTGTTGAACCCTTACTTTTGAGCTGTTTTGTCCATTCATTTGGCTCAATAAGGCATGACAGTAGCTTAGCTCCTAATTCCTAACTTATTTCATCATCTGCAAATAGAATACCTTTACTCGTATTGACCTAATCCTCTAGAGGTTGACTTACCACAACTTGGCCATTTATGAGTGCCTTACCTTTGTACGGAACTTGTGATAGAGTACTACATTAGCCAACTACAACACGCATCCTTTCTTCAATTGTACTGTTATTCCTTTTTGTATTTTTCCTTTGTTTCCCTCTTTAGAATGTATAAGGTATTAGACTTTATTTTACCCTTATTTGTCTTAGTTGCCCTGGAAACCACTAAAAGAGCTCCATGTTGATATAAGTTGCACAATTAACTGGTTATTTTGAATGAATATTCCCCTATTTCTTTAGATAATACCTTCTCTAAGTCATATTATCATTTACACTTTTATTTAGTCTTGCTGGTAGCTCAAGATTAGTGGCAAGTAGACCTTAAATTCTTGGTTTGTGAGTCATATTGAGTAAGAAACCAAGTCATGTTATGCTCTTCGGTGAGTCATCTTTGTAGAGTAGCTTTACATACTTACTATTTTGAACCCAGTCCATCAATTCTTTCTTTGATAGCTTGAAGAGACCTACTTAGTTGAGGTAGGACCTATTGATGATTAAGCTCTTAGGTACACCAATCTACGTATTGGAATCACAGGTGTGTATTGAGCTTTATTATGCTCTATTTTCATATTCTAAGAACATAGTAGTTAGTTACGTGTAGTAGATTGAGGTTCTAGGTTGTATTGCTTTGAGGTACGGTTATTTTTGGACTATTTGTTGGCCTGGGCTTAGATTTCAATGAGAAAGATTAGTAGTGGTAGGTGTTGTGCAAAATAGCATTGAAGGACTAAAGTTGATTGCTTTGTAAAGTGTAGTTTTAACCATAGAGTTAGCAATGTCAAACTTTAGTGTACATGGAAGACTTATAGATATCGAGAGTGATGCTCATGGCTAAGGCTGTCAAAGATAGTAGACCACATGATCTATGGATGAACATATCTAAGACTCAACTACCATGGTGGCTAATTTGGTTGCCACTGTTGAGTGCTTAGTGGACACTTAACCCCACAGATGGCATACTATTGAATGATTAAGTTGGTTAAAGTTGGTAATGAGTACAAGTTGTCAGTCTTGAAGCTTGTAATGAAGTTGTTACCCCCTTACCCCTAACTTGAGAAAGAAGCGCATGATGAAGGATTGAATTGAATGATGCTACGAAAAAAGAAGAAGAGGAAAGCGATAATTTTTATGAGATTGATAAGAGGGATTCTTGACCCCTGAAGGCCATAGGGAATGTCAAGATATAAAGTTCAAGTTTCACAGGTACAAGCAATGTAGATGAGTATCTTTACTAGAAAGAGAAGATATAGCTAGTTGCCTTGGAGTTCACAAGCTACATGGTGATGTGATGGAAATAGTTACAAACTGTATGTTGGCAAAATCATCATGAGATTTGGACATAAAATAAAATGAAGCGTGTATTGTGAAGCTGTTTGATGCCTAATAACTATGAGTAGGTCACATTTAAAAGGATATAAGAACTTAAGGAAGATGCAAAAAATGTAGATGAGCATGTCTACAAGTTTCATATGATAATGATCAAATGTGATGTCAGAGGGCTTGAAGCCAAGATTATTGCTAGATTTATCTCTACCATGAAATATGAGATTGAATCCAAAGGATTGATTCCTTGGACAAAGCCATTAGGATTGTGTAGAGGGCAGAAAGGTGGCATACTCAACTAAACTAAGCTGTAATTGGTCGACCTATACTACCAAGTTGACTTGAGTATAATTGTGATGTAAATCAATGTAGTTCAGCTTAAGGCTGACTTGATGATATCTAAGGGAAAACTAAGGCCTTTGAACCTTATATGGGTTATGAGTGTATAAATGCACATATTTTATAGTTGATTTTACAATGTTTTTATAAGATTTTTTAGATGTTTGTATTAAATTTGATGCTTATTTGTTTTATATTTTGATTTTAGGTTTTGTTTAATTGATTTGATGGCCTTAGACAAAATTTTGGATGATTTGAAGAGCATTCATACAAGTTTTGAAGCTTAGGAAAGGATCACAGCCAAGAGTAAGGCTAATGAATTGAAATTGCACCCAAAAGAGCAAGAAAACAAGGAAGAATTGATGGTCAGAAAAGATTACAGTTAAGAGCACAACCAAAACGTTGTTTTACATATTCATGTTTAATGAAGTTAAGAAGTTCACACCCATGAATCATGGTTGCAAACATGATGCATGAACATGTTATTCCTTGTAAATCTTATTTTTTGAAAGATTTGAAGCCTTAGAAAGTTACCATACTCTTGGAACTATAAAAAGGCCTTGTAATTGCAATTTATGGTGAGAGATCATAACTTAGACATCCTAGGCTAAGAATTTAGACTTCTTCTTTTCTTCTTTGTTTTCTCGATGTTTTACATTAATTCTTTTTAGTATTCAATTATTATGAACCTTAACTTTCCATGTAATTAGTTTTTTTTTTTCTCATTATCAATCTATAATTTCTTGTTAATGTGATCTAATTACATTGTGCTTATTGCCTTTGAATTAATATTGCAAGCTATTGATTCAATGTTTGAGTTTGATATAGAGTTTATAAGATTCTATTGTAAATAGATTGGTATAGTTAGAAGTAATTAAATAGATAGAGGTTCAACTATTTGGCTTCTTCAAATTAAGGTAACCGAATAGTAGAATTCAAGAGCTTAATGCAATCTTAAGATATTCTATTATAGAAGAGATTCGGGTAGATTATACTTAGGTTAGGAGTTGATCTGTTAAAGTGATTCTACTTAAATTTGTTATATCATAAAATCAATAGGTGTACTTGTCTCTGATCAAGTTTTTGGTGCCATTGTCAAGGACTATGACTACAGCTACGATATTAGGAATGCTCTGAATCTAGTATTCTATCCACTTAGAAATTATTTCTTTTTGTTTTAGATTTGCATTGTTTGTTACTTGATTTTGCATTTTAGTTTATTTTCTCTCTTTGCATTTGTAGATTTTATTCTATTACTTTTTTTTTTTTTATTTGGGGTTAAGATTTTTGCATATTATTGATTTGAATGTATAGGTTTTCAACATTGAGATGGAGTAATGCATACAGTAGTAGTAGTTATGTAGAACCTGTACCTACGAATTATAGACATGCATGTTGCTATTGTGAATGCCTTTGTTCTTGTGAATATTTGAGCTTAGAATTCAAAGAATTTGTGAAAAAGCACTATGTTGATAATTTTTAAGTAGTTCTCCTAGATATCTTAAAAGTACATTTAATAAGTACCCTAGTTACTTTGCCATGCCCACAACATACACAATTAAATGTGCAACCAAAAGAGAAGTTTATGTTGGAATTAGCCAATAAGCATTGGGATAGGTTTGGTACTTTCGATATTAATAGTTTCCCCCTTTTACCATACTCTACTTTGTAATGCTTTAGGTCTTTAAAGGATAACCCCTTCAATTACCCTACAAAGAATTGTTATTATAGATACATGGAAAGATTTTTGAGTAACAAAGAGAGTGAGTTGGTAGTTGAACAAGAACAGTAGTTTGGAATTAGAGATGATCTTGTATAAAACCCAGAGTTTTAAAATTTAAAAAGAGAAAAATAAGAAAACATTAAAGCCTTATGTAAAGGCTAGTATAGCATGCAATTGACTATTGCCACAAAGGGAATTTTAGTTAATGAAAGATTAGGAAACCTTCCCTTTTAACAAAAGAGAATAAGAAAACCTTAACCTTTATATTCTTTTAATCCCTTGCCTAACCAATCGAAAAACCTTTTGCTATCTTTGAACCTTAAGTCCAAAATTAAGATCTTTGGGCTTCAAGTGCCAAAAATCATAAGAGGAGGTTGAATTCACTTCAAAAGCACAATTAAAAGGTCTGTTGACTATAGTGTATTTGTAAAAAATTCGTTTCTTCATGAAAAGGGATGAAAAACATGATAGATTCAACAATTTGTAGCATTGTGAAGGCGTGGAATTGATTCTTGGGTGTTCATTTAGCAAGAAAATCAGTAAGCATCCTTAAATATAATGTTTTTATGTTAGTTTCATGTAAATAGAAAAGTTAGCTTTGATTTGATGAATGTTTAGGTTTGTGATTAAATTGATCTTTAGCATTTGAAGGGGTAGAATTTGATTATGTGGAGGATTAATGATTCGCTAGGGTGTGTGTGATGTGGTTGGGAATTTGGAGAGTGGAGTTTGAAGGAGAAAAGTTTTGTTCGAGGGGAATGTGGCTAAAGATCACAAGTGTGATCATAATTGTATCCTTCCTAAGGAGTGTTGTGATGATTTTTAAGCATAGAGGAGGGAAAGAATTTTTGCCAAAAGGATTACAGCTAATGTCCATGGCCATGATCCTCGACTGTATTCTTCTAATACTGTAAGAAAGGAACCATGGCCGTGATTCTTGACCGTAGGCTTGTGCCCTCATTTTTCCCTTCTTTTCTTTGTTTCCTAGCCTTCCAAACTATAATTTAAACTAATTTAAACCATCATAGAATCTTAAATTGGTTTTGAAAATCTAGATAACACAAAACTTAAGTGGGATTAGGGAAATTGAGTAAGGTCATAAGAGGACATTTTAGGAAATAAATTCTAAACTTTGTTTTTATTATTGTATACTAGGTATTGATATTAGGCATATTCTTAGCTTAGGCACAAATGACAGTATTGGTTGTTCTGTAGATTCAGGTACGGGATGTATATGTTATGTTGTACTTGTTTAGTGTAGTTCATTAAATGGAATTAATTTAAACTTGGCTTATTAATTGTTATGCTGCGTGTGCTTAGCTTTAACCTCCCATTGGAAGGATCCAGTAAGTTGGTGAGGCACCTAGTGAATGTACGTGACTTACTTGATGGGGGTTCTATATTGAGATGACCTAGCTAGATCTAATAAGACAGACCTATACCAATACTATTATATATGTTAAGTGCTTAGGAGTCATGAGTTACTCTAACTTCTAAGATGCTAGAACTACGTTGTTTGTTGGCTAATAAAAGGACAACTAAAACGTATTTGTTGCATTAGTTCTTCATGTATGTATGTGATTCTCTATTGCATGTATGATATGTGCACGTGTTTTTTGTGGTTTGTATTGGGCTTCGGCTCATCTCATAATATTTTTCAAGTACAGGTACTCAAGCAGAATTTACAAACTTTGTCAATTTGGATACTATAAGTAAGATTATCGGGATGGGAAGTAGCGGTTAGAACTTCCTTTGTGAGAATAAATTTTGAGTTAAGATAGTTTGAGTTTGTTGTACAATTAGTAAAATCTTATTTAAAATTTGTCAAATTTACTCTATAGTTATTCATTTTATTTATAATTCTCTGAAGAATTAGATTTTATTAGAATTATTTGGAGATTTCAACAAGAAATTTTAGTGATTTTATTAAATGTTTACACCCAATGTGTTAGTAGATGATAAGGATATGCGATGGGTTATGGCATCCTAAGTTTTGGGGTATTACATCTTTACAACTAAAACATGGAAGTAGAGTTGAATATAGTGAGATAGGTGTTAAAGGAGAAAGTTCTCATGATTTTTTGTCTTATCGACTTAAAATTGCTTCAAGCAAAAATTGAAGAAAGTGTATATTTCTCAACCCAATAAGAAAATTTTAGAGAGGTTGAGCCACTACTTGATTTAAATGTTTTTTAGGCCTCTTTGTTTTTTGATCATGAATCTTTTGTAGGAGAAGTAGAGCTTGAGATAGAGTGCATGGAACTTCTAGGATATGCCATTGAATTTAAGTAAACACTTATTATAAACACTTCCCCTCATTTTTAACATACTATGGGTAATTTTTTGGGGGAACTAAGCTGAAGAGGAGTGATTGATTTATGAGAAAAGAGTCTCCCCCATCTTCTTTTGCATTATTGGAGTGGGACACTTTCTCACGGGACCCTATGGATGCAATTCAAATTGATTTTTATTTTATTTTATTTTTTTTATTTTTATGTAGTTTTAGTTATTCATTTTTTCTCTTCTTTTCATTAGAAAAAAATTTCCACTAGCATTATTTTGAGTTAGTAACTTGAAATTAATAACTCCAATGCATTGTTAGAATAAGCTTTCAGCGGATGTAAAGAGTCTTTAAGAGGAGTTGAGAAATAAAGTGGCTAAGAGAAACATGTGTAAGAATTACACGTATGAATTGGGATGTGATCTCCATTGCATGTTAAGTATTGAGAAAAAAAAAAAAAAAGAAAGGAGAGAGCAAAGAAGAGTTGGAAAGAATTACGGCCAAAGATCATGCCCATGATCCTTAACTATGACCACTTCTTACATGAACTAAATTTTTGGGCTTTCAATGAATTTATATCTCATTTGTCCAAAAATCATGCATCAGGAAACATGCCAAGAGATCAAGAGACAAAGAGAAGATTAGTAGGATATACTTTCATGATTTATTTGCTAACTTGGTTTTCTTTGATATTGATATATTTTGTAGTTAGCAAAGTATTATTTTTACTAGTTTTATGCTATTGCTTTTTACTGAACTTTTGTTGTTTGTAGGAGGAAGTTTAGGATTATTTTAGGAATAGCTTAGGAGTAGTTTATGAGTAGTTTTAATTTTTAATTTCTTTTGATGCATTTGACTTTTTCTTTGCATTGTTTTATTTTGCTTTATAAGGCCTTTAGGACTTTTGATGGTGCGTATTGAATTCAACAGCTTCAACAATGATGTTAGAATTTAGCGTAAGAGCTTAAATCAGGAATGTTTTAGTTAACTTTATTTTTCCCCTCTTATTTTTCCCTTTTTTCTTTTGTTGTTGTGTTTTGTACATTCATGACAATGTATAAGATGAGTTTAGGGGAGGAATAGTGTAATATAACACTTAATAAAAATTTATAAAAACCTTGAATTTGAGCTAAATTAGTTATATGCCCTACATTTGACAATTTTGTGAAATTTTTAAAATTTTTGAGAAATATAGAATCAATTTGTTTTGATATTGCATATCCATTCACTGTTAAATTTTCATCTAATCAAATAACAACTTTTTGGGACAAATTTTTTTTTTTTTGATTTTTATATGAATTTTACTTGATCATTGTGTCCTTTTTACACTTTACTAAGTTGAATAATTAAATCTTCGTGAAGTAAACTTCTCTATTATTTAAGCTTAGATTGAGACTTAGGATTAGTTTGGATATTAACCATTTAAGGGTTAGTTATTTTCATTTTTAGGCTTGCTTTTGTATATATGTTCCCCTTTGATATCTCTTAGAGCATGTCATTTAGTGTCAATGATCAAATGGGATTTTTCTTTTAAGAATTTCTTGAAAAATCAAAGTAATTAGAGGAAAAACTCATTAAATAATTGGAATTAATTGAATAGAAGTTTAGTTATAGGTCTCATTGACTTGATTAATTAAGCCTATGGGGTGCCTTCTTAGTGTGGAATAACGCCTATCAACTTGGGTGTTAAGCTTTGGATTGTTGGTTGAAAGCTCGCTATAAGGGTCAAGAGGAAAGTTTGCATAAAGGCTAAACTAAAATGAAAAGAAATGAGCTTAATAAAATTGAATGGAGTAAGTGGATTGTTTGAATGGCGGTTTCAATGACTAATATCCTAAGATTGTCTAGTCTAAGACTTACTGACTAATGAAACTACTCTAGTTTAATTGAAAAAAAAGAAGAAAAAAAGAAAAAAAAATCCTCCATGAAAATCAAAACTAGGGAGATGATCAAGGGATGAGTTGACATAACATGCATTTGCTCGAAGCTTTTTTCCGCTTGATTAGATTCAAAGAGAGGGATGTATACCCTAGTCATAGTGGTTAACATGTTTATAACTTTCTCTTAGTTTGTTGATGCTCTTTTAAGTTCAGTCTTTGTTTAAATGATGTGACTAACTTTAGTTTATATTGATTAATTATTGAAGTCCATTTTGGTTCCATGCTTGGTATAATATTTTGTAATTTAGTGTTTTAAGGGCATGTAGACATGATTGAGTGGAATTCTATAAAATAAAGGTTGTTGGAGTTTTGAAATTGATGTTGAAGGGATGAATATTGATGGAAGAGTATGTGCACTCATTTTTGAATAGATTGTGTGTAATATTGTTATTGATTTTATAATTTGAGCATTTATTGATATTTTTATTTTGCATTGCTCTTATAAGATTTTCTAGGTGTTTGTATTGAATTCGATGCCTAGGTGGTTTATATTTTGATTTCAAGTTTTGTTTGATTGATTTGATGATTTTGGAGAAAGTTTATAATGATTTGAAGAGGGTTTAGATGAGTTTTGAAGCTTAAAAAGGGGTCACACCCAAGATTTGGGCTCATGAACTAAAATTGCACCTAAAAGAGTAAGAAAACAAGAAATAATTGATGGTAAGAGAGGATCACAATTAGGATCATGGTTGTGAACCTAGCTTGTGAGCATGTTGTTTCACTTATTCATGTTTATTGAAGTAGAGAAGAGTATGCCTAGGAATCATGACTACAAATATGGGGTATGAATATGTTATTCCTTGTGAATCTTCTTATTTTTGGAAAGGTTTGAAACCACAATTTGTGGAGAGAGATCATAACCTAGATATCTTAGGCTAGGGTTTTAGAGTTCTTCTTTTCTTTGTTTTCTTAATGTTTTAGATTAATTCTTTTTAGTATTAAATTACTATGAACCCTAATTTTCCATGTAATTAGTTTTCTTTTATTATCAATATATGATTTCTTATTTTTGTGATCTAATTACATTGTGCTTATTGCCTTTGAATTAATATTGTTGGCTATTGATTCAATGTTTGAATTTGCTATAGAGTTCATGAGATCCTATGGTAAATAAACTAGTGTAATTAGAAGTAATTAAATAAATTAAGGTTTGGTAATCCAGTTTTTTCAAGTTAAGGGAACCTAATAGTAGAATTATGGAGCTTAATAAGATCTTAAGATACTATATTCTAAAAGAGATTTGGGTATATTATATTTAAGGTTAAGAGTTAGTTTGTTAAAGCGATTCCAACTATCTCATATGAGGAATTCCTACAGTTTGATAATCAAGGATAAGATTCAAAGATTGCATAGCTATTTTAGGGGGGTTGGTAATTTAATACTGAGTTCATGCATTCATAGTTAATTTTAATTTAATTTAATTTTATTATTTGTTATTTGTTTTATTTTAATTAGAATGGTTTAATTTAGTTATCTTTGACTAATTGAGTTTGTTTATTAGGGTTAGATATTAGGAAAGGGGTAAGTAGTGGTATTTGCACTTATAGGTAGTTCTTGAGGGATTGAAATATGGACTTATAACCTCTATATTGTAAAACTAATAGGTACACTTAACTCCCATCAATAGGTTAGAGCTCTAATTAAAAGACAAAGGAGATAAAGTGCTTCGAGTGTCTTGACTTCAAGTAAATGGCCAATTGGTGTTTGAGCTAACAAGTTATGACCACGAAAAGGGTAGGAACTGTAGTTTGAGGTGGAAAGTGCTAGTGAAGGGGATGATGATGGAGAGAAAGAGCATTTGCTTGACAATTTCTAGAAAGATCCTAAAGCCCTTGTCGAACTTGGACATGGGTAATAATTGAGCATAGCTATTAGGTGTATGCTTAGTGCAATAGTGTTGAAAGAGAATGGGCAAGGAGTGAACCTCTTCTACACCAACTATAGGGTATAGGGCAGTTTGTGTGCCTTGATTATTGGTGGGGGCAATTGTACTAATGTTATCTCTTAAGGTATGGTATGTGCCTTGAAATTACTAACTACTCCACATTCCTAACCTTATAAGATTCACTAACTTAATGAGAAGGGTGAACTAGATGTATAGAGATGTGACAAAGGAGGTCAAAGTGGTAATCTCCATTAGGGAGAGGTATAGAGATGAGGTATTATGGTATGTTCTTTTGATCTATACATCACACATTCTACTGGGTTGATCATAGCTCTTTGGCTTGAGAGTGGTACATAACGGATATCAAAACACATAAATGTTTCAGAAGGATGGCAAAAAGATCATATGGACACTAATGAGTCTGAAAGAGATTCCATAAATCTAGGGATAGATCTTGAGGATCCTTAAGAAGAAGTCTTTAGTAATGTCTTGGTTTAATTTTCCTAGACCATTACGTCGAAAGACCATGTGTTCTTACCGGTGAGGAGATTGTTGGAATTGAGAGAGGTTAGAACCTTACTTGATGAAGTCGAAATAGTTATTGAAGGAGTTTGAGGACCTATTTCCCAATGAGTGGCCATGGGGAGTAACTCCTTAGCAAGGGATTGAGCATTGCGTAGATCTCCAATTGATGGGAGACGGCCTTTAAGGCAAAGGGTATTTATCGGAAAGCATGAGTCCTTGTGCCATACCCACTGCCCTAGCCTATGAAGTATGGATCTTAGTGCATGTGCATAGATAGCTAGGCGATTAATAGGATTACGATTAAGTACTGGTATCTTATACCTTCGTAGGACAATAAGTTAGATAAACTTAATGGTATACGGATCTTCTCTAAGGTTGACTTGAAGAGTTGTTATCACTTAATCTGCATGAGGTTAAGTGATGAATGGAAGACGGCCTTTAAGACAAAGGATAGCTTCTGTGAATGGTTGGTTATGCTATTTGGCTTGATTAGTATGCCAAGCACTTTTATGTAGCTTATGAACAATGTGCTATGGTCCTCAATTAGGAAACATGCTGTAGTTTATTTTGATGATATTCTTATATGTAGTGTTGACCATTATTCCCATGTTGAGCATTTGTATGCAATGTTTGACATCCTCCGAGTTGAGAAATTGTATGGGAATCTAGAAAAAATGCATATTTTGTTGAAATGAAGTGGTGTTTCTTGGGTGTGTTATTTTAGATGGTGGTATCTAATTTGATGAGAAGAAAGTGAAGGTTGTTCTCAATTGGCCTACTCTAATGTATGCTATAGATGTACGGAGCTTCTATGGTCTGGCTTTGTTCTATAGAAGATTCATTCACAACTTTAGCTTAATAGCTACACCATTAACCAAGCTAACCAAGAAGAATTTAGAGTTTAAGTGGATGGAGAATGCCTAGAGGAGTTTGTAGGAGCTCAAGCCTAGGTTTACCTTGTTCCCCATATTAGTACTACCTAATTTTGACTAAGTTTTTGAACTCGAGTGTGACATGTCATGCATGGGCATCGGAGTCATCCTAATGTAACATTGGCAATCAGTCCTTATTTCAGTGAGAAACTTGTTGGGGCCACCCTGAATTATTTTGCATATGACCAAGAATTTTAGTCCTTTATTCAAGCTCTCCAAGTTTGGCAACATTATTTGCTACTAACGAGTTCATCATCTACATTGACTAACCCCTTTCCAATACTTGAACAACCTTGAATTGACTTGAGCATGGACTTAACATTAGGACTACCTAAAAAAGATAGGAAGCATGACTTTATTTTTGGGGTAGTCATTCAAATTAGCGAGATTAGTGACTTCATCCCCAACAATAGAACCGGTAATGCTTTCTTTATTACTAACCTCTTTTATAGGAAATAGTGCGTCTTCATGGTGTTCCTTAGGGCATAGTATTAGATCAGGATACCAAGTTCATGAGTTCCTTTTGGAATACTATGGAGGAAGCTTAATATTAAGTTGATGTTTAGCACATCTTGCCATCTTAAATTGATGACCGGACTAAAGTAGTCAAAAGGACACTAGGAAGTTTTCTTTGAGCCATTGTGGGAAAGAATTTGATCGATTGGGATTTGTGTTTGGTGATTATTGAGTTTGTTTACAATCACTTAAGCTACAACTCAATAGATAAGTCCCTTTTTTGAGGTCATCCACAAACTTAACTTGAACATACCCTTGGACATGATCACTAGTTCGAACTCAAATGAGGATAGTTGCAAGGAGTACATGTAGAAGAGCTCCATAAGTTGCATAAGAAGGTCACATAGCAATTGGCAAAGATTGTAGCTATTATTACAATAACTTAAATGAAAGAATTTTTTATGACAAACCTCAAATCAAATGTATTTTGATGATAACAAAATACATGTGGAAATGAACAAAATGTATTTTATTATTGCTCATCCAATTACCTAGTTTCCAGAACATAAAATTATATTAGATACATGGAAGAACAAATAATTGAATGATAAAAACTAACATGATTAGAAGTTACTTGAACAATTAGAAATTGTACAACAAGAATCAACACTGAACGTTGAATTGGAACCTACTATTATCAAAAGTTGATTAGACTTAAGATATGGCTACATTGTTTTCAAGATGAGGTAAGGAAAAAAAAAAAAAAAAGAACTGATCAGAAGACAACACTTACCAAAAGTGTAAGACCTAAATAGATTTGCTTATCAAAAGCACAAAAGAAGTATTAGAAGCAAGACAAGATTAGAACCTCATTATATGAAAAATAGGTCAAGACCTAACACCGTAGAGATATATTTAGGTAATATATCTAGATAAGTCAAGGGACACAAATGCAATACTTATGAAAACTTTAGAAGTGTGTGATACAATGATTGGATAAAAGTTTTTAAATATATGAAGAAGCTATAAGAAAAGTATTGCATGATAGATGATTATATCAACAAAGATGGCAAAGCAAGAAGATCACAATGATTTGAAGATGCAATGGTTATACAACGATAACTACCATATTGAGAAAATACAAACGTTGTAAGCTATAACTATTTAAAGGTGAAGTGATTAATGAAACAAAAATAAGAGAAAGAGAAATAAGATAAAAAAGAGAATAGAGAAGAGACAAGAAAGAAAAAAGCTACAGAAAGTTTTTGTGATATTATAATTTAGTTAAGCTTGCAAACATGTGAGCCCCGTATTCAATAAATAGGACTTGAACTAGTAAAGTTAGAGTATCAGTAAAACTAAACTGATTAACTTAAAAACTTACGATAAGGCTTGGGACATTAGTTGAGGACATCTTGTAAGCTTAGAATTTTAAAATATAATAAAATAATAAAAATATAGATAAATTAGTAGAAATATACTATATCATTAATATATTATTGGTTACGCATGAAGTAGGTTTCGAAAATTATCAGATACTTAGAGATATATTATAGGAATAATATAATTAATATTGGACAGTAAATAATATATAAAGACATGTATGTGTATTGGGTATAATTATTATATAAATATATGTAACCGTAATTATCATAAACACTCGAAATTAAGTATAATTCACTAAATAAATTAATAACAAAATGGGAAAAATGGTAAAAAATTTTAGACAATCAGAAAAATAGGTATAAGAGGTGTGGCATAGAATTTGGAATGTGTGGATATGGGGAATTGACATTGTGACACCTAATTATACCCTTTTATACATGCCAATGAAGAAGAAAAAAATAGAAAGCTTCTCAAATGTATTATAAAAATTATTTATAGCTTTTTGAAACAAAGTTTGGTTATTTCTTAGTTTAGGAAAAATTTGGAAGTGGAAAATATAGAGAGAGAGTGAATAACAAAAATTAAGAAAGTTAGTGGGAGAATTTGGGGTTTTTTGAGTACCCAAGGAAAACCATCAATTGGAAACAAAACCAAGTGGTAGTTTGAAGTAGGAGGCAGTAGGAAAGTGGGCTAATGCACTCTCCTCTCCCAATGGTGGTTAGAGCTCGTGTTTTCGGTAAGTCGCTAAATTTTTTTGATTTCGTAAAAAATTAGGGAAAAATAGCAAACGATCACAAAAAATTATGAAATTCGATTTCCCTATATATTTTTGTAAGAGAAATTCCAATATTCAATTAGATTTTCAAAATTTTGAGTGTAGACATAGGGTTCTTAAGAAAATGTCTTGCGTATTGAATTTTAAGCAAATAATTGAAAGGCTAATTGATATAGTTTCAACTTGAAATTTTATGTTTAGACTCTTAAGATGTTGAATTATAATGTTATGTGGTTGGATTGTAAAAATCATGTCATTGGATTTTAGGGAAAAATTGGGAGTTTTTTAAAAGAGCTTTAGTGATCCTTTCTAAAACTATAGCGTGATATATGATTATTACCTTACATAGCTCAAAGTGGATTATTATGATTTAAGAAATGATGGTTTTTATGTAAAAGGTTGGTATTTGGTGAATTTAAAATTAAATCTCTAAGTTACTATGTAAGTATAAACGAGTATTTAGTATACTGGGAGTTGGTGTACATAATTGAAGTTCTTAATAAATATTTATTGATAAGTAAAATAGTAAGTTGTGGTAATGGCCAAAGAGTTAGAAATATTAGAAAGAAGATCATAATGTACTTTAAGAGTGAATAACTTGACTATGTTAAAAATAGGCTCTAGGTTGGAAAGTAGTTGATATTGAAGTTTTATAACTATCGTCGAGCCTAGTTTTTCACCTCTCGGTTTTTTAAAAAATTAAGTTTTCTTTAAATCAACCAATATTAAACCCTTACTTGTTTAATATCGACCC
This sequence comes from Lumnitzera littorea, assembly GCA_024138015.1. Lineage (NCBI taxonomy): Eukaryota > Viridiplantae > Streptophyta > Magnoliopsida > Myrtales > Combretaceae > Lumnitzera > Lumnitzera littorea. Next base: position 60,424,820 of record JAMXBB010000006.1, read on the forward strand.
TCGATTAGGCTTTAAAGAAAACCGATTTTTTATACTTTAAAAATGTCTTGGAGTCGTTATTTGACCAAAGTTAGGAAAAAAGAGTTAAGTTATAACCAATAGCTACTGGTCTTTTAATAAAAATCGATTTAAAAAAAAATGGTTTTAGAAACCTAAAGATCTGGATCCAGGGGTTAAGTTTTTAAACCTTTATGGGTCCCATTGACTTTTCAAATTTAACCTTAAACTTAAAAATTACCTCCCAATTTTAAAAGACAGAACTTGGTTATCAGTAATTCTAATTGGATAAATGAAGTAAGAAAAAGGAAAATTAGGTTTTTTTTTATATTTTTCATTGCCCCGTATGTGTCTAAGTATCAATTATTCGGGATCAGAAGTGGGCTAGTTTTGTTTTAATTTGAAAGTGATCGAGTTTACATTTTACTCAATTTAATTTATTTAAGAAAATTCCTAAAAATGAAGGTCTTAAATTAAATTTTTTATTTTTTGGAAAATTCTAAAATGTCTTAACTTTAAAAGGAATCCAATTATATTTTTTTTTGGAAAACCTGATTTTTCTAAGTGTTAAAAAGTAATTTTTATTCCTTAACTTATTTACTAATTTATTTTTATTTTTTAATTTTTATTTATTGAACTAAAAAAAATAAATGAACTTGTTTTTTCTTTTCTTCTCTTTTTCTTTTTCTTTTCCTTTTCTTTTCTTTTTTGGTATTACAGTTTACATGTACATAAGTAAATAAATGAAATAAATAAAAAAAATTTACAAAAACCGAAATGAAAAGCAAAGTTAGGACTAGAAAGGGGATATAGGTAGGTTTTAGGTATTGGTTGTATCTCGAGTTGTGAGTTGGACTTAGGTTAGGCTTGGATCCGAATCTAGGTAGCCAATTGAAGAGCAGCTGCCAGGCGTGGTTCAAGGCGATTTGTACATTGAATTAAGTAAGGGAAGGTGTTTTCATAGGTTTTTTTTTTTTTTATTAGGTTTGGGGGTATTTTTTAAGTGCCACCATGTTTAGTGGTTGGTGGAAGTTTGGTGGTGGTGGCAGTGTTCGAGTGGTACTGTTGGGGGTTACTAGGTGTAAGTAGGGTGTTGGTTCTAGGGTTAAGGAGGTCGGGGAGTGTTATGGTGGGGTTAGTTTAGTTCGAGTAGTGATGGAGATAGCGGTTCGAGAGGGGGAAGTATGGTGTTTAGGGTTTGGCGGTGGTGGTTTGGTGATGCTACTAGGGGGCATGGCAGCGATTGAAAGTGTTTGGGTTGGGGAGCCTAAGTTGTGGGTAGTGTTCCTAAGGTGGTAGCTTGTGGTGGTGAGATAGAGAGAGAGAGATTCAAAGAAGGAGAAAGCAAGAGCCATAGTTAGAGAGAGAAAACGAGAGAAAGAAGAGAGAGAGAGCTTGTAAGTGTTTGTGTGTAGTTTTGGATGTCGAATGAGCTCCCCCAACACCCATTTTGTACACAAATTAAACCTAGAAAATATGGAAAGCTCATATCGGACTTGAATGCAAATGGCTAAAATTACAATTTTTTTCCAATTTTTGGAGCTTCGTTTGACTGTGTTAATGTATGAATTTGGACGTGTTCTTGATCCCTATTAACACTAGGCCATGTGTGCTCTGCGATTTCATTACTAATTTGATGAAATTGCAATGAAAAAGGGATCAAATTTGCCTACACAGTGCACTGTTTGGAAAGGAAAATGCGAGAAAACTTAGGGAAATTGGAGGAAGTCGAGGGAAAGAGGAGAGAATGAAAAGGAGAAGGAAAGAGAAAATCGGTTGACGTGTTGTTATGTCAGCCGACTCAACTAACCCCGACTTGCTACGTGTCATCACATGACAAATGGTAGCTGGCGTAGCATGTACCCCCCACCCAGTGGTTCACATGTGGCAATACGTCAACATGTTGTCCAATGACACGTGGCGCAATTAGATCCTGGCATGTGGCAATCCTTAACGTGATGAAAAATAAAAAAAACTTTGTATGCCCCCTCTAAGATTAAAACTTAAGACCTCATGCTCAATGCTTAATACCAAGTCCATGTATTTAACCGTTAGGTCGTTGGCTTACGCTTTATTCATATGTGCAATTAAATTGTACATATAGACTTAGTTAACTTGGACTAGATTTAAATCTAAGCTTATGATCAATAGCCTAACTTCTAAACTTATTTTAAAAATAAAAAATCTACCTTAATAAAAAGTTATTTGCTAAATTCCCTAAAATCTTTCATTTTTTCAACTTTTCTATTTCTTGTAATTTTTCAATTTTCTAACTTTTTTCAAATTTTATTTTCTAAATTTCTTGTTACTTTTTTTTTAAGTTTTCTTTCTAAATATCCCTTTTTTGATATTTTTCCAAATTTCTTAATTTTTTGTTCTTTTTTCTTATTTTTGTGTTTTTCTAAAATTATTCTTTTTTTTTAGTTTCTTTATTTTTTTGGGTTTTCTTTAATTTCTTTTTTTTTTTTTTGTGTTTTTTCTAATTTAGGACCCATTGAGGAAATGAAATAAAAATAAAAATAACATAAAATAAAATAAAACAAATGGGGTAAAAATTGGGTGTTTATACTTACCTTTCTTTATGGTGAAGTTTGAACAAAACTTTACTACAAAGATAAAGAGGCACTATTTTTGCCCCAAGGGATGACTTTGAAATGACTTGAAATCTATCTTAGACTCGATCTACCGAGGATTTGGGTGAAGAAATGAAACCTGGTTGTGCCTCTCTAGACTCACTAACTTGGGTGGGAGTGTCTGTATGGGATAAACAACCTTATTCTAGAATTGAATTAGAGAACCTGGTCGTGCCTCACTAGGCCCACTAACCTAAGTAGGAGCATCTCTTCGGGATTAGCAACCTTAAACTGGGATTAATCTAAAACCTGGTCGTGCTTTATTAGGCTCACTAACCTAAGCGAGAGCGTCTCCTAAGGATTAGCAACCCTAAATTGGGATTGATCTAAAAGACTTGGTCGTATCTCACTAGGCTTACTAACCTAGGCGAGAGTGTCTTTCGGGGACTAGCAACCTTAAACTAGGATCGATCTAAAACGTAGTCTTACCTTACTAGGCTCACTAACCTAGGCGAGAGCATCTCTTGGTGACTATTAACCTTAAATTGAGATCGATCTAAAACCTGATCGTACCTCACTAGGCTTACTAACCTAGGCGGGAACGTCTTCTCCGGGATTAGTAACCCTAAATTGGGATTGATTTAAAACTTGGTCGTACCTCACTAGGCTCACTAACTTAAGGGGAACGGCTCTCGAGGATTAATAACCCTAAATAGGGATTGATCTAAAACCTGATCATACTTCATTAGGCTCACTAACCTAGGCGAGAGTGTCTCTCGAGGACTAATAACCCTAAACTAGGATCAATCTAATGGATATGGTCATACCTGTTTAGGCTTACTAACCTAGGCAAGAGCATCTCCTAGGGACTAGCAACCTTAAATTGGGATCGATCTAAAAACTTCATCGTGCCTTACTAGGCTCACTAACTTACGTGGGAGTGTCTCTAAGGGACTAGTAACCTTAAACTGGGATCGATCTAAAAACCTAGTTATGCCTTACTAAGCTTATTAACCTAGGTGGGAGCATCTCTTGGAGACTAACAAACTTGAATTGGCATCGATCTAAAAGACTTGGTCATGCCTTACTAGGCTTACTAACCTAGGCGAGGGTATCTCTTGAGGACTAGCAATCTTAAATTGGGATTGATCTAAAACCTAGTTATACCTTACTGGGCTCATCAACCTAGGTAGGAGTGTCTCTCGAGGACTAACAACCTTAAATTGGGATTGATCTAAAAACCTGGTCATGCTTCACTAAGCTCACTAACTTAGGTGGGAGTGCCTTTCGAGGACTAGCAAACCTAAACTGGGATCGATCTGAAAACTTGGTTATGCCTTACTAAGCTCATCAACTTAGGTGGGAGTATCTCTTAGAGAGTAGCAACCCTAAATTGGGATAGATCTAAAGGACCACGTCATACCTCATTAGGCTCACTAACATAGCAACCCTAAATTGGGATTGATCTAAAACCTAATCGTGCCTCATTAGGCTTACTAACCTAGGTGAGAGCATCTCTCAAGTACTACTATCCTTAGACTGCGATCGATTTAAAACCTGGTTGTATCTCACTAGCCTCATTAACCTAGGTGGGAGCATCTCTTAGGGACTAGCAACCATAATCTGGGATTGATCTAAAACCTAGTTGTGCCTCACTAAGCTCACTAACTTAGGCTTAAGCTATTCTTAATGAAGTGCCCTATGGCTTGTTAAGAGAAAATTGGTGAAGGAAAGCACCCTGCAGGCTTGTTGAGTAGAAAATGATGAAGGGAAGTGTCTTATAGGTTTGCTTGAGAGAAACTTGGTGAAAAAAAATGCCTTATGGGCTTGCTTGAGGTAAACTTGGTGAACAAAATGCCTTATGGGATGGCTAAAAGAATGTTGGAAAAGAGACTGAGTTAAGGTCGCGTCTTCAAAGGTTGGCTAAGCATTAAATGTAAAAGGTATGTGCCTTATGGGCAGGCTCAAAAGGACTAATGAAGAGAAGTGCCCTACGGGCTCTCTAAGAGAAACTTTGTGAATAGAGGGGCCTAAGGGGCTCGCCTAAGGGGCTCGCCTAAGCATCCTATGAACTCATTACAAGATCTTTACAAAAAGAAGTGCCCTATGGGCTTGTTAAAAGAACTTGGTGAATTGAAAGGCCCTATGGACATTCTAAAGGTAATTGAGGAATAGAGACGCCCTATGGGTTTGCTAAAGACTTTGAATAAATGGAATGTGGGATAGCCCGTTCAAAAGTTGGTTAAGATAAAAATTTGTCTGAAAACATTACCCGATTTTTGAGGAAACTATTTATAGAAAAAACCTTTTGGTGAAAACCATTTATTTTAAAAAAGACATTGGTTATAATTTCCTTCAATTTAGGAAGAATGAGAAAAACCCTAACTCTTAACTTCTTTTTTTTGTTTTTTTAGAATGCATTGAAAACTTGGCCACTTGGGCGACATAGACTTGAAATAAAGATATTTTCTCTCCCTTTTTTTTTTCTTCTTCTTTTTGTTTTTCTTTTTATTACCTCTTTTTTTCTTTTTTTCTTTTTTTAGTTTGCTAACAGGTAAAGAACCCTTCTTCTTATGTTCCCCCCAACTTAGATGCCGAGCTATTTAGTAAGTCCTTGTGATATCAAACATCCTCAACAAGGTAACTCATGATTGGTTTAATCGAAGAGGACTTCCCTACAAACTCTTGGTCCAGATTACACTCTTGACTACAGTCTCAAAATTATAATCCATTTTTCATGTGATATGCCTTCACCAATCCATTAGGTCTTTTTTGGTTTAACATTATGAAATTAGGCTTTTGGACTAACGGTTTCAAAAAGAACTAATGAAGAAGCCTATTTTGAAATAAATATTAATCTCGGGTGTACAAGTTTAGAACCTTAGGAATAATTAGAAATATACTTGCCCTAGTTTTAAAAACAACTTTTATTGTGTAAGGGTAGTATTGTGGGTGGGAAGGCCAAGTGTGAGAGAGGTTTCAAAGTTGATGTAGAGATTTTGGGTTTTTTAAGCTTGGATTGTGATTTAGAGCTTTGCATCTTTGGGGCTATTTAGGCTTTGACTTTTGATTTGACTGCCTCTACTAGGATATGATATGGCTTTTGAATTTTTCTTAGCTTTTGACTTACACTTGAACCTAATTTTCTAACCTTTTTTCCTCATTTTTTCTTTTATATTTTGTTATTACTTTGCCCCATTGTTCCTTTTGTTGTTCTTTCTTTTTCTTTTGGCCCCAAGTCTCTATTGCCAAGTTTTTACCTCTTAAGCGATTTAAGGTCCTAAATCCATGGATTTCTATTGTATGGGCTCGAGAGAGGTAAGTAAAAGCTCAAGGTGTTTAAAAAGGATGTGTCTCTTCCTTATTTCAAAAAATAATCAACAATAAAATTTTCTTTTGAATTTAACATTACTGAAGTAAGTATGAATCAATTTTAATCCTTCTCTCCTTATTAATGACCTTAACCTCCAAATTGCCCAATTATAGGGTGGTTTTCGATAGGGTATAAATTTGAAAATTCTTCAAATGGGTCCAATGGGGGTGAACGAGAGATGATTGTGTTTAAGATGCAAAAAATGAATGCGTAACTTCATTTTAATCTGCGTATCACATCTAAAGTAGACCTACTTTAAGGAATGAGTCTAAAGTATCCTCACCATTATGTCGTTCAACCCTCAAAGTGTTTTATGTTAGTATGTGGAAAATAGTTTGCCTCTTTTCATTATAAACCTTTTAAAAGTGAGTTATCGATTCCTTAAGGAGAAATTATTTGCTTCTAATAACATTGCAATCATTCCATTGAAAAGGCAATTGTATTATTTTAGCTATTCAGACTTTATTGAAAACAACTTTCTTTGCCCTTATCTTAACAAGCATCCAATTACTTGAGATAACCAGTGAGCTTATCAAAAGGAATTGGTAAGCTCAAAAGAAATGGAGCTCTAGGTAACTCAGTTGGACTATCCCCATGACCTGAAGAAGGATCATCTTGTTGTAGCTCTAGCTGAATTGCTTTTGCATCAATCAAGTCTTGAATCTTGTTCTTCAATCTTTAGCATTTTTTAGTAGAGTGCCCCTTCTAACCCATATGATAGTTGCATCATGCGTCTAGGTCAAAGCTGTGTGGTTTGTAATTTGGATTAGGGGCTTCACAAGCTATAACCCTTGCTACTTTCAAATGATGAAAGATATGGTTGATTGATATCTTTAGTTGTGTAAATTGTCTCTTCTGAGTCCCTTGGGCTTGTTCTTTCTCATTCTTCCTCGGCTTTTTTCTTGTTGGGTCTCCTTCATCACTTAGGCTTATTGAGATTTAATTAGTATTGAACATTCGATGTTGAAATCTTATAAGCATAAGGCTCATTGCCATTTCTAGGTTTGAAGTGCTCTTTTGTAACATGGCTATCTTCTCTTCTAGATTTGAGAATCTCCTTTCCAAGTTCGAATCTTGGGATATTTGGATAGTGGTAATTATTAGGAATAAGATTTACCATTGTTAGGTCATCTAATGCATCATCATTTCTAGAGAGGTAAGTTTGTCGTCAACTATGTGAACCTGATTGGAAGAATTTCTTTACCAGTTAGCAACTATATTTTTCTTTTCTTTTAAGAGACAGAGAGAAAGATACAACTTTATTTTATAAAAATGGTGGATTTTTTTTTTTTGTTTTGGCTTTTTAATTGCATTTCTTTAAGTGAGAGAGTGAATAGTTAGATAAACTCTATTGAAGGACTGTTTACAAAGAAGGAAAAAAAAAACAAAGAATTATAGGATAAGGAGAAAAAATTTATTTTGGACAGATCAGAGTACAGGGAACAAAACAAAAGGAAACCTAACAATTATTTGAAACTTTAAAATTTATTCAAAGCCCTTTAACTCCATCTAAAGTTTCTAATCTAACTCTTGCAGTTGAGCCTTAATCTTGTCCAACATTTTTAAAGCCCAATTCATGGTCCTTTCGCTTGTTTCAACTTGAGCTAATAAGGCTCTGTCAGAAGCCTCAGTACGCCTAGTCCTTTGCTTCTAATAGGTAGCTGCAGCTTGTAGTAGCTGCTTATGGATCCTTAGGGAATTTGGCAGTTTATTGACTCTTTGATTATTCTCTTGTTGGTTACCTGCCATTCTTAGGTTCACATATTTCATGGACAAGAATCAGTCTTTAATGTAGAAAAAGAAAGCACATAGAAATATGCAGGTATTAGGATCATTTGGGTTAATGCATTGCTCCCTTAAGGTGCAACCCTACTATTATTTTCAGAAACTTGATTGCATAAAATCTTGAACGATTAGTAGGGTTGTAATTTCTTGAGGGTATTGTATTAACTTAAGCTTGGAGGGGAGTATATGCAATTAGGGTAAGTCTTGAAAAGGTCCTTAAGTTTTGTGACCTCACTTATTAAAGAACACTTTCATTGGTTACATCGAGCTTAAGTGAGGTGGCTTAATCAACCCCAAGCAGTGGTTACACCACAACGCTCGAAGCTTACACAATAGCCCCTCTCCTAGGGTCTTAAGATGGCTTGGGTTTGACCACATCTACTCTACATCTTTGATTCAACAAATGACCCCCCATATCCCAATGCGTGTGATATGCAAGATAGATAAACAAAAGTTGAGAGTGAATTCTAGAAAAATATAGGGGAAGAAGCTTCAGGTTTGTCTTTTTTCTTTTATAACAAGGCTACCTTAAAAACCTAGAGAATGTATGCAAGAAAGGTAGGTTTTAGAGGTCTTTAAACTATGTAACCTTACGCACTTCTTACAAAAATGGTTCCTTAGTTACATTGAAGTTTAAGTAGGGTAGCCTAATTAACCCTAAACGGTGGTTGCCCTACTACGTTTGGAACTTACACAATGGCTACACGTCCTATGGTCTTAAGACGATCTGGGTTTGACCGTATCAATCATGCATTCATGGTATAAGAAATAAATCCACACCCCTCCCCACCCCCCTTAAGACAACTAAATAAGACTAAACCTGCAAAGACATTAGTGCGGTTATGATACAAATGATTAAGTAAATAAATTGCAACAACGTGATTTTTAGAGATTAATTTAAATTTTGGAAAGTCAAATGATTAACCCTCTTAACATCCACAATGGAGTCGCCAAGCTATCGAGCTTAGTTTTTCATCTCTCGGTTTTTTAAAAAATTAAGTCTTTTTTAAATCGACCAGTATTAAACCCTTAATAGTTTAATACCAACCCTCGACTAGGCTTTAAAGAAAACCAATTTTTTATACTTTGAAAACGTCTTGGAGTTGCCACTCGACCGAAGTCGGGAAAAAAGAGTTAAGTTATAACCAATTGGGTAGATTGGTTATAACTTAGCCATTAGTCTTTCGACAAAAATCGATTTAAAAAAAGAAACAGTTTTAGAGACCCAAAGATTTGGATCCGAGGGTTAAGTTTTTAAACTCTTATGGGTACCGTTGACTTTCCAAATTTAACCTTAAACTTAAAAATCACTTCTTGATTTTAAAAGACAAAACATAGTTATTAGTTATTCTAATTGGATAAATGAAGTAAAAAAAAAGGAAAATTAGGTTTTTTTATTTTTGTCATCGCCCCGTAAGTGTCTATGTACTTGCTATTTGGGATCAGATATGCGTAGTTCTTTTTGTAAACTTTAGTGGGTGGGTTTTATTTTAATTTGAAAACGATCGAGTTTATGTTTTACTCAATTTGATTTATTTAAGAAAATTCCTAAAAAAGGTCTTAAATTGGATCTTTTATTTTTTGGAAAATTCTAAAATGTCTTAACTTTAAAAAGAATCCAATTATATTTTTTTTGGAAAACCTGATTTTTCTAAGTGTTAAAAAGTAATTTTTATTCCTTAACTTATTTACTAATTTATTTTTATTTTTTATTATTTTATTTATTAAACTAAAAAAAATAAATGAACTTCTTTTTTCTTTTCATGTTCTTTTTTTTTTTTTTTTGGTATTATAGTTTACATGTACATAAATAAATAAAAACAATTACAAAAACTGAAATGAAAACCAAGGCTTGGATTAGAAAGGGGTCGCGGGTTAGTTCTAGGTATGGGTTGGATCTCGAGTTGTAGGTTGGACTCAGGTTAGGTTTCGATCTGGATCTAAGTAGCCAATTGAAGAAGAAATAGTTGCAGATGCCAGATACGGTTTAAGTCGATCTGTACACTAAATTAAGTAGGGGAAGTTGTTTTGATGGGTTTTTTATTGGGTTTGGGGGTGTTTTTTAAGTGCCACTATGTTTGGTGGCTGGTAGAAGTTTAGTGGTGGTGGCGGTGTTTGGGTGGCATCGTCGAGGGTTATTGGGTGTGAGTGGGGTGTTGGTTCTGGGGTTAAGGAGGTTGAGGAGTGTCGTGGTGGGGTTGGTTTGGTTTAGGTAGTGATGGAGAAGGCGGTTTGAGAAGGGGAAGTATGGTGGCTAGGTTTGGCAATGCTGGTTCAGTGGTGCCACTAAGGGGTACAGTAGCGGTTGAAAGTGTTTGGGTTGGGGAGCTTAAGTCGTGGGTAGTGTTCCTAGGGTGGTAGCTTGTGGTGGTGAGCTAGAGAGAGAGAGATTCAAAGAGAGAGAAAGAGAAAGATACGGTTAGAGAGAGAAAACGAGAGAAAGAAGAGAGAGAGAGCTTGTAAGTGTTTATGTGTAGTTCTGGATGTTGAATGAGCTCCCTTAACACCCATTTTATGCACAAATTAAACCTAGAAAATGTGGAAAGCTCGAATCGAACTTGAATGCAAATGACCAGAATTATAGTTTTTTTTCCAATTTTTGGAGCTCAGTTTGACTATGTTAATGTATGAATCTAGACGTGTTCTTGATCCCTATTAACACTAAGTCATGTGTGCTCCATGATTTCATCACTAATTTGATGAAATTGCAATGACAAAGGGATCAAATTTACCCACAAAGTGCACTATTTGGAAAGGAAAATGTGGGAAAACCTGGGGAAACTGGAGGAAGTCGGGTGAAAGAGGGGAGAAAGAAAAGGAGAGAGAGAGAAAATTGGTTGATGTGGTACCACATCAATCGACCTGACTAACCTCGAGTTACCACATATCATCATGTGACACGTAGTAGCTAACATAGCATGCACCCCCCTCCCTCCCCTTCGGTAGTTGATACATAGCACTACATCAGTGCGTCATCCAATCTTAACCTACTGCATATCTGGACACGTAGTGCACTTAGATCCTGATACATGGCAATCCCTGACGTAATGAAAAATTAAAAAAAAATTTGTATGCCCCCTCTAAGATTTGAACCTAATACCTCATGCTTATTGCCCAACACCAAGTCCATGTGTTTAACTGTTAGGTTATTGGCTTGTGCCTTATCTATATGTGTAATTAAATTGTACATATAGACTCGGTTAACCAGGGCTAGATTTAAATCTAAGCCTAGGTTTAAGGCCTAACTTCTAAACTTATTTCAAAAATAAAAAATCTATCCTAATAAAAAGTTATTTGCTAAATTCCCTAAAATCTTCTATTTTTTTTAACTTTTCTGTTTCTTGTAATTTTTCAATTTTCTAACTTTTTTCAAATTTTATTTTGTAAATTTCTTATTACTTTTTTTAGGTTTTCTTTCTAAATTTCCTAGTTTTGATATTTTTCCAAATTTTTTAATTTTTTGTGCTTTTTATTATTTTTGTATTTTTTTTCTATTTTTCTAAAATTCTTCTTTTTTGAATTTCTTTATTTTTTTGGTTTTCTTTAATTTCGTTTTTTTTTATTATGTTTTTCCTCATTTTAAGACCTATTGAGGAAATGAAATAAAAATAAAAATAACATAAAATAAAGGGGGCAAAAATTAGGTGTTTACAACCTTATTGAAGACATAATGTAAGTTAAGAACTTCTTAAGTAAAACCTAATTTAAGGTAGTAGGTTAGAACATTAATTAGAAACTAGGTTATAACCTTAGCTTGAACCTATCTCAAGTTAATTAAAAATTAGATAAATAACTAAAGAACCTACTCATATCAAAACGTAAACCTACTTAATAATGAAAATAAGTTTTTACTTCATATGTGAATTGTAAACTGAAGTTGTGTATTACTTTCTAGGGATTATTAATGATGATCACGAATGTGACGTATAAGAGTACGTGACATTACATTCATGTAAGTTGGGATTGATGCTTCATGGCATATTGAAGTATCATATCAAGATACTTGGAGGAGTAAGAGTGCTTGTTTGTAGTTATAGCTAGATTGTTTATGCATGTATTATGTATGTGCTTAGGGTATTTATTGTTGATTGGGAGTTGAACTCCAAGTGCTGTTTATTGCTTGAACATATATCAAATCTTACGTGTATGAACTTAGTTGCTCACCTAATAATCTTGGCTAATCTTAACTTAACTAAAGATCTAACCTAACATTCATGATAACCTAATAGAGGTAATGATTAGGTTGTCAGACTAAATATTGACACATTTGTTAAAGATAACAAAAATGGCCCTTTCCTTGCCTTTAGTTGAACTGAGTGACAGGAGAAGGGGTTGTGGTAAGGTTAGGATCCATGGTTCGTACGTTACCTAGGGAGGAGGGTGCTATCTATTGTATAAGCCCAGATTTAATCTGATAGTGTTACGTTAAAACTCATTGGAATCCAGGTTAGAGTGGATAAAATTACTTTAACTTCACAATGAATTGGTTAGACATTGTGAAATGCTATATCATTTGTTTGTTGCATTTGCACTTAATTAATGATTGAACTACCATGTTTATAATATATTCTTATGACTCTATCCACTAAGTTAGTTGAGCTCACATCCCAATAAATTGTTTTGCAGCTGTAGTGTAGTATCAAAAGATGCCTTGTTGTAGTTGTCCTCAAGTTAGTTCTGACGGGTTAGGGAGTAAAGTTATGACTTCTAATGAATGGATTGAAGCTCATGACACTTTTGTTTTGTGAGAGGATTATAAGGTTTTTCTAGGAGGCTTTCCAGTCTTCACTAGCTTACTGTTATATTTATATATGTAATATAGTCCTCCTATGGTGATATACATTTTTTTTTTAAACTAAGGAACCTTTGATGTATATAAGTTTATGTGTAAGAAATAACCTATTTATAAATACAAGAAAATGTATTTTGTAAAATGTTGTTCCACAAGTTTTGTATATTACAGGTGCCCATCTAACTACTTTAAAGCTGGTTGGGTCATCGTTCGCCTTGTGTAGACTATACCTATATTAGTAGCTAAGGAGGGTAGCTTTTAGCTTAAGTTGGTTTACATGGCAGGACTGTTGCAACTCCTCGAGTTTGAGGTGTGACAAAACGTTTATTTGATTTGAGAGATAAAGCTCATGGCTTAAGAATTTTGTATTATTGAGCATTATGTTAAAATGTGTGTAAATCTATTGCAATCCTTAATGGAGTTACTAATCTATTAAAAAATTAGTATGATACTATTTAAGAGAATTTAGAAGGGATATTTTATAGACTTGCAATTTAGAGGTAAGGCAAGATTATGGGAGTTATGGACCTTTGTGTAAAAGTTTTTTTCAAATAGTGGAAGTGTGATATGGATAGCTATATTCCTGACTGTGAGCTAAAAGAGTGGACTAATGGATAAAGCGGAACTACTATATGTGTTTGCTTGATTTTCTAATCCCTATACTCTTTAATTACTTGTAATCTATTTACTTGATTTTATTGGAATCATCTGCACAATATTAAGTTTAGGATTAGAAGAATGTTTGATGAGTTAATTTGTTTGAAAGTAAGAACTGATAAGTATTGAGTTGGTTTCACACAAATCTTTGATCTAAAGTTATTAATATTTTTGATCTATCAAGAATTAAGAAGTAAAGGTAATTGATATTGAATATTAAGGAGCAAAAATTGGTTAAGTATAGAAATTTCCTAACAATCAGTTCAAACCTACTCCCCCCCTCCACACTTCTTCATTGTTCATTAAAACCAACAATTGGAACCTTTTGAAATTTGGATTATACATGGAGAATAAAACTAACATTGTTGATACTGAGTGAGAAGAATACATGGATACACATAATAATTTGTTTTGATTATCAGAAACTAGGACATGTTTGACGAGACTATCTAGAAAATCAAAAGAATAGAATGTCAAAATTTTGTCTAATAGCCAACTTAGAATCATATCAAATAGAATATGATAGTGGAAGTGAACTGGATAATGTGTATGTAGAAATAGAAAAATTAGTAAGTGCACTTTTTAGAGCCACTGCCAAAATCTCAAGATTAATCAATGTAAACAAGTTGTTGAAATAAGAAAATGAGAAGTTGAAATGCGGCAATGAAATATTGACGAAGGAAAACGCTTTACTTCAAAAGGAGAAAAGTGAACTATATTAGTTCAAAGAAGAAAATCAAAATATGAGGAAAGGAAGAGAAGAAATGAATTTCAAAATATACACTCCAATTTATGGAAAGAAGTTCATAGGAAAACACTAAATGACAAGAACAAATTGAGTCAAAGTGCTAAAACGATAGAATAATCAAAAGGAGTTCTAGGCTGTGTAGTAGGTAGTCAGAAGTTAGAATAGAGGAGGAAAGTAAGAATAAGAAGTGTCTAGTCAAGGAAAAAGACAAGAAGCAAGGAAACAAATCATTTTCACGACATGGAGATCAAAGGAAAAAATTACAAACCAAAGTTAAATAGACAGATCAGTAAGGTAAGTCAATAAAACAAAGGTATGTCAACAAGATTATTTGTTATTAGGTTGACCATTTAGAAATAAATTATCTTTAGAAATTTGATACGTGATTAAAATGGCAAAAACCAAATTTTACTTAGGTAAGTGATGAATTCTAATTAACACATATTTTGATGGGTGATTTTTATATATTTCTAGGGTATTTTTAGTGAATTTGATGCTTATTTGGTTTATATTTTGATTTTAAGCTTCATTTAAAGAGTTTAAAGATTTTGAACAAAGTTTTAGATGAATTGAATTTTTTTTTTATGAGTTTTGAAGCCTTATAAAGGATTACACTAAAGATTATTGATTATGAATTAAAATCACATCCAAAGGAACATGGAAATAAGGAATAATTTGGCTACCAAAAGAATCATGGTTAGGATCATGGGCATGCTTCTTAGGCATGAACTACCTATTTCATTTATTTGCAATTTTCCAGAAGAGAAAGATCATGGATAGGAATCATGACTATGATTTTAAGGCATAAACATGCTATTCCTTATAGGTCTCTCATTTTGCAAAGATTTGAAATCCTAAAAGATGCCACACATTGAAATAGAGAAAGGCCTTGTAAACATGTATAGAGAAAGGGAGAGTCTAGATTATTATTTCATTCGTTTAATCAGATTAGGGTTTAGACAAGAAGAACAACTTTCAAAGTAGCTTTATTTTCTTTGAGGAATTCCATGTTGGAAGTGATAAGAAGCAACATTTGATCATGAATTAGGGTTTGTAACATCTTTTAAAGGTTGTTTTCATTCTTCTCTATATATTCTTGATTTGAATATTATGTAATGATAGAGTTTAATTGTACATACTTTACAGGTAGATATTTTAGTGCTTTTATAGGCTTTTTATTGTAATATTAGTGTAATTTAGTATTTTATTGGTTAATATTTTATTTCAACACTTTATTACACTAATGTGTATATTTTTATCTTTTAAGAGGAAAATGAGTAAAGTTGGAAAATATACAAGTGTTGATGAAAAGCATGTGAGATTCTAAGGATGGAAAATGAATACGAGAGCTTCATGAGCACACCACATGATTGTGTACTTCTATACATGGTGTCTTTGCATTAGAATTCAACACAATAGTGTAGATATTGTACACACCATGTATTGACAACAAAAGGGAAGTACACACTCTATATTTGCTTTAAAGGAATATACATGCCTTATGTTGTAATTTAAAAGAAGTACAAGGCTATGTACTTGTTAAAGAAATCTAATACAGGCAATATGCTTGTTTAAAGGAAATTGAACATGCCGTGTATTGGATCGAGCTTTTCAATTTTAATTCTACACTTCATGTACTATCCAAAGGCAGCTTGTGTGTCTATTTTCATGCGCGACGATTGAATAGTAAATTAAAGGAGACACACTTATATCTTGCAGGCCCTCTTCCATAGGAGACTCCTAGTAATATAAATAGAAGGCCTTGTAATATAATAGAGATGTAGAAGATAGTATATTGTAGAGTCCAAGTGATATTTTTTTCTCATTCACTAGTCTAGTGTTTTAGAAGAGTAGTTTTATTTTCTTTTTAGGAATTCAACATTGAAAATAATAGGAGTTGTATTTAATCATTGAATTAGAGATTAGAACTTCTAACATGTTGTTTCTTTCTTTTAATATATTCTTGATTTGGATATTCTCTTCCTTATTATTTCTCGTTGGTGCATAATTAATACTGTTTGTTAGATGATTGAGATTATCAATTGATGAATTGTGCTTATTGTTTGAAGTATTTAATTCTCTAATCATGAAAACATGTGTTTTGACTTTGTTAGAATACATGGTAATTAGGATTGAGTTGCAAGGACTTTTCTAATTTTTTATTATGAACTAGATGATCTAGATTAAAGAGGACATAATGTATGCCCTTTAATTCAATTAAGGTCTAAGAATTAAAAATAATTCATTTAGCTAATCCTGGGTATTTACTTTAGGAGAAGGAATTCCTAATGCACAATTATTTTAAAACTAAACCTATTAAAAACATCTATGTTAACATTAATTGGTATTCTAATTATTTGGTTGCTAATTAAATCCTCTAAGATGTTAAATATCCTAATTAACTCATTTAGTTAGATTAGTTTTCATAATTTAATTATTTTATAAATCTTTAATATTAAGAGTTTAGATTTAGATGAGATTAATACTAATAAAAATTCAACATCGTTCCTTATGGGTTCGACTTGGTTTGCACCAGTTTTATTGCTGCATATGTGACCTAGAGCACTTGCTAGTAAAAATACACTTTTGTTATAAAAAGTAGTGTTACGAAAAAGTAAAGTTAAGTCAAATGTATCAAGTTTTTGGCATTATTGCTGATGAATATTTTATGCTAATTTTGGTATTTATGACTATCTAGATTTGGGTGCTTTATTTTCTTTCTTTACGTTTGTGTTTTTTTTTTTTTTTTTGTTTGTCTTCTTTTAGTTTCTTTTCATTGTCAGATTTTTGCCTCCTTTTATTTTATTTTATAGGCATTTCTTATGGAGGATGATTGTGTACAATCTTTTCCGTTGTGTTGCACTGTAGAGCATCGAATCCAAATCTTTTCTTTTAGGTAGTATGATGGTGAATCACTATGAAAGGCATGGTTAGGATTCTACAACTTGATAAACAGATGCCCATATCATGGCAGCTTTATCTAGAATCAATTGTTAGTATTTTATGATGGGATCTAGTGTCATGATTAATCCAGAATTGAAGTTGCTATTGGAATGCCATTAACAACGTTGCTAGTGATGTAAGCAATTAGAATAATTGACAAATTGGCATATTATGAACAAGATGAATTGTCTTCCTTTGTAAATTCTATGATCTCATCTCGAGAGAAAACTACTAAAAAATTATTAAGGGATTTGGAGTAGAAGTGAGAAGAAAGATTATAAAGGTAGAGTTCAATTATTCAACTCAATTGGTGCAGGCAGTAGAGCTTTTGACCACCACATTTGTGGGCGTAAAGGCAAATTGATGTTAGGTAAGCATATCTATCAAATTTATAGTAAGTGGATTAAGTCCAAGTGTCGATCTCTCAGGGAATTTGATTATTAATACTCACTAGATCTCTATTATCTAACCTGCAAATTTAAGTTCGAGAATTTAAAGAATCTAAAATTAATTGTAGTAAATAATAAATTATCACTAATTAGAATTGTTCAAGAACTAAGTAAGAAAGCAATAAAATTATAAACTACTTCAATATTTGTAAGCTATGTCTAGATCTTTACTTTCCCTAAATCTAACATGTAATTTCTCTTAAAGATAATCTAATTTATTCTTCAATCTTTCCTGACTAAAAGAATTCTCTACTAAAGTTAATTGCTTTTTCAAGTTAATTAACCCTAATTTTAAAATCACATATTAGAATCTCTTCTCAATAGTATGATATAAGATCGCATTATTGCATAACGAATTCTCTACACTATAATTCAAAATTTTGGTAAGATCTTACAATAATCTCTTTCAACTATACCTAGACCTAATTTTACAAGAAATCTCTCGATTCTCTTAAGATATCAAATTATAAATTAGTACCTGTGGAAATAACAATCTAAATCATGAAATACATATAGTTGAATTAAGAAAGAAAATAAAGAATTAATTAAATCAAATCAACATCATGTCATGTACACAACCCTTTCTTCAATCTTGCTAAGTGCCATGATTTAAAGTAAACACATGCTACATCTACTGATCCTCTGATCATCCCCTTAGTTTATGCTTTCCTTGGGAAGGTTTCAAATTCATCGAATATATTTTATTAATTAAGCATATTATTTAACGACAATTATATTGGCAGTGAGAAAGGATCTCGTTCTTTTGATGGACTAAGACCAACCCATACCAACTTAGCTCTCATATTGGTAGTGGAAAAAAAATTTGCTCTTCTAAGGGACCAAGGCCTATCCATATCAATTTATTCTTTAAGCTTACTTTAGCATTGGTAGTGAAATTTAACCTCTCTTTTCTGATGGACTAAGGTGAATTCTTACCAATTTTGCCCTTTATTTTTATTGATTATTTATGCATTTATATCACTTTCTACCTCCAACTAATTTAAGTTTTTAGGGATTTCTCAAAAGAGAAATTTCATTTATTTGTCTACTATGGATTATAGAGCTTTAAAGTCATCTAAGAGGAAAGTATACTTCACAGCAAACTTAAAAAATAATCATGATTAACTCCTAACTAGTGATGTTGCTCTAACCTAAGGTGCTTAAAATCCTAGGCTAAATAACCCAAAACTTTACTTCATATAGATTTCACCTATCAACTTTAGCATCATGTAACTCAATCATCAAAGATCAAGTATTCAAATATACATTACCATCCATTGGAAGTTGCAATTTCTAAGAAATTGTAAGTTAATAAAAAAATAAGATTGGGTTAAATGCGATGGAAAAAACAATCGGTCTCCTAAGTAGTAAAAGTTTCTATATCCCCTTCTCTATGCTTAAAACTGTACATTATCTCAAATGTACAAAATAAGTCATTTAATGGGAAAATATATCAACTATACACAAATGGGGTAAGAAGATTAAAAGTGGGGGAAAAAAAAAACTAATACTCCCTTAAAATTTGAGCACACAATTCATAATCCATGAAGTTGGAAGTTGTAGTGTCCAAAGACCATATGTAGATAGAGCTTCCAAGTTCCATTTCTAAAACTTTGCAACAAAAACTCAACATGAGCTTCAAATTTATTACAACCTGTAAGATAGTCTAGTAGTGACAGATTGGCATGTACTAATTAGAAGTAATCAATTAGTACTTTCCTACCCATTAATTACTTCCAAAGAGTACATGAAGTGTCATTCTTAGATTAGTCCATAGAGCATTACGAATTTAATGGAACATAATAAAGTTTCACATTATAACATAAAATAGATGGTACAAAACTTAGAAAGATATAGTCTTTCTCATAATCAAAATGACAAACCATTATAAATAAAGTACTTAAAACATATTAATTATAAGCTTCATAATCCTTTCATACTCTCCCCTAAAAGCCCGCTTCTATCTTCTCAAAGCTCACTAAAGGCTTAGACTTTCTTGCATACAACTAGTAAGGTTCTTACAAAATGTTAGAACTATAGGGGTGTAAGCTATAGCTAGCCTAGTGAGAAATCCACTCATACCATCGTTTAAGCATAACAAGCAAGTTTTCAAGCATATGGTATGCAGTTAATCAATTAAGCATATTAAGCTATACACGCGACCAACTAGTATCCAGTGTATAGTCTAGGGTTTATTCCCTCCCTTGACCTTGGTTTGAGGATTAGTAGTTCCACTGGTGCCTAAGCATCCAAATTTAGTGAATAAAGTCTCTTGGCATAATATCCTTGGCTACCATAACAAAATAGCTGTAGAATCTTAATTCTTGGCTGAACTGATACCCATGTCAATATAATGATCACGAGATGATGCACCTTGATCGGTCCTAAGAGAACTAAATAGGTAACATTCTCCTTGACCTCATAAGAGAACCAATCTCTCGATTATCTAGGAGAACAAATAAAATGTTTAACCTAGAATCCACTATGAACCCTAGGAAGAAAGATCTTTCGATTAGCCAAAGGAACCAAAAAGAAATGTTTACAAAGGCCTTGTAAATGAGTCACAAGAAAAGGATCTCTTGATCGGTCCTAAGAAGGCCCAAATGAAGTGTTGAGAAATGAATGCCTTTCATGACCATCAAATGATCAGGAGTTGATCAGATCTTCGATTGGCCTCTAGATGTATATGACCAAAAATAAAAGAATGGACATGAACCATTTAGTACACAACCATCCTCAAAGTTACTTAGTTTGTAAAAGATGAGGAAGATTCTTACCTTTCTATTCCTTGTGTGGTAGTTGTGGCATAAATAGCTTTATGCAGTATGCTATGCATTGCTATTTTTACATTAAAGTTCTAATATCCTTAAGGTTGATTAATAAGTGATCAACCAAATATCAAACACTCACATATGAATATATCACATCATAATCATCAACTGCATTATGTGGAATATCTTATAATATTTTTGCAAGCAATTCAACAAATCAACACAAGCACTTTCCCGATACCATTCATATAAATCGGTTGATGTATATATTTAAAGTGCTAATAACTACAAACTCAAAAAAGTGATACTTATCATAGATACTCACCTGGCCATTTCTATTACTTGTTGTAATAGTCTTTGGATAGCTCGAACTCTTAATCACCTAAAAGAACACAATAAGAAGTAAATATTAGATACATAGATAAAATTTCTTTGTTAATTATAGCCTTATAGTTTCATAAAGTCTTTTACTTAATTATTGTTATGTCTAAATCTTCCATGTTGTGTCATGTCCATGGTTCTTATGTTCGGGTTTCTAATCCTCGTAATAGGTCTAATCATTACGATCTAAATAGTCGGGATAAAGAATATGTCCATATATCCAATATGTTCAAATATGTTCTAGGGTCATGGTTCCGGGATATATATATATATGTCATAAAGATTCAAGTATGAAACTTTGGCATCGTTATTTAGGTATGGATTTATCTACTTGATTTATTTAAGTTTCTTATTAAGTTATTTTGAAAAGGAAACATAATCTTTTAGTTTTGATATTTTAGAGATTTATACAAATTGGAACCAAGAATGAAATAAAGAAAATTTTGATAAAGATAAAGGTTTCCTTTTATAGAAAATATATTTACCATTCTTTGGAGATTTTCACACATAGGAAGGGTTTTTAAAAGAAAGAGATCTTGACAAAGATATTGGTTTTTAGGGATTTCTTTAAAAAAGAAAACATACATAAGATAAGATTTTTCTTATCATAAACTTGGTTTTGAAAAATAGGTGATAAGATAAGTTTGGAACTTATATGAAGTAGAGAAATAGGTGAAAAGCTTTTGGTTAGTTTGAAAAAAGAATTTAGAGAAGAATTGTAAAGATGAAATTAATCTTGGAAAAACTTGATAGTTTCATAAAATAGCTTTACTAAAAGTACTTATTGATTAATTTGGGAGTCTTGAAAAGCTTTTTGGTAATAAGAGTTTAGAAGAGTCTTTTGACTTGAAAAAAAGACTTTATGAAAACAAAGATAGGTTTTAGTAAGTGTTGCTACCTTTTCAGTTGAAAGTTTCTTTTGAAAACTCAAAAAACAACCTTCTATACTTTGTTGTTGGCAATGGAAGTTAGGTGGAAAAAGTAGAATGTTGGTTGGTTTGTGGAATGAAGACAAGTGGAAAGAGAAGTATATAGTGGATTATGATGACAAGATATGGTCCCAAATGTAGTAAAGCATCCCTATTTATAAAAGTTAAGATGTTATTTAAATATTAGTTGGAAGTTACTTAAAGGAATTAGGCTCATGAGGATAAGGACATTTTTATCACATGTCTTGCTTATGTCCTTATCATGCTTAGTCATGTAGACGGCAATAATGGAGTTAGATGGGTTGGATGAAAGTGACATAAGGAAGACAATTAGAAATTCCCTTCTTCCATGCCATACAGCACTTACAGTAGATAGGGTTCTTTCACTTGTTTTGAAAGTTATTTATTATATGTTGAGATATGATTTTATGGTGCTTATCTCTTTATGATATTGACCTAAATACTTAGTTGTTGGTTAATTAATTAAGTTAATTTAAATTAAAGTGGTCATATGATTGGTCTTTGGTCATTAAAATATCATTTTCCATTAGTCTTGGTCTTAGCCATCGTTTTTGACTAATGTTGATTAACTTTGACTCTTGATTATTTATCTATCCAAGCAGTTTCTAAAATAAATCTAAGTGTTATCCTAAGAAGATCTTGTCCCCTCTTTAGATAACCATTAGACAATAATAAAGTGATAAATTATTTAGGAAAACAAAACTCTTCTTTGATTAGGTTTCTCCTTTAAGTCACTTTCATGTTACATGTATAGATAAGTTGGTAGATAGATGATGAAAGTGATACTTTGATGACAAATGGATGTCTTTTTCTTGGAAAATCCTCACACCACTTGGCTTTTGCATCCATCCATTCCATTTTTCAATTGTTTGATAGATTTTGGTCCTTCTCTTCTCTTAGATGAATTAGCATGGTTATGACAGGTTTAAGGTAGATTTAAATAAGTTATGATAGCCTTTTAGGTCTTAAATTTTTCCTAAAGTCTCTAATTTCTAAAAGTCCTATTTTAAGTCTACAAGAGTTAATATTTAATAGTACGTATGAAGTTTATAAGCAATCTAGACTATATCTTTCAAACCTTTCTTAGTGATTTTAGCTCATTTTTAGTATATCTCTAAATTATATTCTAGCGATTATGAACTTATATTAAAATTTTTAGGGGTTTACAAAAGTACTTTATAGCTATTCTAAGAGTAATGCCTTGCAACATGACTCACAATAAAGATGAATCAAGAAAAGAAAAGATATCAAGTAACCACATCAACTCCACAATCCTCCTTATTGGGGGCATCATCCATGAAATCATCATTGTCCTCTTTGTATTCTTCATCCAACACCTCTTCCTCAGCACCCTCTTTATCATTGTTCCTTCTTCTTCACCTTCCTCAGCTTCTTGAACTTCCTCCTAACTTGAAGCTTAGCTTATAGTGCCATGGTTCTATTTAAAAGAAAAGAAAATTCAAATAACTATTTTGTTGACCAAAAGTTCCCCTACAATTAGAACAAAGAATTATACCAAAACCACAACCAAGTGAGTCTAAGCATGTAAACCCTAGGAAAACAGTAGTTGAACCTTAAGTCAAGTCCAAGTATTTTAAATTGTACAATAAGTCGATAAGGCTAGTAACAATAAAATATTACGAAGTTTAATAAATCAAATATAACACTGATAACAAAACCCTAAGAATTGATTGAAATCCTAAATCGCGTACTAAAACCCTAAAATTGATTTATGCACCATTAATCAAAATTGAACCCGAATTTGTTTGAAACCCTAAAATTATAAATACAAAACCTATAAAATAGTTAAATATTACTCAATATTGTAATTTTCGACTAAACCACCCATTTGTGTGAAATTGTAACGAAATGCTATAATAACTTGTAAAAATTATAATTGTAACGGGTACCAATTAAAACGATAAAATTGTACAAAAAATTAAAAATTAATTTATGATGAGAATTGTTATAATTTATATGTTTCGAAAAATTACATATATTTATTATTAATTTTTTATTTTCCTTCTCTTTCTTTTTCATTTTATCTCTTTTCTTTCTTTTCTTCTTCTCTTTATTTATCACGTTTTGGAAATGAAATCAAATGGCAACCCACATGAGGAAATAAGTTGCCAAGTGTTGAGCTTAAATAAAAGAAAAGATTACAAATGATTACCTTTATCTTATCTACATTAATGCAAAGGTATAGATGAGAATTTTTTTTATTTATTTAGTTGATCATGTGGGACAAAGAGAAGACATAAAAAGCTTGAAACAAAATTTTGCACAAAGCAAACCGAAACCTAGAAACAAACGTGAAAAAGAAAGAAGGAAAAGAAGAAGAAGAAGAAGGAAGAAAAGGAGAAGAAAAGAGAAAGAAAAAAGAAGAAGAAATAATTAAAATACATAGGTAAGTAATTTATTTTTCTAGTATAGATGTATATTATATAGTACATACATATATAAATGAAGTATTTGTATAGTATTTTTATAAATATAACATTACTAATATATGTATATGTGCATAAATACATAAATTGAATTATATATGCATGTTTTAGGCTATGTATGTATACATGTATGTACATAGGTATATGGAAGAGTATGTATTATGTATTTTTATTAAATAACTATAGTATATATATACATATTTATACCGTAAACTATATGTGTATACATGTATAATTATTTTTGTATATATATATATGTATAGTCGTATAGTATATATGTAGTGGTGTATTTTTATAAATGATACTATGTGTATATAAGACATATAATATAGAGTATATGCTTTATGGTATACGACATATACCATATAATACATATATAATATTTAATATACATAGTTTACAACAAATACTATATAAATATATATATACCGAATATATATGTATGTATTTATATTTATGTACACATGTAAGACTTATATGTATAAATACAAATACATGAATACATGAATATGTATATAAGAGTATGTTTATTTTCAATAAATATATATACATATATAGGGCGTATAATGTATAGTATATATAAGTAATATACTGAAAATATATATGTAATATAATGATAACTATAAACTAAAATAAATTTATAATTAAATAAGGAGTAGGTACATATAAATATATTACCATAATTAAGGATTTTTCAATAAAATACCTTATAAAATATATTATAAGTATATGAATATATATATATGTATGTATAAATTGTGAAGTACATAAATAATAAGAAAATGAGAAGTAGTAAAAATAATAAAGGTCATAATAATAATAATAATATTCATAATAAAGCTATAAATCTCAAAAATAGGAAAATATGCTCAAGATAATAAAAATATCGAATATATGATGTAAATAATTATTAAATCATAAATATGTTAAGAAAAAGCGAAAATTAATATTTTATAATTTTTAAACTTAAATAATAATTTTTGTGATATTTTTATATCGCAATTTAAACTACGAGTCACAACGTCCAAAACGAACCTTGTTACGAGAAAATACGCTCGAAAACGATCAAAATGGATTATAAGTTCATAATGATCCAAGCTAAAATGAAAAAGTTACATGCGATTCGATAAAAAGCTCGAATCAACAAGTTTACGTAACTAGGTAAGATAAACCTTACAAATTATAATATTAGTTAACTTTAAATTCCTAAACTTATAAATTTTTCTTATTCTCAAGTGATCTCGATATCGACCTTGAGTTGCCTCTAAACTACTAGGACCTCTGAGTTGGCTATGCTTGAGTGAGTTTTTCCTAATGATTCTATACTTGTTTGTGCTTGTAGTTAGTGAATATAAATTATGAATTATAAATGAATGTGTATGGGGTTGGGTTATGCTTGTGAATGATAATTGTTGTTGATGGAGAATTTACTTTAAATTTCAATAATATAATGTTTGTTGCATAGTAGATTCACTAGATTGATTGTTTATGGCTTGGAATGATCACTGAATAAATAAGACTAAATTTTATTCAACTAGAAAAGTTAACTTAGATTATGCATAAATCATGCACTGCATAACTAATTTCGGCAGTCACATTATACGGAGGTAACGAGAGGCCATATGTGGGTTGATTATTGATTGTTATTGATTTCGTACGATGCACACGTACGATATGATCTTACCTCGGCCTATGGGATGACTAGGCATTGGAGGCGCTAACCGCTTGGCTAAAGGTCGAGTCTAGAGGCTTTCGTTTAGGGGTGAGTGAGGGCTGCATGAACCTACTTACAATTATATGTAGAACTCATTTGATAAAGCTGGTAATAGATGTACTATTACATTTTAAATACGAAACGCGGAGTTTCATTATAAAATAAGTTCTAATATGATACCCGATCTGACTGTATCGATGAATCTCCAACTCTGACTTCGGAGGGCGTTAAATCTGAGTTGCATGCAGTACCTGGTCACCTGCATGTATTTGTTTGGCATACTGTTTGTCATGCATTCATTTGGTTGAACTTAATTGTTGTATAACTTGACTATTGTATAGTTAAGGGAAATTATCTCATTAAGCCAGTTAGCTTATACCCTTGTAGTCTTTTTTCGTAGGCTAACCTTTTTATGGAGTCAAGCCGTCGCATGCCCGATGTTAGTTTTCTACCCGGGGTCAGTGTAGGAGTTAGATGAGGATGGAGAGTACTTTTGATTAATTGTAGATTTGAATATGTAATTTTTATATTAGTCTAACTTTACACACGTTTCAGACTCTATATTTGTAAACTGTTATACAAATAGACTATGTGTTATGTTTTTATAATATTATTATTTATCATGAAATGATATTGCTTAAGCTTGCGCACTCTTGGTAGTTTAATAGTAGCTGTAGCCTTATATATCGTATAAAAGGGTTGTCGATTGTAAGGGAATTCAATCTGCAATCCTTTGTATAGTATATGGCGACTACCACGACTAGCCTCCTTGGGTCGTGACAAAGTATGCTATAATTCATTTAGGACTTTTATCAAACACTTGGTATGCATGCATGATGTAGTTGTGTTCTTGAGAAATCCTTCATCCAATCCTCATAACTATTATTACAAAAGAGATTCCAAGCATGCTTAAACTCCTAATTCCTCAATGACATGAATCAATAGCACTTGTATGTTGATTAAACATTAAATCCCTAAGTGCTAGAATGAAGAACAAGGCATATAAAGCAATAAAATTCAACACTTCAACTCAAACATGCAAGAATCGCACACTTATAGTAATGTACTACAAGTGATACGATTGTGCCATAACCCGTATTTTTCAAACCCAAAGATTAAACAACACAGACTAACATGAAACATAATTACACAGAAATAATGTATGGAATAAGTTAAAAGTAAAAACCCTTTTTTATTCTACTGAAGAAGTTGATTGAATACACGAACAATGAATTCTCATCGTCTCTCTCTCGAGTGATTCCGGGAAAGTATAGTACAAACTTAGGAAACTAGCCATAAAACAATGGAAAAATGGAAGACTAGGTACAAAGATGGGTGAATGGATGTGTTATGGATAGGTGATGTGTTGTTCTTGATGATGTCTACTCTCCTAAAATCTGATGTCTGAAAATTGATTCCTCTTCATAAGTTGTGGTATCTTTTTATATTCTCTTAGTTAAAAGACTCGAATCTACCCCTTTCACAGCACCACTTAACATTTCCCATATATTGGTTCACATGAAAAGGTTAAAAAGAATAGTTGTGCCCCTTTCTATCACACCTATGACTTGGGGTGTGAAAGTCTCAAAAAGAATTATTTTTAGTCTATCACGGCCATGATGAATGTCATGAACTCCTCGTTGCATTATTAGATCTCATTACACTCGTGACATTAGTTGTCATCATCTTCTTGCTATTCAATCATTATCGTGATTAACATGGGGATTGACAAAACTTCCTTGATCATGATTGTGATTGAGGGCGTAATTAGGGTTGGATTCTTCATTGCTTCATTATCATGCTTGTGATAGATGCTACTACACTAATTTCTTCTACTTTACAGTTGTGACTAACTAGAAAGTTGATGTTCTCGTGTATAATTTATCCCTTTGCTCGTGATTTACTTGAAATCCATAGTTTATATAATTAAGTATCTAATCTACAGAATTAAATCACATTTATGATCAATTCTATACCTAAACATGCTTTGAAAGTGTAAACTAATTTACACATATCAAACTTCCCTATACTTAAGCTTTGCTTGTCCTTAAGCAAACACTCTAAACAATTAATTGTATTTTTAACAAATCATCTACAGTGGAAAACCTTATGCATACCCCATTGTGTTCTTAGAATACAAAAAGCAATATTCTAAGATTAATTAAAGTAAAACACACTTCACCCTTATTATTTAACAAAAATCTTTCAAAGGTCCAAAGTCAACACAGAGTTAAATAGATCAATGAAAATTGGTTATACTTCATCTTCTTCCCTAAATATATAAAAAACCTTCAATTACTTCTTAAGAACACTAATTTAGAAGAAAAGTATATTGCATCCATCTTTCCCTTATATTTTTACTTGTTCTGCTGAATCTCTCTAATATGACTTATACATTGCATTCGCCCCCTTTTTTTTTTTCATTTCATTTCATACATCATTTTTTTTTTTTTTACACATAAGAATACCAAAGATTAGCAGCGGAGTCAGACTTCACTCTTTTGAGGGACTAAAGCCCGCCCTTACTAGATCCTTATAAATTCATATTCCAAAGTTATAAAGGCAAAAATTAGTAGCGGGGTTTGACTTTGACTTTGCTCTTTTGAGGGACCAAAGCCTGCCCTTACTAATTTAGTCCTTAAAACACTTCAATTTATTCTAATTTGAAGAGATTTTCAAGAAGTATCAACAAGTGAACTACTTCATTTGCCCTTTTCATTCAAGATTAAATGATCTCCCAAAAGTAATTGAAAAGTAGATATACTACTTAGGAAATTTAGAAGTATAACCAATTAGCTTTAAACTAAATACTACGATTCACTTTTAAACCTTAAACTCATTCATTAATTAGCTAGCAAGTATGATTAACTGAGATTCTATCCCATAATCTTGATCATGTAAACTAAGTCTACAAGAATTGAGTGAGGCACAAAATCAACTCACTAAATTGATTGCTATTTTGTCAAATTCACAATCCATTAAGTCAAGTCATACTTTGAAACAAACAAATCTAAGTGGAAGGTTCTTTGATGAACATAATTTATCCTTCCTCACACTTAATGAGAGACATTGTCCTCAATGTCAAAAGGAAATCAACATGGAATCGGCGTATAATTGGAATAATTAGAGAGATGAAATTGAAGAAACAACAAGAACTGGCCTTCCTTGAAACATGAAGTTCAAGCAATTCATTGATTCCTAAATGATTAGAGAGTATAGCTTTCAACACCATAACAACTTGAATAATGAAAGACACCTAACCATCAAGACAAAACAACAAAACAAAATAAAAGATGATGAGCTCGTGATATGAGAGTCTCCATAACAATATACATCAGTAAAAGTAGGCTCTCAACGAACTAGTGATCTTAAACCAACAAAACAGATCAAAAGAAAACAACAAGAAAGAAATAAGTTAGTCATCATCGGCTGTTGTCTCCTCGTCCGACCCATCTTCATCCTCCTCATAGGACTCCTCCTTACTTCCCTACTCAGCATATTATCCAATTGGTACTTACTGAGCTTCTTCAGTGCCTTCTTCATCATCACTTTTAGCCTCGTCGAACTCATCCTCGTCATCATTAGAGTCTTCCTCTTCAAACTCTTCATCATCATCATCTTCTTCTTCTCTGTGGGGAGCTGGTATTGGTGGGGGAACTAGAGGTTGACTAGGACTAGCTTTCTCCTGAGTTTGTGGATGAGAGAAATAGGAGGGTAGATTCTTCAAGAGCTCAACAATCCCCTTTTGCGTTTCCTTAATCTCAGCCACCTCGGTTTCTAATCTCTTTAAATTCCCGATTAAGAAGCTAGAAGTTGAAGGTGCAAAATCAAGAGCTCTAGGGCCCTTGATATCCAAATCAAGATCCAAGACTCTTGCAATACCCTATTGATTAAAAGGGGTTCTTGGAAGTGGTTTAAGATTAGCACAAGAGTTGCTTGGCTTGTTACTTATAGGTTATAACCTTAGATTCCTTAAAATCCTAGTGATTAACCCCCTTATGAATATGACCTTGCTCTTATCAAATGTCTGCCGGCGAAGTCCATATGCGATTAAGATGCCCATATTCACCGGAAAACCCTTTAACATATTATATAAACGTAATAAATCATGCTCCCCTATTGCTCCAAGGTTTTCATACTGCCCATAGATCATCCTAACTAGAATATAATGGAAGAGTCAAGCATTAGTCTTCTTTAAAGTAGAAGCTTTTGATTTACTCGCCTTGAAGCTGCTTTCATTGGAGATTTCTCTCCAAAATTCATTTACTGAAGTTCCATAGGGCAGGCTCATAGCTAAATCAACAAACTCCTTATCTTGAAGTTCAACTCGTGTATACAACCCCATTGCTTATACGAATGTTAGCATGTCAAAGGTGTGAGTCCTTTCAAATGCAAAGAACTCTACCTCATTATCCATCTTGGAGTTGATATATTTGTACTTAATCTTAAAGGATGAGAGAAAAGCCAGAGTTGTTTGCCGATATGTCTTTTCTTGAATTGAAAACAACTTTAGCCATGGTCCATTACTTAATAACCATTGCATGGCTATCTTTAAGCCATACTCCCCCAGTACGTCCCAATCCACTACACAATGTCTCTTAATAATCTTCTTTGCGGCGAACTCTTTGAATCTGTCTGCTTGCTCATCAATCATACTGGTTGGTGGAGCAACTGACCGATTGGAACTTGCTGCGTTGGAATGTCGAGGAAGAGGAGAAGGAAGACTATTAGCTCTTGTTCTTTTATGCTGAGAAGTAGTTGAACATTTCTATGCCATCTATAAATATCAATTGTTAGTTCAAACTTCAAGTACACTTTAATTCAAGCAAACCTAATTCGACTTCTTGCTACTTACGAACATAATGCATCTATTGACTAATCATGATCAATCTTAACCAACTTCTAAGCATCTATTACAAATGAATTCAACATGACTTAACTTGGAGCCATAACATCAACTAAGGATGAAGGTCTTCCCTCTACTAATCAACACTTAACGTTACATTGTTACACAGAGAAATTCATCAATCTTAGGCTCAATTTGCAGTAATCCTCAATTCTACCATTATCCAAAGGAATTAGGGTTTCATTTTGAATAAGCAACTTCCATTACAAATTCATGCAAATTCAAAGTCTAAGGATGATATAAATATACTACAACTACTATAACAACACTTTCACAAATCATAGCAAACATATATAGATAAACCCTAAAGTTACATGAATTGAATCACTATGGAAGTAAAGAAAAACAAAAGAAAAAGAGGCAAACCATACCTTAAGAGAGTGTTATTGCGATGAGAATGATCGTGCAGATGTTAGAATGGATTGGAGTAAGGATTTATGCGACAAAAAATGATGTAGGTTTTTCATAAGGGATAGGCATGGAGAGTGTTATCACGGGTTGGAAATTTGAAATGTGAGAAATGAGGAGAGAGAGGGGGAAATTTCTTATATAGTGGGGCAACATGAAAATGATTACGGTCGTGACTTGGGCCATGATCCCCTTTTTAAGCATGGTCACGAGCATGATGAGTCCTATGATAAGCTTGGTGCCCAAAATTTTTAAACTAACATGGCCCTTCCCCTTTTATAGTCATAGGCGTGATTATACCTGTGATTGATGCTATGGCCTTAGATTTCACAATTATCTCATTAGGTTACGCTCGTGATGTCGTGAAAAACTCTTAAGGTATTGATCACGGTCGTAATTGAGGTATGAACTCTTATAAGGGATTAATCACAGTCGTGATGGATGTGTGGATTAGCCCTGTTAAATTATCATAGCCATGATGGATGTTTTACTTGAAAAATTCAAATACTTACCTTTATCATGGCTGAGATGCATATTGGGCTTCCAATTTCCATCTACCTCCTTATACTCTATGAATTCTTCTCTTCTCACTAAATTGCCATGACTTTCTCTTTATGATCTCTTTCTTTATGTATGAATTACAAAAAAAACACTTAAATCAATCCAAACCACTAACAATAATAATCAATTAATTAAAATTAAAAACTCAACAATTCTTAAAGTACTCAAAACAAACAAAATGAAATTGAAAGTCTAATAAACATGCTTGTTTAACATCTCAAGCTTAACGTTCCTAAAGTATGCAGCTTCAATCCTTGCATTAGAGAAGTCTTAACTCCTCCTTTCCTTCTTTCCAATTTACTTCTCCATGGTATATCTTCAACCATTGCCTATTGACCTTGAATGTCCCCTTTTTTAGGTGTTCAACCTTTATCACTCCATATGGAAATGCCTTTTTCACTAAAAATGGACCTAAACACTTGAACTTAAGTTTTCCAAGAAATAACTTAAGTCTAGAATTGTACAATAGTTCTAGATCACCCTCCATGAATTGCTTAGGATGCTTAATCCTAGAATCATGAAGATGTTTAGTTCGCTCCTTATACATTCGATTGTTCTGATAAGCTATCCAACGCTACTTATCCAATTCATTAAGTTGAAGACGCCTAAGTTTACCGATTGCTTCATAATCTAAATTTGCTGTCTTCAAAGCCTAATAAGCCTTATGCTCAATCTCCATAAGTAAATGGCAGGCTTTACCATACACTAATCGATAAAGAGTAGTACCTAATGAAGTCTTGTAAGCAGTTCGGTATGCCCATAAAGCATCATCTAGCTTGTCAACCCAATCTTTTTTGTTATGTGCTACAGTCTTCTCGAAAACCCTTTTTAAGTCCCTGTTAGATACCTCAACTTAGCCACTTATTTGTGGATGGTAACGAGTAGCCATCCTATGGTATACCTTATATCTATTAAGGACTCGTTCAATCTGGTTGTTGCAAAAGTGGGTTCCTCTATCACTAATCAATTCTTGGGGTGCTCTAAATCTAGAAAATAACTTTCTAAAAAATTTCACTACCACCTTAGCATCATTTGTCGGTAAAGCTTGGGCTTTAATGCACTTCGACACATAAGCAACTACAACTAGAATGTACTTATTACCATACGAACTTGAGAATGGTCCTATGAAGTCTATTCCCTAAACATCAAAGACTTCACATTCTAATATATAATTCTGTAGCATTTCATCCTTCTTAGAAACATTCCCAAATCTTTGACACCCATTACAAGCTATAACATAACCATAAGTGTCTCGAAATATACTTGGCCAATAAAAACTAGTCTTTAACACTTTCTAAGCTGTTCAATTTACGCTATAGTGACCACTTGTTAGTCCACTATGGCAATAGAACAAAATTTTCTATCATTTTTCATGTGATACACAGTGGTGAATAATCTGATCAGCATACACTCAAAAAAGAAAAGGATCTTCCCAAAAGTAATGTTTTAACTATGAGAAAAACTTCTTCTTCTTGTAGTAATCCCAATCTTGTAGTAAAACCTTCCTAACCAGATGATTTGCTATATTAGCAAACCATAGAATGTTATGGGTTACTACTATGCAAAGGGAAAACAAGCTTTCTTTGAGAAATTTATCATTAATGTCATTTTCATCCAATTCTTCTAGATGTAGACTATCCAACCTAGACAAATGGTCTATAGCCAAATTTTTAGCCTCCCTTCTTGTCCCTTATTTTTAAATCAAATTCTTGTAGCAATAGTACCCAACAGATCAATCAAGGTTTTGCATCATATTTAGATAAGAGGTATCTTAAAGCTGAGTGATTGGTGTAAATAATCACTTTCAAGAGAACCGGATATGGCCAAAATTTGTCAAAAGCAAAAACAATTGCTAACAATTCTTTCTCAGTTGTAGTGTAATTCACTTGAATTGGAGTGAGTGTCATGCTAGCATACTGTATCGGTTGAAAGTATCTATCCTTCCTTTGCCCCAATACCACTCCTACTGTTGGGTCACTAGCATTACACATTAATTTAAACAGTATGGTCTAGTTAGGAACTACCATGATAGGAGCATCGGTAAATTTTTCTTTCAAAATGTTAAAAGCCTCTAAACAATTGGTGTTAAAATCAAACGGTACACCCTTCTCAAGGAGCTTCGTTAATGGCCTTGCTATCTTAGAGAAGTCCTTAATGAATTGTTGATAAAATCCAAAATGTCCCAAAAAGCTTCTCACAGCCTTTACAGATGATGGTGGTGGTAAACTTGATATTACTTTTATCTTCACCTTATCTGCCTTGATGCCTTTGTTTGATATATTGTATCCTAACACAATGCCTTATTGTACCATAAAATCGCACTTTTGCTAGTTGAGAACTAAGTTTGTCTCTTCATACCTTTATAGAACCCTTTCTAAATTGTAAGGCATCCATCAAATGTATTACTAAACACGAAAAAAAAATCCATAAAGACTTCCATCACATCTTCTACTAAATCTCCAAAAATAACAATCATACAACATTGAAAAGTGGCAGGTGTGTTACATAGTCTAAACGACATTCTACGGTATGCAAAAGTACCATAAGGGCAAGTAAAGGTTGTCTTCTCTTAGTCTTCTGGAGCTATCGGAATCTAAAAATAACCAGACATCCCATTTAGGAAATAGTAGTATTCATGACCCGTTAATCTCTCTAACATTTGATCAATAAAAGGTAATGGAAAGTGGTTTTCCTTGTAGCATCATTAAGTTTCTTGTAATCAATGCATACTCTCCAACTAGCTACAATACGCATCGATATCAACTCATTCTTCTCGTTTTCTACTACTGTCATGCTGCTCTTCTTTGGTACTACTTGAATTGGACTCACCTATGGACTATTTGATATTGGGTAGATGAGTCCTGCATCCATCAGCTTCACTACCTCTTTCTTAACGACTTCCTTCATGTTGGGATTTAGCTTCCTTTGAGGTTGCATTACCAATTTACATCCATCCTCCATAAAAATTTTATGTATACAAAATGAGGGACTAATTCCCTGGATGTCTGATATCTTTCATGCAATTGCCTTCTTATGTTCTTTAAGAACTGATAAAATATTTTCTTTTTGGTAAGAATCTAGCCTTGATGATATGATCACTAGCAACTTAGAATCTTCATATAGAAAAGCATATTCTAAATAAGTAGGCAATTGTTTCATTTTTAAGGTAGGAGGCTCCTTAACTGAAGGCTTTATACGAGTAATCAAACTCCTGTCAATATCTTCAATCCCGAAATTCTTTGCTTGTGTACTACAAAATTCCAACTGAGAGATCATCTCTTTCACTTCTTCCACTTCATCTACCTCATTTCCTTTCGTCAAGCATGACTTCAAAGGATCCTTACCTAAGATATCTTGTAGAAACTCAGAAATGGTAAAGTCAAATGAATCAATAGCAAAGCATTCATCATCGTCGTTCATTGATTTTTGGAAGACGTTTGGCATTTTGATCACCATTTCCTTGTTTCCAACTTGAAGGACCAACTTTCCATCCTTGACATCAATCATAGCACCCGTAGTTGCCAAGAATGATCTTCCTAATATGAGTGGAACCTCGATATCCTCATCCATATCCAACACTACAAAATCTATACGAAATATAAAGTCATGTACTTTAACCAAAACATCTTTAGCAACTCTTCTTGGGAATTGCATGGATCTATCTGCTAACTGAATGCTCATTCGAGTACTTTTGGACTCCCACAAGTTCAATCTTTTAGATAAACTATAGGGCATCAAATTGATGCTAGCTCTAAGATCTGCCAATGCCTTCTTTACTAGAAGGTCTCCTATCAAACAAGGGATAATAAAGCTACCAGGATCCTTAAGTTTGCTAGGTAACTTGTTCATAATAACTGTAGAGCATTCTCTACCTAGGATAATGATAGAAAGTTCCTCCAATTTTCTCTTGTTGGAAAGAAGCTCCTTCAAAACTTTTGCATACTTAGGCATCTGGCCTAGAGCTTCCACCAAAGGAAGGTTGATGTGCAATTGCTTGAAGAGTTCCAAATACTTCTTATAATGCTCATCATCCTTATCTTTCCTTAGTTTAGAAGGGTATGGCAAATGTGGCTTATATTCTTTTGGCGCTATTGGTAAAACTTTCTTCCGGTGATCTATTATTCACTAGTTGATCCCCATTTGTGGCCTCAATTTATTTTCCATTATCTTAGATCCTCTTAGAAGTTTGTAACTCCTTACCACTTCCAAGAGTCATAGTTGTAACGTGCTCCTTGGGGTTTTTCTCTGTGTTGCCCAATAGCGATCTAAGAGCTCTTTTAGATAACATCTTAGAAATCTACCCAAGCTGATTTTCTAATTTATGTATTGAGGCTCCTTGATTTCTTAAGGCTATTTCTATGGCTTGGTGGCAGCTCTCAAAGGTCGTGATGTACTGAGCCAACATCTCCTTAATGGAAGTTCGCTTACTCTGAGAAGGAGGCACTTACCTCTATCTAGGAAGTGGCTTGTTGGAACCTTGACCGGTATTGTTACCCCATCTAAAATTAGGATAATTTCTCCAACCCGGATTATAGGTGTTGCTGAAGAGATCATTGCTAGGTCTAATCGAGTTCCTAGGTAGTCAACTTCTTCTACTTGATCAATCTTAGACGGGTTAGCCAACTTTGAACTTATAACTATTAACGCTTTGTTTGGACCCATTGTGAGACTATCAATTTTCCTTTTCAATACTTCCACCTTATGTGCTAAAGTGGAAGTGTCACCCAATTCATGTTTTCCTATTGACCTTCTTTCTCTTCCTCTTATAGATGACCATTGATAATGATTATTAGCCATGTCTTCAAACAATTGAATACATTGCTCAGGTGACTTATGGTTCAGGCATCCTCCAACAGCTGCATCAATGATTTGCTTGGTGGTGTAGTTCAGTCCATTATAGAATGTCTGAACTTGATGCTAGTCTGGAAGACCATGATGAGGATGTATTCTTAACAACTCCTTCTACCTCTCTCATGCTTCATATAGAATCTCTAAATCTAATTGATTGAAAGAAGAAATATTTGCCTTTAGCTTAGCTATCCTTGAGGGTGGGAAGTATTTGCTCATAAACAGTTCAGCCATTTCTTGCCAAGTATTAATGGAATTCCATGGCATAGAGTTGAGCCATTGCTTTGCATTAGACCTTAGTGAAAATGGAAATAGCCTAAGTCTGATAGCATCCTCAGAAACTCCACCTGTCTTGAATGTGTCACATATCTCTAAGAACTGCTACAAATGGTTGTTAAGGTCTTCATCACTGAACCCATCAAACTAAATACATTGCTGGATCATTTGAATGATACTCAGCTTGATTTCAAATGTATTAGCTTAAAATTTAGGTCGAGCTATACTGGTACTAGCCCCATCTAGGTTAGGCTTACAATAATCTAACATTGTCCTAAGAGCCACAAGCAGATTTACTCCTGGCTCGTTTCCTACTTGTACTACATTCTGATTTCCTTTAAGATTTGGGTCCAAAATCAATGGTGAATCACCTTAGATACCATCCTTTAGATTTAAGAACTGATTTCCTACTGGTGGCTCGGTATTATGATCTGGGTTATTCATTCTAGATCTCAATGGTTCTCATGCTCTCACTTCCTTACTGGCTGATATTTGCTTTTCAAAATATTCTTGAACTTTCTTTAAGTTACTTCTATGTATTTTCTCAAGTTCAGGATTAAAGTCAACTAGATCAATTATGCTACTCTGGGTCATAAATTACAATTCAGCAAATAATCAAATATGAGCATAAGTATTTTGACTAAACTATTAACGATTATAAAAAGAAAAGCAAAGGCTAGAAGAACAGGAATCCCAATGTTCCTAATGATGATGCTGATTTTCCCTAGCAACGGTGCCAAAAAACTTAATCGCCTCTTTTTAGAGCTTCTGAGTTTTATAATTTATAAACCTATATTCTATTCCTAACTCGGTTCGACAGGCAAGTGTACCTAACGTTTTATAGTACGGATGAGTATAGGGTCGTCTCCACTGGGAAAATGACTCAAACACTAGTACTTAATGATTTTCCTATTAGTCAAATTTATCAAGTGATCGATTATTAAGACTCTAATTGTTAACTAAACTACACTAATCCACAAACTAGAGTGATTAATACAATGATTACAAGAACAACTACTGAAATACACTAAACATGTAGACTTGCTTTATTACTTAGTATAATTTTACCAAAATACTTCTCATCCTAATACTTGTTAACTGCAGGAAATTACAGTATATAAGCATTCTTCTAAAAACTACTTACTTCTAATCCTAATTGTGTTTATTGGAATCTCTTCCTAATTAATAGCCAACTAAGATTGCATTAATGTCATGTTAATGTATTGATCCTCCTATGGGATGTAGCAACTTTTCTAAAAATATCTCTATTATCAAGAGTAAGTTGTTCCAATGAACTAAATTTATTCAATAGAATTGTCTCTCAACATATTCTATTGAAATCTATCCTAAATTAATGTCGTGCACTACATTGTACTTAGATTCATTAAATGCCATTCATCAGAATTAACAAACGTTAGAAAATTACTTTTCCATGCACATGATCATACTAAGTGATGTAGTAAGCCCTACTAGACTACTCACATATGATAAAACAACAACATAGACTAACATGAAACATAATTACATAGAAATAAAGCATGGAATAAGTTAAAAGTAAAAACCCCTTTTTACTCCACTAAAGAAGTTGATGAATACACGAAAAACGAATTCTTGTTGTCTCTCTCTTGAGTGATTCCGGGAAAGTACAGTACAAACTTAAGAAAC
The DNA here is from genome assembly GCA_024138015.1 of Lumnitzera littorea. Lineage (NCBI taxonomy): Eukaryota > Viridiplantae > Streptophyta > Magnoliopsida > Myrtales > Combretaceae > Lumnitzera > Lumnitzera littorea. The sequence goes on from JAMXBB010000006.1 coordinate 60,463,064, forward strand.
TAGCCATGAAACTATGGAAAAATGCAAGACTAGGTACAAGGATGGGTGAATGGATGTGTTATGTATAGGTGATGTGTTGTTCTTGATGATGTCTACTCTCCTAAAATCTGATATCTGAAAATTGATTCCTCTTCCTAAGTTGTGGTATCTTTTTATATTCTCTTCATCAAAAGACTCGAATCTACCCCTTTTCCTATGTGTTGGTTCGTATGAAAAAGTTGAAAAGAACAGTTGTGCCCCTTTTATCAAGCTTGTGACTCGAGGCATGATAGTTTTGAAAAGAATTATTTTTAACTAATCACAGCCGTAATGAATACTGTGAACTCCTCGTTGTATTATTAGATCTCATCACGCCCATGACAATGGCCTTTATCATCCTCTCGCTATTCAATCATGGTCATGATTGATAGGGGGATTGACAAAACTTCCTTGATTGTGGCCGTGATTGAGGGTGTAACCAGGGCTGGATTCTTCATTGCTTCATTATCATGTTCGTGATTGATGCTACTACATTGATTTCTTCTCTTTCATAGCCATGATTTACTAAAAAGTTGTTATTCTTGTGTATAATTTATCCCCTTGCTCATTATTTACCTGAAATCCATAGTTTATACAATTAAGTATCTAAACTAAAGAATTAAATCATATTTATAATCAATTCTATGGCTAAACATACTTTGAAAGTGTAAAGTAATTTACACTTATGATTTGTCAAGCTGTTTGAGGTAAGTTAAGCACCGAGGAGCAATGCTTACCTCAGTTTGACCTGTTAAGCTACTTTGCTTCCTACATAATCCAAGAAGCTGCTAAAGTGACTAGCTGACATATCGAGCCAACATCTCCTTCACATAACATTCTTAGCATTGAATTAGAATACTATTAACCTAACCACTATCAAAGCTAGGCTAACAGTTGCTAGGAGCCAACCACCCGAAGCCGACTTGAATGTGAGTCATCCTTAAGCTAACCCTTTTCTAGTTTTAATAATCAAAGTTATCGAACAGCCAACACTGACAAGACCTAATCAAAGCCTACCCCTCCTTAGTTCACAATGTTATTAGGACTACATAATGAGCAAAATTATGTGCATGCTATCTTTTTCTAACATCCGTACTATCCATACTGCCAATAGATATTCTTTTTGCACAATTACATTGATACCCTTATAAATTATTCTCTTTTTCCTTTACTAGTAAGAATCTTTTTTGTAATTTACTCTCACCAAGGATTTACCCTAATTGAGTCATATAAATACTTGTACATTGTAATACCAGCAATAGTTATCAGATTGAACTTTTCAGACATATTCTCTTGAGCTAAGTGTTTTGCTGCTTACTCTTGAGCTACTCTTATCATGCCTTTTCAATATGGACTAGTGGTGAGTAACCTTTAGCTACACTTGTGCATCATATTAAGTGCGTCCTGAGCTCATGTGAGGCATCAGTGCATCATATCCAATATCGGTGCATGGGAACTGCTGCTTAACTTTCGACTATTATTTACTTTTCAAGCCATTTCGTGGTTTGAACTCATCCCCTAGTTATGTGTGATATTGGGTTCGTGTGGTCATCCATAAATCGGTATCATCTTGTTATCGAAGCGCTTGACTATGTTTAAAGCTAGATTCTATTATTGTGTTCTTTGAGTGGTTTGTTACTATCCTCGTATGTTAGAGGTTCTATTGATAACCTAGGAATTTGGAAGTTGAGAAGAGTTCTATGCTCTATTTTCCCTTATTTCTTATACGTAAAAACAGCGTGTAGTTGTTTATTCGCTTTGTGCAGTTGTTATAGTAGTGGGACTAGTAGTTATTGTCCTGCTATTGCTGTTCTTGGAGAGAACTTTGAGTGGTGCTTAAACATTCATTCTTCTGAGTTAACCAACAATATCAGATTTAAGTGTTCAGGGAACTCTAAGAAAGTGGTACTTGACATGGCTAAGGGCAAGAAGGAAGCTTCATACCTCACTCAATGGGTGATCACTTGGATAGGCTTATCGACTTAGTAGCCAGTTTAGCAATAGTTATCCAAAAAGATAAACAACGAGCTAAAAATAACCCCATTAGAGGACGTAAGTAGTAAGAGCGAGGCAATGGTCAGTTTGGCTGAGTTAATGCCCCAACTTAACCGCTCTGAGTTGAAGGAATGGGTAAAGATGTTAGGCAAAGGCTAGCACTTGAAGAAATTGAGGAAGAAGAGGAAAGAGACTACAAAGCAGAGGAGTACTATGTGCTTAAAGAAAGAAATGTAAGAGCCCTTAGAGTTGAAGGGTTGCAAATGTGTATTCGAAGTTTTTCTAAGATTGGTGATGCTAAAGACTACCTAGATTAGGTAGATGGGATTGAAAAGTAGTTTGAATGCCATGATATACCAATAATGCAAAGGTTAGACTTATTGTGTTGGAGTTCACTAGTTATGCCACCCTTATAGTGGAAGAACTTGTAAGCCCCTCGAAGAAGGGAAGGAGAAGGAGAGATTATGAGTTAGGATGAAATGAAGAGGGTTATGCAGAGAAGGTTTATGTTGAGCTATTATTTATAGGATGCCTTTAAAAGACTGTAGGAGTTGAGGCAAGGAGGGTCAAGTGTAGACACTTATGCTAAGGAATTCTAAATGTCAATGATCTAATGTGAGGTCATGGAGCTAGAGGACTGAACTATATCTTGGTTTATCGGTAGACTAAGTATGAGATTGGGGATGTATTGGAAACCTTAGATATTGGACCACTTGATGATGCAGTTCGAGCCACCAAGAGGATAAAAAGGCACTGAATAGGAAAGTTTCGACCACTTTTCAATCGACCTGGCAATAGCCGATCTATTTTGAGCAGACTTATGCAAACAAAACCAAGTAAGGTTGTTGAGGTTCAACTTGCTTAAACTACCCAAGCAGAGGAGAAGTAGCCCTTGAGGAAGTTTGAGAAGGGCTAGAGTTCAAGAAGGAAGATGTACGTGATTAAGTGTTTTAAATTCCAAGGCTTTGGACACATGGCTGCTCAGTGTCTGAATAGAAGAACTATGGTGATCCGAGGTGAGCTGTTGATTGTTGAAGTTAACAGTACAGATGAGGAAGCAAAGGAGACGAAAGAGGACGGATAGGCTGAATTATCTAAGGAGGAAGTTATCCACAGTGAGGAAGGTAACTTTATGCCACCACTTTAGTATTGAGAAGGACGATGAGTGTTAGTTTTGTGCTCGAAGACGAACAGAGGGAAAATCTCTTCCATATCAAATGTAAGATGAATGAGTCTTTGTATGTGTTGATCATTGACAGTAGGAGTTGTACCAATGCAGCCTCTACATTTATGGTCCAGCAATTAAAATTGCCAACTAAGCCCCACCTAAAGCCTTATAAGCTTCATTGGCTCAATGCTAAAGGAGCCTAACAGGTGAACAAATAGGTGTCTGTACCGATTTGCATTGGTAATTACTTAGACGAAGTACTTTATGATGTGCTACCAATGAGTGTATCCCACATTTTGCTTAGGTAAGGATGTTTGATTGAGCAATTATATATGATGGAAGAAGGAATACATGTTCTATGGAGCATGAAAGTAGGAAGATGAAATTAAGTCCTATGACTACTAAGCAAGTAAAGGTCATGCAGTTCCAATTGAGCTGAAACTTGAAGAAGGAGGCTTTGGTACTAACCCGAGCTGAGATAAAAAGAGAGATGGAGCTTAAAGGACCGACCTATTTGCTGGTCTAAAGAATTCTAGAGATGAAACCTGAGGAGAGAGAGTTGCCTACCGAGGTAAAATCCTTGTTAGAGGACTTTGTTGACTTATTTTTGGAGGAGCTACTGAAAGGTTTGCCTCTAATTCGAGGCATTGAGCATGTAATTGACCTGTTGCTAGGAGTTGCATTGCCAAACAAGTTTGCCTAAAGGTTAAATCCTAAACAGGTAGCTGAACTATAGAAGCAAGTCAATGAGTTGATGGAGAAGGGGTATGTGCATGAATCCCTTAGCCCTTGTTTTGTGTCAGCTTTGTTAGTGCCAAAGGAAGATGGATCTTAGAGAATATGTGTAGATAGCCGAGCAATCAATCGCATTACCATTAAGTATAGGTATCTCATACCAAGGCTTGATGATATGTTGGATGAGCTGAATGGAGTGAGAGTGTTCTCCAAGGTCGACCTTAAATTTAGATACCGACAGATTTGAATGTGTGAGGGTGATGAATAGAAGATTGTATTCAAGACATGACATGGTTTATATGAATGGATTGTAATGCCATATGGACTATCTAATGCACCGAGTGCATTTATGTGCTTGATGAATCATGTGCTCCGAGAATTAATAGGGAGATTTTTCATAGTTTATTTTGATGACATTTTGATATATAGCCTCGACCTGGACACTCACTAGGAGCATCTCTAACGAGTCTTTGCAAAACTTCGAGTTGAATAGCTCTATGCCAATCCGAAGAAATGTGACTTTTGTCGACCTAAGGTGATCTTCTTAAGGTTTGTTGTGAGTGGAAGTGGCATCTGAGTCATTGATGAGAAAAATAAGAGTGATCATAGAATGGCCTATGTTGACTTGTACTATAGATATGAGAAGTTTGCATGACCTGGCATCATTTTATGGTAGATTTATAAATAATTTCAATATGATTGTGGCCCTACTTACCGAACTATCAAAGAAGAGCGTTGAATTTATATGGGGAGAGAAAAAGAAAAGGAGTTTTGAGGAGGTGAAAGACGGGACGACTACAACCCTCATCTTAGCTTTATTGAGCATTAACAAAGTGTTTGAAGTAGAGTGTGATATGTCCAGACTAGGCATAGGTACCATGCTAATGTAAGAAGGACGACTTATTGCTTACTTTAGCAAGAAACTTCAAGGAGATACACTCAACTATTTTGTATACGACAGGGAGTTTTACTCCTTAATTTGAGCCTTAATAGTGTAGCAACATTATTTGCTATTGAAGGAGTTTGTGATCTACACCGATCATGAATCCTTAAGATATTTGAAGACCTAACCTAAGTTGTCTCAGAGGCAAGTTAAATGGGTCGAGTTCATAGAGGATTTTTCTTATGTCATAAAATACAAGAATAGAAAGAACAATATAATGCTTGACGCCTTATCGAGATGACATCCTCTCCTGACCAAGCAGCAAACTAGGTTGCTTGGCTTTTCAACAATAAAGAATTTTTATCATGAGGGTCCACACTTTAGTCCTATTTATGCCTGATATGAGGAAGGACAAACACTGGATGACTATTATAGGGAAGACGAATACTTATTTAGGAAGAGGAGGCTATGTATCCTAACCTATTCCATGAGAGACTTGCTAGTATGTGAGGTGCATAGACGAGGATTGACAGGACACTTTGGCTATCCCTAAGGTTGATGGACCTTTTAAAGTACTTGAAAAGATCAATCCTAATGTTTACAGGATTAAACTACTTGAAGGATATGGAGTCTCGAACTCCTTCAACATTGATAATCTTAAACCTTACACTCCTGAAGAGGAGTAACTTGGAGTTGAGCTAGATTTGATCTCAAATCTCAAACAACCTGGAGGGGATGATAGCGATCAAGGACCAATCATGCGCTCCCAAACCTGAAGGTTTGCTCAGATGGTTCATCAAGTTGTCCGAGGTAAGTTAAGCACTAAGGAGCAATGCTTACCCCAGTTTGACTTACCGAGTTACTTCGTTTCCTACATCATCTAGGAAGTTGCCGAGGTGACCAGCTGATGTACTGAGCGAACCTCTTAGTCATGCAACATTACCAGCATCGAATTAGAATACTATCAACTTGACTACTACTAAAGTTGGGCTGATAGTTGCCAGGAGCTAACCACCCAAGGTCAACCCGAATGTGAGTTGCTCTTGAGCTAACCCTTATCTTGTCCTAGTAATCAAAGCTCCCAAACTGCCAATGCCGACTAGACTTAATCAAGGCCTACCCCTACTTGATTTGTAGTTTTATTGGGACTACTGAATGAGCAAAATTACGTGTATGTTGTCCGTTTCTAACATCTGTACTATCCTTATTGCCAACAGATATTCTTTTTGCACGATTATATTGATACCCTTGTAAATTATTCACTTTTTTGTAATTTACTCTCACTTAGGATTTATCTTAATTGAGTCATATAAATACTTGTACATTGTAATACCCGCAACAGTTATTAGATTAGATTTTTCAAACATACTCTCTTAAGTTAAGTGTTTTGCTACTTACTCTCGAGCTACTCTTATCTTGCCTTTTGAGCGTGGACTAGTGGCGAGTAACCTCTAGCCACACTTGTGCATCATATCAAGTGCATCCTGAGCTCATATGAGGCATTAGTGCATCATATGCAATGTTAGTGCATGGGAACTTTTGCTCAACCTTCAACTATCATTTATTTTTCAAGCCATCTCGTGACTTAGACTCATCCCTTAGTTACACATGATATTAGGTTCGTGTATTCATCTATGAATTTGTATCAGTTTGGGAGTGACATGACCAGAGATAAGGTCATTTCTCTTAGTTGCATACTCTACTATGATTCACATGAAGTTCCCCCTTGGGAGCAACGTGACTAGAGATACGGTTGTGTCTCTTAGTCGTGTAACCTATTATATACAAATTTTTATTTTTATATTTTGAATCAATTTTTTTTTCAAGAAAAATTAAATTAAGAAAAATAAGACTAATACTAATGAAAAAAATTTAACATAAGAAAAATTAAATAAAGAAAATGAAAGAATTAAATAGAACATAATTCCTAGAGTTCTATTGTAAAAATTAAAGCATAAATGTAAAATTACCAAAAATTATGAAAATAAATTATAAACTTCGGTTGCCTCCCAAGAGTTTTATTTTTCATGTCGATAGCTTGATGAAATGTACGACTTACTTATGTTCATCCTGGTGGAGATAGATCTTCTTCCTTACCTCACTTTTGTACTTGCCATACAAATATAAACTTATCCTTTTTTCCATTGGTATAGCAAATTCCCTTTACTAGGTATATAGCTTTGTCGAACTTGATTTTTTCCTAGTTTTTAACATTTTCCTTAACTTGGTTAGTATTAAACCCTAACACATTTATTACTAACCTTCGACTAAGAGTTAAGAAAAATCGGTTTTCTTTCAATTTTGAAAATTGTTTTGAAGTCACCACTTGACTGGAGTTGGAAAAAGTTAGGTTAGGTTAAAACCAATTTGGTAGATTGATTTTAACCTAGATATTGGATGGCGTGAAAACTGATTTTGAAAATAACTTTTAAAAACTAGAGATTTGAGTTTAGGGGATAACCTATTAAACTCTTAATATGTATCGCTTTCAACTTTCCGAATTTAAATTTACTTTTTAATATATCCTTATAAAAAATATCTAATCACATGCAAATAAGTAAATAAAATTGAATATATAAAAAAGGATGATTGAACAAATATTTACAAAAGGTGGAAAAATAAAATTTTTCATATTTTAAGTTGCCTTAAATTGTGTATACGTGCATGCATACCTACTATTTAGGATTATATTTTCGTAGTTCGTTCAATAAAATTTAAGTGTGTTGATTTATTTTAATTTTGAAAGGTAGCTAAGTTTAAGTCTCTTAGTCATTTTGTTTTATTTAAAAAAAATTTCCAGGGAAGGGTCTTAAATTGGTGTTTTTATTTTTTAAAAGCTTTAAAATGTACTAATTTTGAAAAGGATTGATTTATTTTTATTTAATTGAAAAAAAAGTTTTTCTAAGTGATAAAACATTTTTATTATTTATTCATTATTTATTTTATTTTTAATTAATTTTTATTTGAAAAATATTTTTTTAAGTGATAAAACATTTTTTTTCCTTTTTTTCTGAATTCTTTTTATCTTTTGTTTTTTTTTTTTTTTTTACAATAAACTTACAAGAAATAATTTTTTGCCAAATCAAAACATAAGAGAGACAAAGCTGGACATGGACAATAATATGTAAAGTAGACTCGAATCAAGTTGCGTCCTCGAATCTCCAATCGAGAGTGGTTTAGATGTATCTAAGACCCAAATTGAGCGGGAAGGAGTGCTTTTATGAGCACTCTAATGGGGATTTTAAGGGGGGTAGGGTGGGCGAAGTGCCTTTACCTATTATAGTGGTTTAGTGGTGTTTTAGATTGGCTACCGGCTATGGTGGCCTGTTGTATGCGTGGCTTGTTGCTGGGTATGTATGGAGTGTCAAGTCTTAGGTTTTAGGATGTAGCGAGTTGTGTGGTGGTGTTGGTTTGATTCGGTGGTAGCTAGACGTGGTCATTTCAAGTGGTAGTTCAAGGTAGTGATGAGGGTTCAATTGGTTGAGTAACTAGAGGCAATGGTGGAGAGTAGGACTGATGGCTATAGAAAGCTTACAATGTAAGGATCTTGACTATAGCATCGATTTAGTTCGACGGCTATTGCAACAAAGCTTCAAACTAGAGAGAGAGAGTGATAGCAGTAGAGAGAGAAAGAATTTGGGGGTATCCTTTTTTGTGTTTTTCAAAACTTATTAATGTTAGGAATGAGTCTAAGGTGCCCTACATATACTAATTCGTGATTGAATAATATTGGAAACCTCCATTAATGGAGGATTCGATCATCTTAGATTTTAAGCTATTAAGTAATTTCATGGCTAATTTTGGCCCTTGAATTGGATGACCTTAGACAAGAAATGGGTATCGATTGGTAGTGTCGGAAGTGTTGTTGGTGAATTTTAAGATGAGGGAAAATCTTGCGAAGGAAAGTGTAATGCTTAGTACTGGGGCTAGTTTGATGCCTAAGTTAGTAAGATGACTTTGTATGAAAAATGTATGAGTAAGTAAAAAGTCTTAGACAACTCTTACAGAGTTTCTTTCCAATATTCATAGGCAGTTGTAGTGTCTAAGGCAGTTGCCAGAATAACTGTTGAGACATGTAGAAGCTTCTTGATTTGACATCTCCCCTGATATGTAAGGAGAGTAGGTAATTATGTAACATAACCGTGCTTATGATAATTGTTCATGCCATGGACTTGAATTCAAACCAGGAATGGATTTATTTTACTTAGCAAAAATGCCGTGTGTCATCTATCAGTGGTATGTCGAGAGATTTAACTACCCTGCATATTTGTAGTTGAATGAATGAGTATATCAGATGAGCGAAAACCAACTATCAACATTTTTCCCGTAACTTTCGTGTTCGAGTAATCGATAAAGGGAGTTGCATATATATACTACACTAGAGGTTGAGTGGGGGGGGGGGGGGGGGGGGGG
>JAMXBB010000006.1:60472631-60510599 GCA_024138015.1 Lumnitzera littorea
AGTGGGGGGGGGGGGGGGGGGGGGGGGGGGGTGATTCTTCAGATTAATGCCGAGCAAGACGAGAAGTAGGACGGATCACATCTCAGTCAAAAGGTCACAATTTCTAAACTTTTACATGTTCTAGAAACTAAAAAGTTGGAGGCATGACATTTGTTGCCAAGGTCATCATTTTGTTGCAGGCTTAATAATTGCCAGAAAGTTGTCAATTGTCATATTTTTGTCACGAAACACACGTCAGCAAATCGTACCATTATCATATTAGCACATCATTACTGTCAGAAGCAGATTTGTAGTTACGAGGATAAATCGTCCATATATAAAGTACTATTCACAATCAGAATTCATTTCTTTGGTCGCATCTTAAACTTTCATTTGCTTCCTCATCTTCAACCTCACATTCTTCAACTTATGTTATATCATTTCACACAATCATTCAAGTATGGTCTACAAAGTTGCTCATTGACTTGTCCTCTTTGATTCCGAGGCAATGAAAACTGAGGCTACTTCCTCCCACTACCTAATATAAGGAGCGAAGTGGCGTGTTCTTCATGTGGTTTGACCAATAGTATGGAGGCAAGGTAGGATAAAGAAGGGAGGTCTTCGGTAAGATATTTGTACAACGCAATATCTTACTTTCATGACTCTCCTGATGGAACTACTAGTTTTGTTGATGGAGTTCTTGTCATGAAGTACAATCAATATTGGTGAGACCTTCTTGGAACATGGAATTTGAGGAGGTTGAGAGAAGAGGAGAGAGTATGTTTCCTAAGGGAGCATGAGTTCCATATATACCTAAAATATTTGGATTTTGGATTATGCTTTCCTTTTTTGACTTTTGTTAAGGACTTCTTCAACTGCTTCAGAGTTACGTTGAGTATGTTCTCACCTAACACATACTAGCTTCTAGCGACTCTTGAGATAATCTACGAAGAAGTTAAAGTCAGGGCCATAACTCAACTATTTTAGTTTTTCTTCACTATTCGGAGGCAACCTGACAAGTGGAACTTTGTTGTTGTGAGGCATGGGTGTAAGTTCATGTATGGGTTAGAATCTAAGATCTACAAGTGGCATGACAAATTTGTATCAATAGTGTTTGACAAGGACTTAGACTTCTGGACCCAATTGATTGAGTTGATACATATAAAAGATATAGATCTAATGTCACATGATGTAGCAGCAGCGAGGAAAATTCAAGAAAAGAGGAGGAACAAAATGTTCTTCTGAGATACTGAGAGAATTATGCAACGCTATGTAAATGGAGACCCAATCTTCTATGAAAAAGAAGGTATGTTAATGAGTTACTGCCATGTCGAGAATAGCTACAAGAGGAAAGTTGTTTTTGAGACTTGAGGGGAGAATTGTGAAAAATCCAAGGTTGATAAGAGGGTGACTACGTCAGCAACTACCACTTGGCTTGCTGTTACAAAGAAGGCAATAAAGGAGGCTATAGTAAAGTAGGTGGTAGCATAGAAAACCTCCCGTCCTACCAAGAAGTAGAAGGAGAGTGAAAAGACACTGTCAACCGAGGTTATTCATTTTGAGGAGCCTTCAGTCAAGATTATTCAAACTTCTATTGAGCTGAGGAATGATGAACAACGAGAGACACATCTTGGTGAGGAGGATGAAAATGCTACTATCGCAGAAGGGTCGTCATTGGCAATTGAGGCGGCATCGAATGCTGATAAAAGACTAGGGAAGGAACTCGCCAGCTAACCACTTACTAAGAAATCTAGGGACTTAGATGAAAGGGTAAAGGAGGTAACGTGGTTGAAAGCTCTCGGCATTAGTCATGCCAAATTCGTCCTTAGCAATGAGGTCGGTAAGTACTTCGTCCCTTTTTAAAGCCACCAAATTTTGGATAACAACCTGGCCTTAGGAGATAAGATGAAATCTTTAGCTCTAATGGAAGGGATTATTCTTTTGAAAGATAGAGATATCACTAAGAAGGATGTTGATAGGGTTAGTGGTTGCAATAAGGCTCTTATCGCGGCTAAACTGTATGATGTGAGTATCCATAATCATTACTTTTAATTATCAAATTTGGTCAAGTTATTAACACATTTCCTTTTCCACATGAGCAGCGACATTTTGATGGCTTTAGACAAGGTTGATAAAGAAGTGAAGAAGGTAATTTCTTTCAGTTGTATCCATGTGTTATGACCAATCATTCCTGATTGTGTTAAATGAATTTGTAGTAGAGAGTTGAGGATGCATACAATGCATTGAAAGCCCAAATTGCTGCTACCGAGAATGCAAGGATAAGGGTTGAGATGGAGGTGAGAAAGTTCTAAGAAGACTTTGCTACAAAGAAGTTGGCACATGACATTGTCGCCAATGAAATCTCGAACCTAAAAGATAAAATGGAAAAGTAGTACAAAAAGTCTGAAAGCCTAAAAGAGGAGCTGTAGATGAAGAAAGAAGAGTGTTGGGGCTTAGGCCGAACTATTTGTATGATGAGCGAGGATGAAGATAAGCTCAGAATGTAGATAAAGGAGTTAGAGACCAACAATTTGAACTTACAAAGCCGCATAGCTGAGTTGGAGGAAACTGTGAGGAGAAGACCATCAGTTGAAGAGGCTTTCAATATAGTCACTCCTAGTTGGCAATACGAGAGACTTCTATAGAAGAAGTTGTTGGAGGGGGTCCATGTGGCAAGAGAGGAGGTCTTGAAGCTTCACCCTGATTATAATTGCTCCTGTTTAGACTTTGCTGATGTTGATGACAAAGTTAGTAGTGTCGATGGAGATGAGGGTGATAGATATGTACCGAGACTATGAATCAAGTTGACAATGAAGCTCACGCTGAGGAAATTACTTGCTTTGAGACCCCAATTATAGAAGAAGCCCTAGTTACTAATCTAAAAATCACTTCTATTGAATCCGAGAATAGGCCATAGGATTTCTATTACACTGGCACATTATGTTCTCACGTAATTATCAATTGAAATATCTTTAAGATAGTACTGAGTGCTTGTAACCTTTGTTGAGCAAAAATACTTTTCTTACGAGTCTCTAATATGATTAATTTCACGTACCACAATTTCACGGCGTGTATGGTATACATCTATTGCTTTATGCTCTTATTCATCAGCATGTTTTATTTCATATGCTAGTTATTTCTCAGCATGTTTTATTTAACATGCTAATTATTTCTTAGCATGTTTTATTTCACATGCCCAACTATCTCTCGACATGTTTTATTTTACATGCCCATTCCGTATGTCTTTATAGTCCGTTAGTCATTTGAGGTGTGGACTAGTTGCATTACTTGGCCATGAGTTTAATTTGTATGGTTCGTTAATCACGTTAGGCTAGAACCTAGATTAGTTCGTTTGCCATGTAGCTTACAAAACATTAATTCGATAACCGTAACTAAAACAAACATAATTAGACCAAATATAATTATCGTAAATAAGTACTGTCGTTTTACAAACAAATTGGCTATCGCCAAATGAGTGGTGATAAAAATCATCCAATAGATTAATTGAAATATAATTTTAGATTCTTGGTATTCCATGCTTGAGGGATGATAGATCCATCTAACCTTTCTAGTCAATAGGTCCCTTCGCCAACAACTTCTTGGATCTTGATAAGATCCTCCCAATTCACGTCGAGCTTTTCTTGACTTGCTCGCGTATCAGTAGCTTCCATCTTGCAACAAACTAGATCTCCAAGTTAGAAAACCTTATGCTTCACTTTCTGATTATAAGACCTTACCGCTCTATGTTGGTATACCATAACCTTAGCTCTTGCAATATCTCGAATTTCATCAATAGTGTCTAGATTCGCTGTTAGTCCAACTTGATTAAACATAATGTTGAAATTATGCGTTCGTAGATTAGGTAAGTCTAGCTCAATCAGCAACACGGTTTTCGTGCCGTATGCTAACTTAAAGGGCATTTCCCTAATCGTAGTTCTGTAGGTGGTTCAATACCCCCATTAAACATTTGGTAGTTCATCGGCCCATTTCCTTCTTAACTTGATTTGCTTTCCATCTTAGGCTATGCAGTATAATCTTGTTTATGGCTTCCACTTGTCCATTTGTATGAGGATGCGCTACAAACGTATAGTTGAGGCGAATGCCATGCTTCTCACAAAATGTCTAAAAGTTATTGTTGTCAAATTGTAAGCCGTTATCCGTAATTATCATGTAAGGAGCTCTAAATCTTGATATGATGGAGCTAAGGACGAATGCTTCCATTTTCTGCTCGATGATCTTTGCCACAACTTAGGCTTTTGCCCATTTGGTAAAGTAATCCACAGTGACAATGTCAAATTATCGCTAGGCGGTAGACTTCGAAAAGGGTTTGAGAATATCTAACCCCCATAGGGCAAATGGCTAAGGGTTAGTTAGGCTACATAACTCAGTTGCAGGTGCATGACTCGGCGACTCATGCTTCTAGCATTGGGGCTAGTGCCGAACAACTTCCTTTGCATCTTCTCTCATAGTCGGCTAGTGGTAGTCGAGTCGTAGTGCTCGTACATATAGTGTCTACGCTTTTACATGGTTACTATATATGCTGCCATGCAGCTTAGACAAAACCCTTTAAGCATCTCTTGGAGGAAGGCATCAAAGATAGGATTGTGATATTTCATGTTTATACAATTGACCATCAATCAGTGAGTAGTTCACGGCTTGGTATGCCAATCTTTGTACTTCTTTTTTGTTGTTAGGGAGAACACCATCTTTTAGATAATTCACTAGGGGATCCATCCATGATTCTTCTCTTAGGCAAGGAGCCAACTCACAGCTTTACGAGAGAGTGGTTAAGCTTTTCTATAGAAGAAACTTGATGAAAAGTTTCTCATTTAACTCAAGAAATGCCATACTAGCTAACTTCGACAACTTACTGGTAGCAATATTCTTGCTTCTTGGAATTTTGTGAATGGAGAAAGATTAGAATTCTTTTATAAGTGTTCGTACCTCCAATAGGTACTTGCTCATCTCTTCTTCCCTTGCCATGTAACTCACGGTGACCTGATTTACCACCAATTGGGAATCAAAGAACACTTTGAGTTTCTCGACACCAATTTGTTTTGCCAGTTTCAATCCGGCAATTACAACTTCATATTTTGCTTCGCTGTTCCTAGTTGGGAATTCGAATTTCAAAGCGTAATGAACTTTGACATTATGGGGGCCTTGAAGAACTAGGCTCGCACCACTTCCTTCTTGTGTTGAAGAACCATCTACATAAAGGAACCAAATCGGCTTCTCAGCAATTTAGAAACAATCTTCCTCACCAGTAAATTTTGCTACAAAATCTGCTAGTACTTGAGCCTTTAATGCCATTCTAGGTTTATATTATACACCATGCGTACTAAGCTCTAGGGCGTACTTCATCCTCCTCTTCCAGGAATCGAGCCATTGTAATGCCTATTGCAATGGTTAATTGGTAAGAGCAAGTATAGACTTTTTCAATCTTTGCGTACCGAAGCTTTGGCCCCTACAAAACATGACTCATGTAATAAACAGGTTAATGTTCTTTGCCGTCAATTTGGACTAGTACATATGAAAGAGCTCAACAGCTGACTGATCGGTATGAATATAACTTTTCTTTAGGAATAGGTGTCAAGAGTATCGAGGGTAATGCAAGAAATTCCTTAAGTTCGTTGAAACCTCTTTGGCAATTGTTGGTCCAGTTGAATTCTTTTTGGTTCTTTAAAATTTTAAAGAATTCTATGTGCCTATCTATACTTCTTGATACGAATTTGTTGAGGGCGGCAATTCGCCTAGTGAGTTTATACATTTCTTTGACTGTACAAAGTGATTTCATATTCCTTATGGCTTTAATCTTTCTCTGATTGGCCTCAATCTTGCATCGAGAAACCATGTATCCAAGAAATTTCCCTGATGTTGTGCTAAAGACACATTTCTATAGGTTGAGTTTCATGTTATGTCTCCTCAATGTAGCAAATGTCTCCTCCAGATCAATAAGATGCCAATCTTCCTTCATGCTCTTCATAATCATGTTGTTGACTTGTACTTTGACATTTTTGTGAATTTAGGGCTTAAACATTTTGGTAACAAGTCTTTAGCATGTTACATTGGCGTTCTTAAGCCTAAAGGGCATCATTATGTAACAATACATTCTAAAGTTGGTGATGAAAGATGTATGGACTTCATCCTTCTTATCCATCTTGATTTGGTTATAACTAGAGAAAGCATCCATAAAGGAAAGTAAGGCATATCTAATTGTTGCATCTACCATCTAATCAATTTTTGGTAGTAGGAAATAGTCCTTGGGATAGGCCTTGTTAAGATCTATGAAGTTTATGCACATTCTCTATTTGCCATTAGACTTCTTGACTAGCACACAATTGGTTAGCCAAGTTAGATAAGGCTCTTCTCGGATGAATCCTACCTTCAATAACTTCTGAACTTCTTCCTCTATTGCTGCTTGTCACTCTAGTGTAAAATGCATCTGTTGGACCACCTTTACATTTGGTTCAATCTGGAGCTTGTGTACCATATAACTTCTCTCGGGATACCTAGCATGTTTGAAGGATACCATGCAAACATGTCAACGTTAGCTTGCAAGAAGTTGATCAAACTTTGCTGAGTTTCTACTAACAAAGGTTTCTTGATTCTCTTTGTTTTCCTTGGGTTATCCCCTAAAGGAATTTCCTCAACATCACTCTTGGCATTCTTGATGCTGACTGACTTGCTTTCCGAATGAGTTTCAACTTGAAATACTTCTTCTCATCTCAAAGCCCTTATGTACAAGGACTGTGGCAATTGCTGATCCCTTTTGCATTCGCCGACCCCCGTAGGAGTAGGGAACTTAGTCTTAAGGTGTGCAGTTGAAAGGACAATGTCAAATTGATGATGGTATGGCCATCCCATTATCATGTTGTAAGGGGACCAACATTTGATGACAAGAAAGTCTACTTTATCCTCTACAACATGTTATTCATTGTCGATCTGTATTGACAATGAAATAACTCCGGCTACTTAGACAGGTTGATTGTTAAAGGCATAGAGATCATACTTGTAAGACCATAGTTGTGCTTTGATCTTAGGCCTCTCTGATCAAAAGCATGCTGAAAAATGGTATCAGCCAAACTTCCCGTGTCAACAAGAATCTTCTTAACTTTGAAGTTGGCAACTTTCGCATTGATGACAAGTGCATCATCGTGCAGCCTCTAGATGCCCATAAAATCTTTCTTTCCGAAAGATATTGTGTTTTCGATCCTAACCTTTTTTACCTTGAATATTGCAAATGTAGTTCTTGGCGTTAATCGAGTTCGAAGAGCTCAATTGGCTTATAATAGGTTTGTTGAAAATGGTGTTGATTACTCCATTAGGTGCTCTACTAGAATTCATGTCTCTTGCATCTCTTACGAATATTGCTACTTGTGTTTCATCCTCTTATTCCTAATGTCTCGTTTGAGATGGTCTCTCTATATCCTCGGCATTATGTGCTAAGAACTTACGCAAGTGCCCACGTTGGATTGCATCTTCAATTGTATTCTTGAGTTGAATGTACTCATCTGTATTGTAACCTTTGTCATGGTGGAAATCATAGTACTTCTTAGAGTTTCTCCTTGAGGGATTCCCTCTCATTCTTTCTGGCCACTAAAGGACACCTCTCTCCCTACGTACCTCTATCAAAATGTTTGAGATTAGATGATTCATAGGTATGTAGGATGAGTATATCGGGATCCTTGGTCTCTTCCTCTCGGCATCTAAACTGTGGTCATTGTCCATGCCAAGTCTATCCTTCGCACTTTTTTGCTTATCATTCCTGCCATCTCTTCTACTTTAATCAGCCTCTCATCGTACCTTTATGTTGTCTTCCTGATGGATGTATGAGGTGGCTTTAGCCTTAAACTTAGAGAAAGTTTTTGGCTTGTTCTTTGTAAGAGACTTGAAAAAGTCTCCATAGGGCTTGACTTTATCGATATGGCGTTGAGGACCACACTTATATCTAGTTCTAGCATTTGAACAATCTCAGCCATAAATCAGGCCAAATAGTCCCTGATTGACTCATTTGACTTTTGTTTAATGGTGTTAAGGATTAAGGAGTCCTTAATAGGAAATTTGCTTGTAAGGAAGTGTTGAAGGAACACTTTTATTAGTTCTTTGAAACAGAAAATGGTATTTGGTTTCAAATGTTTGAACCATGTGTTAGCTGCATCCCTCAATGTTGAAGGAAAAGCTTGACGGGCCATTGCATCACTTAAACCATGCAACTTAGCCAATGTACGATAATACTCTAACTAGTCTTTAAGGTCCTTTGTTCCATCATAAGTCTCAAATTGTGGCTACTTGATTTGTTGAGGTATTACTTCCTCTAAAATCTTTAGAACAATGGGACTCTTTTTAATTTGGAATTGCTTGCTTAGGGCAATAGGGGTGTTGACATGCTAAGGACCCATATGGTGCATCTGCTGCGATTGTTTGCCTTTGTCATTCCTTTTAAAAGAAGGAACCAATGGTCCTATCATATTCTTGGCTTGCTTTTTTTGTAACTTGGATGAATAAATAGAATCATCACTTTTTTCAGTGTCTTGATTGCTTTCGTCTTTATTTTGGGTCGGATTTGGGTGAATATTACTATAGAGGAGGTTAAGGACTTGCTTGTGTTTTTTGTTTAATTCTTGGTTTTCTTTGGCTAAGCTAAGGTAAAGTTGCTTAAGTTTAGCCAATCGCTTCTCATCAGTATGCTGACTCCCCCCTTCAGGGTGTTGGAAGGTAGTATTAGCACCTATACTCTTAGACACTCTTGTTTTAGCCATGTGGGTGTGTATAGGAAAAAATAGACCGTGCCAAATGTTGTTGGTGAATTTTTGGACGAGGGAAAATTTTGCAAAAGAAAGTTTAATGCTTAGTACCAGGGCCAATCTAGTGCAGCCACTTCAATACCTAAGTTAGTAGAGTGACTTTGTATGAAAAATGTATCAGTAAGTAAAAAGTCTCAAAGAGATCTTATAAAGGTTCTTTCTAATATTTATATGTGGTTGTAGTGTCTAAGGCAGTTGTCGAAATAACTATTGAGATATGTGGAAGCTTCTTGATTTGACATCTCCTTTGATATATAGGGAGAGCAGGGGTTTATGTAATATAACTATGCTTGTGATAACCATTCGTGCCATGGACTTAAATTCAAACCAAGAATGGATTTATTCTACTCGGTAGAAATGTCGTGTGTCATTTATTTAGTGATATGCCAAGAGATTTGACTACCCGGCATATTGGTGGCTAAATGAATGAGTATATCAGATGAGTGAAAACCTAATATCAACACAAAGCATTCTTTGAAACCCTCCAATTATTTTGACGAATTTTTTTTCTTGAAAAAGTGATTTAATCAGGGCAAAAAGAGAGGGGATTATGTAGTTTTTTTTTATTCATTCCATAAACTATAATTTTTGACTCTAGAGGAGAAGCTGGGTGCATGGTCACGTGCTAGGTACGTGCCACGTGCCACCATGCGTATATGCAATGCACATGCATGTTGTAGAAAAACTAGGTGTACTACAGCATGCCTTCCCCCCAACATCCTTTGGCTAATTGACTAGGGCCTTGCCTTGTTTCCATTCCATATGGACTAGGTTTAAGACCTGGTTTGATCCTTCGATATTTTTTATTTCATTTTTATTGAATAATTAAAATAATAATAAAAAATTATAATAATAAATGAAATTAAACAAAATGAATAAGTAAAGTCCTACACTTAGATCTAAGTGAAGGTTAACTCTAAATTGACTAAGTCCTGTACACACATAAATAATTAAATAAATAAAGTCTTATCTTAACGATTATGAACTTAGGTGTTATTTGACCCTAATAAAATACCTAAAAATCTATTGTTCCTTTTTTTTTTTGTATTTTTCCATTTTTTCAAAATTTTTTGTATTTCCTATATTTTTCTAAATTAGGACCCTTTGTCACTATTCTAAAAAAAATTTATAAAATTATAAGGGGGTAAAAATGGGGTATCTATAGCTGCTCCTTTTTGTGGTAAAGTTTAACTAAAACTTTGCCACAAAAACAAAAGAGACATAATTTTTTCCCTAAGAATGAATTTGCCTTAAGAAGCATTACAACTAGCTAGTTATCATAGGCTTTATCTACAGTGGATTTAGGTGATGGGAATAGGAGACACTTTGATGTGTGGTTCAAGTGTTTCAAAGGATAACCGAAGTTTCTAGGTTCAACTAAGTTAAGGATGACTAAAGTTCCTAAACTATAAGAGACAACAACTGAAGTTCCTAATACTTAAGGATGACTTGTATTCTAAAACTCATTAACAAAGGATAACCGAAGTTCTTAGGTTTAACTTAATGAAGGATAACTAAGGTTCTTGATTTTTCAAGAGAAGTCAACTAAAACATCAAGGATAACCAAAGCTCTTAAATTTAATTTAAGGATAACTAAGGCTCCTAAATTTTTAAGAGATGACAATTAAATGAATTGGTTTCACAATTGAGGATAGCTAAAGTTCCAAATCTAAGGATAACTTGGTTCCTAGATAGCCAAACTAAGGTTCCTATTAAATAGCTAAGTTCCTAAAAGGAAGGATTACTTAGTTTCTAGACTAAGGATGGCCAAACTTCCTAATTGAGGATAGCTAAGACTCCTAAATAGCCAAAGTATTGTTAACAAGAATAACTAAGGTTCCTATTAAATAACTAAGTTTTTATAAGGAAGGATTACTTAATTCCCAAACCAAGGATTGCCAAAGTTCCTAACTGAGGATAGCCAAGATTCCTAGATAGCCAAAGTTTCTTTGATAAGAATAATTAAGATTCTTATTGAATAGTTAAGTTTTTAAAAGGAAGGATAACTTAGTTTCTGGACCAAGGATTGCCAAAGTTCCTAATTGACGATAGCTAACACCCCTAGATAGCCAAAGTTTCTTTGACAAGAATAACTAAGGTTTCTATTGAATAGTTAAGTTCCTAAAAGGAAAGATTATTGAATTTCAAGATCAAGGATAGCTGAAGTTCCCGATTGAGGATAGTTAAGACTCTTATTGAATAGCTAAGTTCTTAAATGGAAGGATTACTTAGTTTCAAGACTGAGGATAGCCAAAGTTCCCGATTAAGGATAGCTAAGACTCCTATTGAATAGCTTTCTAAATGGAAGGATTATTTAGTTTAAAGACTAAGGATAATCTAAGTTCCTATGCTTAAGGATAACTAAGACTCTTAAAATTTTAATATTTATTTTTCCAAAAGGAATAAGTGACGGCCTTAAGTTCCTAAACTTGAGGATAACTTGAGTTTTTGAAACAAAAGATTTCTAAGTTCCTAATCTTAAGGATAACCCAGATATTTTGAAGACATAGGATAACAAAGTTCGTAAATTCACCAAGGTTAACATGTGACTTAAGGTTAATCTAACAACAAAGGTGCCTAAAGATCTTACTAAAGGATTTTACAAAATTTCTACTTTTTTGAAAACTCTCTCTCTCTCTCTCTCTTTTTAAATATCTAAAAGAAAATCTTGAAAAACATATATTTATTTTATGACAACTTGGAAAATTTTTATTTCTTTTTTCTTTTTTTTTAAGAGTTGGTTACAAGTATGGATTCTTCATAGGTCCTTATAGTTGCCAAATAGATGATGGGCCTACTCTTTTCTTTTCTTGCCTTGGGGATAATTGCATGATCGTCTAACAAATCCTCCTTTTTAAGACATCTCTTGAAGCATCCAAGGCAATAATGCCATTAGGGCTCATGTCTAGGAAAATACTATCTCATAATTGATTGGATTAGTCAAAGAGGACTTCCTTTCACTCTCGGTTTAAATTTCACTTTAGATTACAATTCCAAAAATTATAGTTTGTCTTGTAAGTGATAGGCTATGATGAATTTGTTAGGTCTTGTTTGGATTATAATGTAATAAAGGTTTTGATGGGAATCAGGCTACCAAACCTCTAACTTGCAGCCGAGCCTGAGGACTAGAGGGACTGGTACGACCAATCCTTCTGTTCCAGCTGACCCTTCATGCCGAGGTCAAGTACTTCCTTACCGAGTCACCCTTCATGCCAAGCCATATGACTGCCCATCTTTTTATAGTGTGTCGAATTAAAGATTACACACTTGTGCTCGAGCCAACCAATTACTCGACATCTTCCTTATCGAGAAGTCGACAAAGAGAGACACTAGACTAACGAAGCCATTCCTGCTTGGATAAGCCAGTTGTTTGTACTTCTTCTCCGCATCTTCTAACAACCTCGCCAACATAGCATCGTCATGTATATAGTATCATGTGTAGAATCTATTACATTAATGATTGTCTTTCTTATATATTTATTTTTACCCTTTTGTATCTTGTGTTGAGCCTTATATTGGTTTGCTTAATCTAACCTATATTAAGCTTAGACCGTTTAATATAGATTACTTGACATTAAACTAAGGAAATATTTTTCTATGATTAATCTTAAATTAGTGGCACACTTCATCCATCAACTTGTTATTCAAATTCATTTCGTTGTCTGTAATAATAGACTCGAGTGCATCGTATCTTGCAATAATATTTCTTTTCAGGAATTTGACCATTACTCCTTTGGTCATCGTAGCATACGACGCTACTTCTACTCACTTGGTAAAACATTCGATCGAGACTAAAATGAATCTATGCCCGTTTGAAGCTGTTGGAGAGATTGGCTTGATTATATTAATTCCTACATCGAGAAAGGCTAAGGAGTCGATAATACGTGTAATTCTTGTAGAGAAGCATTGATTTTATTAGCATACACCTAACATAGGTGATAGTTCCTTATGTGTCCACCACAATCCGATTCTATCGTAATCCAAAAATACTCCATTCTCATGATCTTCCTGGCTAGTATGTGCCCATTCATGTGAGGACCACAAACTCCTTTGTGCACTTCTTTCATCAATTTCTTAACTTCTTCTTCATCTATACACCTTAGCAGTGTTGCATTTAGTGATCTCTTGTACAACGTGGCCTCACTTAATAAGAAATGAGTAGCCAATCTTCTTAAAGTTTTTCTATCTTTCTTATTAGCATCTTCAGGAAATTCACCAGTTTGAAGTAACCTTTTGATATCATGATACCAAGGCTTCTTTGATTCTTTCTCTTCAACTGCAAGGCAAAAAGCCAGTTTTTCCTCCACCTCAATCTTTAAGGATTGAATTTCTATCCCATCCATAACTTTCACCATTGATGCTAACGTAGCCAATGCATTGGCAAATTGATTTTAGATCCTTAGAATGTAAATGAATGAAATCTCTTGGAATTTTTCAATTAGCCTACTTAAATGTTCATGATAAGGTATCAATTTCTCATCTTTCGTCTTATATTCTCCTATGATTTGGAGAATTGAAAGGGAAGAATCTCCATATACTTCAAGCTCTTATATTCCCATATCTAATGCCATTTTAAGCTCTAAAATGCAGGCTTCATATTTTACTATGTTATTGGTATATGGAAATGTTAACCTCACTGCTATAAGGAAATGGTTACCTTCAAGTGATATTATTTACGCTTCTATCCCACATCCAAACACATTGGCTACTCCATCAAAATACATTTTCCATCCCAATTTCTCATCATTTAATTCATTCACCATCATCACACTTTCATCAGGAAATTGCGCTTCTGAACCATTATCCTCATCTTCTAATGGATATTTTACCAATTGGTCAGCCATTACTTGTCCCTTGACTGAACTCTGACTTACGTATTTCATATCAAATTTAGAGAGTAGCATCTGCCACTTCGATATTCTCCCAATCAATGTCGACATTTCTGATAAATACCTCAATAGGTCATGTTTCATCAACAACTCTATTGAATGATGTGCATCACCCATATGAAGGCATAATATGTTCTTTCCACCTCTAAGTATTTTTATTCGCCTTTTGTGAACTTTGTGCTTAAGTAATATATAGGATGCTCTTTTCTTCCCATTTTGTCTTTTTGCCCCATTATGCATCCCATCGATTTAGGAAGAATCGTTAAGTAAAGAATCAAGGGCCATCCTAGTGTGGGAGTAACCAATACTGGTGGATTCATAAGATATTCTTTGATTTCAACAAATGCTTGTTCACACTCTTCATCCCAATCTATTGCTACATTTTTCCTCAAAAGTTTAAATAGCAACTTGGATCTATTAGTTAGCTACGATACAAATCAAGCGATGTAATTCAACTTCCCCAACAATCCCCGAACTTCTTTTACAGTCTACGATGTAGGCATGTTCCTAATTGCCTTGACTTTATCTGGATCTACTTCAATTCCTTTTTTACTAACTACAAAACCTAACAACTTGCTCGAGGTTACTCCAAAGGTGCACTTTTCAGGATTTAACTTTAGTTGAAGCTTCCTCAATCGCTTAAATAGCTTACAAAAAATATCCACATGATTTTCATCCTCTTTGGATTTGGTTATCATATGATCTACATAAACTTCAATTTCTTGATGCATCATGTCATGAAACAAAGCTACCATAACATGCTAATAAGTTGCCCTAGTGTTCTTTAACTCGAAAGGCATCATACGGTAACAAAATGTTCCCCAAGTGGTGAAGAAAGTTGTTTTGATTTTATCTTCTTCTGCCATTTTAAGTTGATTATATCTTAAGAAACCATCCATAAATGAGAAAAGATGATTCCTGGCTGTGTTATCCACTAATACGTCAATAACCAGGCCCTTGCTTCTTCAAGTAGATGAGTGTCTTGAATTGTTCTGCTAGTAATGTTGGTATATAGGATTTACCGGCTAGGAATTAAGTCACTAGCTCGGCTACCCTATAATAGACTTGACCATATTTGAAGGGGAATAGCATTGTCTTAAACACCACTATGATAAATGCGTTGACCCTCTTCTCGGCCCACAATTTATATCCTCCATAGAAGATTTGACGATATCTCTGATTGGCATCTGGGCTTGAAAACTACTCCATAAATCTTAGGATATTGAGACATTTCTTGCCTTCTAAAGATAAGAATGGCATCAGGGCTAACTTTTTGACTCTTGACAAAGTCATGAAAGCTTTCTCGGGCCGAACTTTGAGACCTAGGATGGTTATGCCTGCTTCAAGAGGTGGGGTACCATGTAGCTATGAGTATTCTTCTATAGTGGGTATCAACACATGTGGGCTAAAATTGAAAGCTGCAGACTTTGGGTCCTAGTAATGGATAAGGGCTTGAATTAAAGGCCAATGGAGCTAGACCTGCATGAGGGATATGATCGGTCTGTTCTTCTTGCAAATGTGATCTTGCTTAGTAGGTGGAAGCTGGTTCAACTAATCTCTTCGAAAGACCTCAAGGAAGGAATACTTATCTAACTGGACCCTATGGATGGGCTCTGGATTGACACTACCTTGACTTCCCATATCTATAATATAAATTGAATAAAATGTAGCGATTATTTATAACGAGACCATTAAATTTAGAATAAAGTTAGATATAATATTAATACTTTTGCAGCTTTTTCAAAAATTTTCTTAATAAATTACACAGCCTTTCACTCACTAAAAAGTGACAAAAATAAAACACCCATAATACAGGAAATAGAATATTCATAGAGAAACGAACATAATCAAATATCTAAAAAACAATATGTTACATATGCATGTAGTGCGATAGGGTTCGATAGTTAATAAATTATAAGAAATATGATGAATCCGTGGCTGGGAAATACCTTTATATATAAGTAGGTTTGAAATAGGATTTTTTTTTTAAGAAAAATGAAATCTGCGAATACTTACATATAGGGGTTACTAGTTTTTTTTTTTTTTAAATTTCCCTTTTTTGAAGAATAAGATTGGGTCAACTGCAAATTGATCGGGCTTTCCTATAATTTAAGAATAACTACCCCTTTTTCGACAAGGATGATGTAAGAGGGTAAGGTTTATGAGTCTTAGGCTTTGTAACTCCAAGACTTTCTAAGGAAGAGCCCAATGGGCTACATTGAAGCTTGGGTGGGATTGTCTATCACCATTGGACGAGGGTAAAGACCCTAGAAACTTGAAGGTTACACAATGATGGCCCATCTTAAGTTCCTAAGGTAGCCTGGGTCTGATTACATCCAAACACATAAATGATTACTAAAAATAAACCCCCCCTACCCCCAAATCCCTAAGAAAGCTCATTGGGCTGGGCTTTTTTCTTAGGGCTTGCATTACTAAAAAAACAATTAGTACAACAATAATACAACAAAGAAAATAATAATACAAAAGCCCATCAATATTTTTTTAATTTTCACATGATTAGCTTACTAGGCGTCTCCAGTGGATTTGCCAATTCTATCAAGCCTTATTTCGGTTTTCTTAATCTAACCTATATTAAGTCTAATCCGTTTAATATAGATTACTCGACATTAAACTAAGGAAATATTTTTCTTTAAAAAAATTTAAAAATTGGAGTCGCCAATCAGTTCAACTAATAAAAAATGAAATTAGGGTTTTTGGGTGAGAAAACCCTAATTTGACCACTAGTCTGTGTATTTTCTAAAAAAATGATTTTTAGAATAAATAACCGAAAAGACTAGGTTCGGGAGCTAATCTATTAAGACTAAGTCACCATATAAAAATTAAAGAAAAATTACTTAGCTTTTATATTTATAATTTTCTAAAAATACTAAAATATACCTAAATATACAAAAGATAACTAGAGTGAATTTTTTATTATGAATTTCTAAGAAAAAGAGAAATTTTTTTTTTTATTTTTTATGTGGTTACCCTAAAGGTACCTACATACCTACTATTCGGAATTAAACTAGTAGTAGTTCTCTTTTTATAAAATATTTAGTGGGTTGATTTCTTTTATTTTGAAAACCGAATTAGGTTTATGTTTATTTATCAATTTATTATTTAAAAAAAACCTAAGAAATTTAATTTTCTTAAATTAAAGAAAACCCTAACTAACTATATCTTTTTAAAAAACTTGATTAAGATTTTTTTATTTTTGAAAATACTACCTATCAAAAAAATATCTTTTCTAATTCCTAATTAATAAGATATGTTGAAGATACAATTAGATACTTATCTTCATACATATCTTTTCTTAATCACTAGATATGTATCTCAATGTGTTTATTTTAAAAAGAAAAATGATTTTACTAAAAATGCAATTTAACTAAATTTTATTAAACATTGGAAAGATCTGAAAATCAGTCTCTTCTTTTGATTCGACTTGACTCAACTAGACTTGCTATAACTCGACTTCTTTTTCATTTTTCATTTTTTCATTTTTTTAATATTTTGTTTTTTTTTTAATTTTTTATTACTTTATTATTATTTTTATTTTTTCTATTTATTTATTATCCTGACTCAATTAATAAAATAACTAAAAAAATGGTAAAAATGAGGTATCTACATTTTGTTCATTACTTCCTTAGGAAATGCCCTTTTATCTTTTCCTTTTTTGGCAAGTTGTCCTAACTTATGGTTATAAATACCCCTATACTTGTAGCCATGAGAATCAAATTATCCTTAATATACTTGAGTATTTTCTTCCTTGTATAAATACCATGTTTACTCTCGGCATCACTCTTATCTTAACCTTTGAGCAAGGCTAGGTGACGAGTAACCTTACTGACCTCGATTTGTGCATCATATCGAATTGTGCTGTAAGTCCTTGAAATTTCAATTGGTGCGTCATATCCTTTGGAGCTGTTCGTGGGTCTTGCTTACCTTTCATTTGTCATTCATTCCTTTTATGCTTTCTTCCATTAGTTCTTTTGAACTTTCTACAAGCTTAGACCCATCCACCGATCGGCTTTGTTTGTTCTTGATCACGGTTTGCAACATCTTTGTCTCAGAGTGGAGGTTTTGTTCAAGTTGATGTATGTTTTCGAAGTTTTATTGTACTCTATTTTGTGTATGTGAAACAGAAGCAAATTACTATGTTCATTTGAGCACTATGTTGTTAATTATTAATTTCTTGAAGTGTTTGTTTGAGCTTGAATCTATGAGGAAAAATGATTGACTTGAGTATGAATGTTGGTACTGGCGATGATAGTGGAGTTGTCCTCCATAGACGATAGTCCCAAGGAACTCTTAGAAGTACTGAAGAGAGACTTGATGAGGTAGCTAATCTCTTGGTGGATTTAACTCAAGCTATACATGCGTTGTCTTGTTAACCCACTAAGGCTATGCAAAATACCCTATAAGTTGCTCAGCCTATTAGAGTTCAGAACCCATCATGACTCGTTCATGGTAGAGGAGTAAGTGAACAAGAGAGGAGAAAGATTGATTTGGCAGGCATGGGAGACCAGGAAGAAGAGGAGTATTTTAAAGAAGAGCGTGTATGGGTCCCTAGAGCATCTGACCATGTGAAGCTTTGAATTCTAGGTTTCAATGGATTTAGGAATGTTGATGAATACTTAGAGTAGGAAGAGAAGGTAGAGCATATGTTTGATTACTATTAGTATGATGATTATAAGAAGGTGAGAATTGTTGCTGTTAAGTTCTCTGGATATACCGCAATGTGGTAGAAGAATTTTCAGCCCATGAGGAAATGAGAGGGATATTGAGAGATTAATACTTGGCCAGAGCTAAAGAGAATACTTAAGAATAGATTCATGCCAGAAACCTATCTTCAAGATACTTCTACTCAGCTTTAGGAGCTGAGATAAGTAGGCCATATTGTTATTGAGTATGTTTAAGAATTTCAAATGCTTATGATGCATTGTGAAGTGGAGGAACCATTAGCTCGAACAGTCTCAAGATTCATTATTGGGTTAAAAGGAGACATTCGAGACATTGTGGAGCTCTAACGATTTGACACAATGGATGAAGTTGTTAAGATTGCCCAGTGAGCAGAAAGGCAAAGGAGGAGCCGACTAACGGCTAGGGTGCCGACTAGTTGACCCAGATAGGTAAGTCACTAAGCTTAGTCGAGTATAGAGTCGAATAGAAAGGTTAATGTTCGAGTCAAATAGAAAGGCTAACCTAATGGTGAAGTGTTGACTTGAACTTATGAGAAGGGGCAAAGGTCTGGTAAGAAGACAAGCTAGATCATATGCTTCAAGTGTCAAGGGTTTGGACATATGGTTGCTTAGTGCCCGAACCGTAGGACAATGGTCATCAAGCGAGATGTCCTAAAGCTAGAAGTAGATAGTATGGATGAAGAACACGAGGAGGAGGAGGTCCTTATCGAGGATGAAAATGTCAAGAAAGAGTTGATTGAGGAAGACGTGTTTACTAAAAACTTGGACAAGTTACTCATAGTTATTCGACGCATTATGAACGTGGAACCCTTGTGAGAGGAGGAGCAGAGAGAGAATTTGTTCCATACCACCTATAAGGTGAATGATCAAGTACATGCCCTCATCGTGGATAATGGAAGCTACACCAATGTGGCATCAGCCGATCTTGTTTTAAAACTGAAGTTGTCAACTATTGCACATCCGAGGCCATACAAGTTACACTAGTTGAGTGAGAAAGGAGCATTACATGTCACTCGACAAATACTATAGTTGATCACTCTAGGGAATTACTCTAACTAGATTCTCTACAACGTACTACCTATGTGTGCTTCCTACGTATTGCAGGGTATGCCATAGTTGTTTGATAATAGAGTTATACATGACAGCTATAGGAATATGTATATGTTTGAGAAGGATGACCGGAAGATCACATTGAATCCGATGTCGCTAAGAGAAGTTAATAAGTTACAGACAAAACTTGCTCAAGGATTGAAAAAGGCTCTGGTGATGAGTAGAGTCGAGCTCCAAGAGGCCATCAATGTTGATGAGCCGATCCTTTTGTTGGTTAGGTAACTGTTTGAAATGAAGGAGTAAGGTGAGCTACCCTAGGAAATCAAGGAGTTGATAGATGAATATGCTAATCTATTCTTAGAATAGTTACCTAAGGGGTTGCCTTCAACTTGAGGCATAGCGCATTGCATTGACTTAGTACTTGGCACCGTATTGCCGAATAAGCCAACTTATCAGATGAATCCTAAGTACGCTTCTGAGCTTTAATGCTAAGTCAATGAGTTGCTTGGGAGAAGATACGTCAGAGAAAGTCTCAACCCTTATGCTGTGCCAACACTTCGAGTGCCGAGGAAGGATGGAGCTTAGTGAATGTGTGTAGATAGTTGAGCAGTGAACAAGATTACGATCAAATACAGGTATTTGATCTCGAGGCTAGAAGACATGTTGGATGAGCTGAGTGGAGCCAAGATTTTTAGCAAGATTGATCTTAAATCTAACTACCATTAAATCCACATGAAACTAAGGGACGAGTGGAAGACTACGTTCAAGACTTGACATGGACTTCACGAATGGATGGTCATGCTCTTTGACTTATCGAATGCCCCGAGCACTTTCATGAGACTAATGAACCATATGTTGAGACATCTCATAGGGTAGTGTGTTGTGGTGTACTTTGACAACATGTTAGTCTATAGCGTTGACATGTTGAGTCACTATGAACATCTTAGATATTCTCTGCACTAAGAGATTATTTGGCAATCTAAAGAAATGTTGCTTTTGTTAGGAGAAAGTGGTATTCTTGGGCTATGTAGTCAGTGGAAGAGGCTTGCGAGTTGATGATGAGAAGATTTGAGTAATAGTCAAGTGGCTGACTCTTATTACTTGTATCAACGTGAGAAGTTTCTACGGACTGGCTTCATTTTATAGAACATTCATCAAGAATTTCAACACCTTCGTTGCGGCACTTATTGAACTAATGAAGAAACATACTGACTTCTAATGGGGAGAAGGGGAGGAGAGGAGCTTTGCTGAGATGAAAGAAAGATTGACCTATGCCTCGATGTTAGTTCAACTTGACTTCGAGAAAATCTTTGAGCTGGAGTGTAACCCATCAACCATTGGAATAGGCATTATCTTGATGTAGGATGGCTAACCAATTGCTTTCCATAGTGAGAAGCTTCGAGGACTGTTGCTGAACTACTCCGTATATGACAAGGAACTTTTCATATTGATTCGAGCACTGCAAGTATGGCAGTACTATTTACTGCCAAGAGAATTTGTCATATATACTGACCATAAATCGCTTAAGTACCTCTAAAGTCAGACTAAGTTGTCATGCAGTAGGCGAGATGGGTTGAATTCCTTAAAAGATTTAATTTGTAATAGAGAACAAGAAGGGAAAGAGCAACATAGTTGCAGATGCTCTTTCGAGGAGATATGCGCTTTTATGAAAGTTGTAGACCAGGCTGTTTGTGTTTGCAAGTATCAAAGAATAGTACCCTGAAGATCTATACTATGGACCCATAATTTCATGATGCATCAATGAGAGGACAATGGATTAGTATCATGAAGAGGATGGCTACTTGTTTTGAGACGGAAAATTATGCTTGTTGATTTGTTCACTAAGGGAGCTATTGATTAAGGAAGCCCACAATGGAGGACTCTCCGATGATTTTGGAGAAAGGAGGACTTGTAAGCTATTAAATGGTCAATTCTATTGGTTGAGAATGAGGAGAGATGTGCACCGAGTGGTCAAAGGCTATACTGTGCGAAAGAAGGCTAAGTGCTAAGCCATACAAGGGAAAGTAATGCCTTTGCCTATCTCGATGAAGTCATGGACTGAATATAGCATAGACTTTATTCTCAGACTACCATGAACTATTCAAGGCAAAGATTCTATAATGGTCATTGTGGATCGGTTCAGCAAAATGTCTCACTTTGTGCCCTGCTCAAAAACTAACGATGCTTCGGCTATTGCTTCTCTTTTCTTATAAGAGATTATACGAATACGTGTTGTGCCAAGAAGAGTAGTCTCCAATAGAAACCCGAAGCTCTTAAGACATTTCTAAAGGACCTTATGGCATCAGATGGAGACCAAACTATTGTTTAGTACTTCCTGCCACCCTCAAATAGACAACCAAACAGAAGTAGTTAACTACACTTTGGGATCTCTACTCCAAGCTACAGTAGGCAAGAACTTGGCTAATTGGGATGTCTGCTTACTTGTTGTTAAGTTCACTTATAATCGGATAGTACATGACACCACTAAGCAGACTCCCTTTGAAGTGGTCTATGGTTTCAATCCTAAGTTGTCCCTTGATCACACCCTTGCACCCATACTTACGTAAGAGGACCACAACACCTCGGCTAGAGCACAATCCCTTCAGCACATCTATGACAAGGTCACTCTTCACATCAACCAAGTTACTAGAAGAATGCAAGAAAAGACTAAGGGTAGGACGGCTAAACAATTTTAGCTGGGAGACTTGATGTAGCTGTACCTCAGTAATGAACGATTCCCAAACTAGAGGAAGAACAAATTATCTGTAAGAGCGGAAAGACATTTCAGAATCCTTTAGAAGATTAATCATAATGCTTATAGATTGGAATTGCCTGAGGACTATGGGGTTTCTGATGCCTTTAACATTGCTGAACTCAGTCTGTATCATCCTAATGGAGAACTAAGTGAAGACCATTTAGATTTGATCCTAAATCCAAAACAACCTGAAGGGAATAATAGGAATTAGGCTACTGGAACTCTGACCTGCAGCTGAGCTTGAGGATTAAAGGGACTGGCACGACAAATCCTTCTATTCTAATCGACCCTTGCTAAGGTCGAGTACTTCCTTGCCGAGTAACTCTTCATGTTGAACTGTATGACTGCCCATCTTTCTGTAGTGTGCAGAATTGAAGATTACTCACTCAAGCTCGAGCCGACCAATTACTCAGCATCTTCCTTGCTAGGAAGCTGAAAAAGAGACTTTGAACTAACTAAGCCAGCTGTCTATACTTTTTGTCCGCATCTTCTAACAACATTGTCAAACGTAGCATTGCCACATGTATAGTATCATGTGTAGAATCTGTTGTACTAATGATTGTTTTTCTTGTATATTTATTTTTACCCTTTTGTATCTTGTTCATTACTTCCTTAAGAAATGCTCTTTTTGTTTTTTCCTTTTTAGGTAAGTTGTCCTAACTTATGGATATAAATACCCTTGTACTTATAGCTGTGAGAATTAGATTATCCTCAATACACCTGAGTATTTTCTTCCTTGCGTAAACACCCTATTTACTTTCAGCATCACTCTTATTCGAACACTTAAGTAAGGCTAGGTGGCGAGTAATCTCATCGGACCAATTCATACGTCCTATCGAATTGCATGCTGTGAGTCCTTGAAAGTTCCATTGGCATGTCATATCCTCTAAAGATGTTTCTGGGTTTTGGTTACCTTTCATTCGTCATTCATTCCTTTCGTACTTTCTTCTAATAGTTCTTTCGAGCTTTCTGCAAGCTTGGACCCATCCAACAACCAGCTTTGTATATTCTTGGTTACGGTTCGCAATAAGTTTGGTCATTAGTTTAAATGGATAATAATGTATAAGTCTTTTTGAAAGAATTCATGTATTCAACCTTAGTTTACAAGTCAGGAACTCTTTTGGAAAAACTAAAATTGTGCTTACCCTAATTTCAAAAGTAACATTTACCATGGATAAGTTATTTCCTTCAATTAGAAGGGCCTCTAAGGAGGGTTGGAATTGTGGGTGGGTTATAAGCCATGTGTTAGCTGCAATTCTTTTAGGGATCATGAATTTTAATGGGAACTTTGGCATTTGTCCTGATTTTTTATGTTTAGTCATCTTGATCATGTTTTGGGGTAGGCTTTTTAAGTCACATGCTCCTAACCCTTTTAGGTTTTAGGTCTTTATGTTTTGCACTTGATTACCTTATCTACTTAATTTCCCATGTTGGCTCCTTTCCTTTTCCTCATTTTTTCTTCTTCTTCTTTTTCTTTTCTTTTTTGACTCAAGATAGAGGTGATCATTCCTTCTTTTGGCTTGCAGCTTAAAGTGTATGTGTACAGTGTTTAGGATATGGGCACTTCTTCATTTCAAAAGAAATAAGTAAAAATTACTTTTGAATTGATGAGACTTAAGCAAGAACAAATTAGTTTATAACCTTTTCTCTTACTTGATGCCCTTAACCTCTTATTTGTCCCATTATGGAGCGATTCTTGATAGGGTTCAATTTTGAAAATGCTCCCATAAAGAGGTTCAATGGGGTTAACAAAGGAAAATAGTATTTAAGATGTTGAAAATGAATGCCTATTTTCATTTTGATTTGTGTATCAAATTTAAAACAGACCTCTAATAGAGAATAAGCCCAATAGCCTCACAATGATATCACTCAACTCTCAAAGTGTTTCAAGTTTGGTATTTGGAATAAGGTTTGCCTCTTTTCATTCTAAAACATTCAATTAATGAGATAACAATTTATTCTTGCTCTTGAATAACTTAAAAAGTTTACCCCAAATGTTAGCTTATACAAATATGAACTTATTATTTTCAAAGATCTTAACGTGTTCCAAAGAAAAGCCAACTCTCAAAAAGAATCATTAGATCCCTTCAACACTTTAATTTACATGGAGTTTGGTTACAATAGCCTTATGTTGATCAAATCTTGAATCTTGTTTTTTAGCCTCCAATAAGTGTCTATA
This sequence comes from Lumnitzera littorea, assembly GCA_024138015.1. Taxonomy (NCBI): domain Eukaryota; kingdom Viridiplantae; phylum Streptophyta; class Magnoliopsida; order Myrtales; family Combretaceae; genus Lumnitzera; species Lumnitzera littorea. The sequence continues at coordinate 60,496,988 of JAMXBB010000006.1, forward strand.
GAGTGACCCTTCTATCACATGTGCTAATCACATTGCACCTCCAAATTTCCATTCCAAGGATTATATCTTAGTTTGGGAGCCTTATAGTCTGGGATATTTGTGTCTTTCAATTGATGAAAGGCCTAATAGAGTGGATAGGAATTGGAGTGAAATGTCTTCCTTAGACCTTTTAGACTTGCATAGGCCTTTGGCTGCCACTCGGGTTATCGAACTTAAACTTTATGGCATATCCTTTGGGATTTATCACATTAATAGCACTCTTTTGTGATGATTCTGGAAGCCCTTTCTTTTGTTTTAGACCCTCCAATCTTCCAACTTGCAAGGCTTCCTCAATTTTACCCCCTGCTACCATAACATCTGCAAAGCTAGAAGCTATATTCCCCAAAAGATGCCTATAATATGGCTCATCTAGTATGTTAGTGAATGCACATGTCAAGTCTTTCTCTAGCAAAGGAAGAATGATTTTAGCTACCATGCCCCTCCACCTTTGCGCATATTCTTTAAAGAATTCATCATTTTTCTTTCTCAATGTGCGTAAATCGCATATCAAGAGAGCTATCTCGATGATGAAGTTATATTGCTCATAAAATACTTGAGCCAACTTCTCCCAAATATTTATTTGGTTGAGATCAAGCTAGGCATACTAGGTTAATGTAGGTCTTGTCAACTAGTCTTAAAAAGTTTGTATCATGAGTTGATCATTTTGAACATATCTGCCCATCTTGCAAACGTAAAATCTAATGTATAGCTTTGGGCATCTGATCGCATTGTATTTCTTAAACTCTAATACTTTAAATTTTTTAGGTAGGTCTTAACATCAAAAGGTTAGTGATCCTAGCTTACTCGAATCCATCATAGCCTCTAAGCACCTGTAGAAAGGTCATTTTCTCAAGTTAATGCATCAAATGCTTAAAAAGATCGAGGAATTTTTCAAATTGCTTGGTCAGATTGGGGTAATCTTGTCTAAGTTACTGTGGATACGGGATAGGCGGCCTATACTCCTTTACTTTTGGTGGTTTCATATTCTCATTTGATTTTGGTGACTCTACGTCTTCCTTGCCCTTGACTTCTACTTCTTTCTCAACTACTTTGCCACCATCCTTCTTCTCAACTTGTAGCTCTTAGCTACTTCTCAAGGTCACTACATTGATATTTTCCCTTGGGTTTGTTTCAATGTTTCCAGGCAAGACCCTTGTAGCTGTTCATTTAGGATTCCTATAAGTTATTCAATTTGATTTTCTAAGTTTTGGATGGAAGCCTCTTGATTCTTAAGAGAAGTCTTTGTTTGTTGCATTCTTACCTGATTAGTTTGAATCTACTTTTCCAAGAGACTTTCCAACTTTTTCTCTAGAGTAGGTAAGGGTGTTGCTAGTTGATGAAATCTAAATGGAGGTAAGTTTGATCTTTGTTGAGGCTAGTTCCTTGCCTACCACTATTAGCCTTGACCTTGATTTTAACCTCCTCATGAAAAGTTAAGGTGATCTCTTTACCATGGGTTGTAGGTATTGCTGTAAGGATTATATAGGGGTCTTGTAGGTTTCCTTAGAAAATCAACCCGTTCTATCTGCTTACTACCAATAATCCGCTTATTGCGGTTGAGTTATGGTTGTTGCAAACTTATTACGAGGGATTTAATCTTCTTGCTCAACATTTCCACTTAAGTGGCTAAAGACTACATAGAGTTGAGGTCAAACACATTTGTAACTTTTTGCTTCTCCTTGGGGTTCTCCCATTGATAATTATTCATGGCCATACCTTCTATCAAAGCTTGAACTTCCTTAGGCATCTTGGTACTGAGTGTACCCCTAACTATTGTGTCTATCATTTGCCTTGTTGAGGGGTTGAGACCATTGTAAAAAGTTTGCATTTCCATCTAAAGGGGGAGGTTGTGGTGTGGACACTACTGTGGTAAGTCCTTAAATCGCTCCTATGTGTTGTATAGGATCTCACCCTCTATCTAAGCAAAGGAACAAATGTTAGCTTTGAGCTTTGCAATATTAGTGGACGGAAAATACTTCTTTAAGAATTTTTCCACCAATTTGTTCTAAGTTGTGATTGAATTCCTTGTTAAGGAATTCAACTGCTACTTAACTTGGTTGCATAAAAAAAAAAAAATGGAAAGAGGCGTAATTGAATAGCATCATTAGTTACCCCATTAATCTTAAAGGTATGACATATTTCAAAGAAGCTAAAAATATGTGCATTTGGGTCTTCCTCTTGGAGGCTGTCAAATTGTACAAACTGCTGCATCATTTGAATAATATTCGGCTTGATCTCAAAGTTATTGGTTACAACAGTTGGTTGATTAACGTAAGATTAGGTGCCTGTTAATGACGGCTGGGAGTAGTCTAACATAGTCCAGTTTTATTCCCCGTTGTTGGCCATAATGTTGTCAGGTAAGCTCTTGTGATTAGATTCTTGCACTACCTTTTGATCCTTTACCTTACCCTTTACTAACTTAACTTCGTCTTTTAAGCTAATAAGAGGTCCTTAATTAAATGCCTCCATTGTTTCTTTAATAGATAATTGCCTCAAATTATGTAAAGCCATCATCTCGATCTCGGGATCGATTTTAATCAAATCCTTTGACCAACTTCCTTTCATACACAATACTAAAGAGAACAAAAAATTTAGTCAAGATTATACTAAGAAAATAATAGAATTCAAGAAAAAAAAGAAAAGAAATCAAGAAAGAAAAAGAAAATGGTTAGATTAATAAATCTACTAGCTTTCTTATTATCACAAGTCTTTGGCAATGGCACCAAAAACTTGGTCTTAGGCAAGCATACCTAACAAATTTATAGTAAGTAGATTAAGTCCAAGTGTCGATCTTTCAGGGACTTTGACTACTAATAGTCACTAGATCTCTATTATCTAACCTACAAAGTCAAGTTCAAAAATTTAAAGAATCTAAAATTAATTACAGCATATAATAAATTATCACTAATTAGAATTGTTAAAAAACTAAGCAAGAAAACAATAAAGTTGTAAACTACTTCAAGATTTGCAAGCCGTATCTGGATCTTTGCTTCCCTTAGATCAAACATGTGATTTCCCTTAAAGATAATTTACTTTATGCTTTAATCTTTCCTAACTGGAAGAATTCTCTACTATAGCTAATCACTTTCGTAAGCTAGTTAACCTTAATCTTAAAATCACATATTAGAATATCTTCTCAATAGCATGATCTAAGATTGCATTATTGCATAACAAATTCTCTACACGATAACTCAAAATTCCAGAAAGATCTTATAAATTATCTCTAATCTTGCAATAATCTCTATCAACTGCACCTAGACCTAATTTTATAAGAAATCTCTCAATTCTCTTCTAAGATATCAAATTCTAGATTACTATATATGAAAATAACAATCTAAATCATGAAGTACACATAGTTGAATCCAAAAAGAAAATAAATAATTAATTAAATCAAATAAAAATCATGTCACATGAGTAGATCTTTGTTCTATGAGACCTAGATACCAAAGATCTACTCTCTACACATTATAAAGTAATAATCTAAAATTAAAGTGTTGAGAAAAATAGATGAAAGAATCATGAAATTTAAAGAAGTTTGAATCTTGAAGTATTCTTTTTGTCTTGCTCTCTTAAGTGTTCTTGGCTTCAAAAACTCTCCAAAAGTTATCTAATAATTCTCCTTGTAAAAACCCTCAAGAAGCTTTACAGAGGAAATGGAAATATAAAGTCTGTATAAATGACATGACTAATGATACAATCATATCTCCTAGATGTGTACTTAACTATCATTCCTTCGTGTCTTCTTTTTTTTTTTTTTTCTCCTTTTCAAAGTTGAGAATGAAATGACTAACGACATGGTCATGTCCTTTGGTCATGTCACTGGTTGTGATAATTTAAAATTGGCTCCAAATTCACTTAGAAACAACATAGTTATATCATTTGGTTGTATCGATTTTTAAACCTTTATAACTTGCCCATTTTAGCTCCAATTTGAGTGAAACTTATTTGTATCTTCTCGTTTTCTTACATATATCATTTCTAAAACCTAGAAAATAAAATTTTACTCCACTAAGTATCATCATTTAAAAATAAACTCAAATTTCAAAGGAAAATCATGAAAAATCTCCATGTAAAATATAACCAATTTAAAGCTTATCACAAATCCTTTTGACTCTACTAAGCATGAGGAAAAACCAAAATTCCTAGTGACTATGTCTAGAGAATCACAAATTGATTGCAGCATTCAAGTAGCAAAAGAGGGAAAAACAAAAGAGAAACTAAGTTGGGAGTCGTAGTTAAGAAGCTTTTTAGTATGACCATTGAGGGGTTTGAAAGGTTAGAAAAACGATTTCAAAACATTGTGGAGACTTTCACCCAATTGAGCAACTCAACATAATATAATTGAGGTTAGGTAAGAAGGTTGAAACTAATGAATCACCAACTTCTACATCCAATTCAAAGGAAGAAGAGGTACGATAATGGTACATTCTTGAAGAATGTAAGCTCACTACGAAACCAGGTACATACCTTGTACCCATTCTAGAAAATTTAATTAAATGAAAAATTAATGAAGATTATGAGTCATTTTTGGAAATGTTTAAGAACCTAAGGTTAATATTCCCTTAGTGGATCTATTAGAGCAAACACCTTGCTATAGACATTATTTGAAAGAAATAATGGTTAAGAAAAGGAAAATAAATGTGTAAAAGACAGTATATGTTGTCTTAAGCACATATTAAAGCATGGAGGGGCACCCTTCCCCTTAAATTAAATGATCTAGGGAAATTCACTATAAATTGTACCATAGGAAATGAAAATCTTAAAAATGTATTTTATGATATAGGTGCAAGTATTAATGTGATACCTTTCTCTATAGTAAAGAAATTAGTACTAGGGGATGTGATAAAGAGAAATGAAATGTCAATTCAATTAGTTGATGGGTCCTTTAGAAGATTGAAAGGATGATTGAAAATATACTTTTAAAAGTGGACAAATTTATATCCCCTATGGATTTATAGTCTTAGATATAAAAGATGAGAGATTCTTATCATCTTAAGGTAACCATTCTTAACCACTATAGGACTTGCAATTGATGTAATGTAAGCCATACGAAATTTCGATAACCTAAAAGTGGAATCGAGTAAAAGAGTCCTCAAATAGTCTTGAGAACCACCTAAACATGATAATAGAACCTAGGTAAAGGACTTGAACGCCAAGTGTTCAACCAAAAACCCTAAATGAAGTAAGCTCTAAAAACTCAACTAATTGAGCAAGAACCTTAGTAACCCTAATATTTGAAAAACCCTAGAATGATAATGAAACCCTAAAATGATGATTTAACCTTAATTAAGTGATCAAATAGTTTAACACCACTAATAAACACTAATAGTATGGTTAAACTGACCAATACAAGTGACCTATATCACTAAATGATGGAAACACTAACTTTTGAGCTTGTACGCGAATCATATTACTATTAATGAGCACCAAACCCTAAAGAAAACCTAATTACACGTATAGGACACTCTAATTAACTAAAGTATAGTAGCAAAGTCCAACAAAACCCTAAACGTATCTTAATTACACTTAATTAGCCTAATCATGCTTAATTACCATCAATTGCCCTAATCAAATGCTAGTCCATAATTAATATTCATTACATCTTAATTTGCTACAAGTTAAACATGATTAGGGACCAAAAGTAAAACCCTTAATCACCTTAAAATATCTTGTACCCTAAGAGGATAAGATCTTACTCAATTTGGTAAAAAGTACAATAGTACATGGTCTTCGTTTTCAAGCCTTGTCCTTAAATTCCCTAAATAACCACAACTTTTCCCCTCACCCTCTCTCACTCTCATGACTAGCCACCCCTCTCCCTTCCCTCATTTTGTTTTTTTCTTAAACCCTAAACACTCTCAAACACCCTTACAAACCTTCTTAAAAGATCAAACACTCCAATTTCCATTCTTCCTTCCCTTTCGGCTACATAAGCACACACCATTGCTGACCACTTTGACATCACCGCCACCACTCCAAACCACCAAACACCAAGCCTCACACCTCACACATACTCCACCCTAACCCTTTGATACATATACAAACTCATATACACTCACAAGCTTACGACACATACCTACCAAGGAGGCTATCCTCAACCTTGTTTCGATAAGTAGCTAGGTAAGTTTTTCTTTAATTTTTCATGTAGGATAGTGTTAGGGGTTTGCATTTTCATAACTATATCATACCTTGTAGCATAGTCCTATATGTTTTAGGCTGTTTCATGAAGAACAAATAAGGCTAGTAAAGGAAAAACATGTTAAGCATGATAATGTAGTGTAGTGTAGTGTTAATTTTAGGGTTAAATCATTAAGTAGGTTGATGGAACCCCCATTCCCTATGCATGCTGTCCCTTAAATGTTCCCTCACAACATTTCCACACACTTTTATGTAGTGATTATGGTTTTAGATTAGTAGAAACATAGGTTACTTAAGTAGACACAATATAAAAATTAAGTGTTGCATGAAAATGGAAGATTTGACCCTAGGACCACTTAATGGATGCCACTTTCATGAACCCATCAGATCTGTAAATTATTATTTATTAGCTTAATCATATGTTTATTTAGTGTTAAGCATGGTTTAGGACTTAATTAATCAAGTTAAGTAGGCTAAAGTGTAGTTAAAGTCCTAAACTAGCTTAGTTAGTGATTATAGGCTCAAAAATGGTGTTAATGGCCACTAAAACTTTAATGACCAGATCTGTAAACCTAACAAAAGTGGGCTAAACTTAAGTCCAATGTTAGGCTTAGGCCCAAAAAGACAAGTGGGCTTGAGCCCAAGGCCTTAAATAATGATTCAGACATATAAAGCTCAAAAGAACTAACTTTAGAGCCCATGTAGCTAAGTGACCAGATCTGAACTTTAGGTTAAAAGGCTTAAGAAGAGCTATTTAAAAGGCCCACTAAACCCAAAGGCCCATTTAAGACACTTGCCATAGGCCCTTTAGTGATTTAGAGCCTTAAACTTAATGAAAATGCCCATTTAGACCTATAAGAGTATTACCAAGGCCCACTTTAAAATTTTAAGGTGTTGGGTAGAGAAAGCCCACTTAAAATACTTAAAAGAAGGCCCAAATTATTAAGTACAAAGCCTAAAGTCAAAAACCAAGCCCAAGGCCCAAAACTAGGTCCAAATCCTAAAATGACCTAACTCTCCATTTGGGTCCACGACCTTATAGAGCCTAAATTGAAAGCTTGCTAACTTGAAAACTTAAAATTAACTTCACCAAATGGAAGAACATTCAAAAATGATGAAAAAAATTATAAGATCAACGAAAACTAAGTTAAAACAAAGAAGATATGTCCAAATTACGAAAGCAAATAACATGAAGTTAGTAAGCTATAAGCCTAGTTAGCTAATGCAAGTAGAATATTTATAGACCTTAATTATCTCATTTAGGTGATGACGATATTGACTTGGATGCAGTCGGGGACTACTGGGACTGCTGTGTATCATGGCCAAGTCAGTATAATGGCTCTTGCTTTGCTTATTTATGCTTGTAGTTAGCGAAATGCTTAATTATATCAAATAACTGAATTTGTTGCATGTTGGGGCAGACAGGAAATTGTATGTGCTTGATATGATTGATCTTGCTTGCAAAATATCTTAAGTTGATATGAACTTATATGCTTATTGTATTAGAGCTTAGGATCTTGGAGTGTTTGTATATTATTGATTGGTTACCCATGAATCGAAACTAATGAATACTCGACCCCTTATTAAATCGGACATGCATCGCATCTTATAACATTATATTAAGGCATCAGCATCACATAGTAGAATGGGGGACCATGCCTAGTTGGATCCACATTGTGTTATGTATATTGAGATTGTTATCGTACGATGTATTTCATATGATATGTTCCTACCTTGACCTTTAGGAACTACTCAGCTTCGAAGAGTACAGTCTTCTGCTTGAGGTCGTATTGTGTCTACTACAGAAGGTGATACTATTGACAAGAGGCTTTGAATTGGACATAGATACTTGGATCTTGATGTACCCTAATACTTCTTAAACCGAGCAACGGTGGGCATTAAAATCGTGCTGTATATAGTTACCAACAGACTGTATATATTGTTGCATTGTATATGTTTGACCATGCATTCATATGCTTAATTAATAACTTGTTTGATATTGCTTGTTAGTAACAAAGGAAGGTTACTTACCAAGCAGTTGAGCTTACTAGCAAGATCATTAGCTAGAGTCGGGCTACAGGATGCCCAAGGTCAGTTGTTCTAGCTTGGGATTATGGGATGTGAAGAAATCAAGAGCTCGAGTGAACCCTTTATTTATATTTAGTCTCTCTTTATATTTTTCAATTACTAAGTATTTTTAGTTGTTAAGTAGCCTAGACAACTACTGTTATCTTACTTTAGTATTGTATGATTGTCTTGGGGGAAAAACTTTATATTTCCTCTTATCTATGTTGTGTTAGTATTATTTAGATGGCATAACTTTAATTTATATGCTCTACTATTACCTAATACTAATGATTAGGAGAAGGTTGTAGTTGTGAAATGTCTTGTGTAGTATGCTAAAGGCCTTTGATTAACGATGGTGCTTTATCTCGGATCTTTATGTATTACATGGTGATATCACCACGACTTTACACCCCCTCCAGGTTGTGACATGTGAAATATGGCAAAATGGTATTGAGTGTTCAAAATAATGATCATCATGTAAATATTACAAAGCAATGAAAAAAGAAAGACCCTTAAGCCACTATATCAATTATTATACCGCATTCAAGGTAACAGTTGACTTAAATGAAGAATGAGAAGCTCTAAGGGAAATTTTAACAAGGTGCCTCAAGAATTTGAACCACCTTAGGAAAGGAGCAAAAAGTATCTAGCTAATGATGCTAAACAAAAGCACTTATTGGGAGGTGTACGAACATTTTTTTTTCCTATACCCTTTGTTTTAATTAATTTATTCATTTAATTTATCTAGTTACTCCACTTGCAATTATTTTCATTTAATAGCTTACAGAAAAATTTTGGAACTTTTAATCATTTCATCTCTTTGAAGTTTTTATGGTGTTTTATAGTTAACAGTATAAGAATAATGTGGGAAAAACTTGGCTAAGGAAAGATCAGAAAAGTGGAGGATGAGCTAAAGATCTGAGAGGATCACGAGTAAAAAACATACTCGTGATTTAGGGCGTGATCTTCTAGGATCATAGGTAAGGAATTTGTAAGCAAAATTTGTAAGCAATTGAAACTTCAAGAGGACTATGAGAGAGAACTATGCTTGTGATCTTAAGTGTGTTTCTCTCGTCAAGTTAGTCCCTTAGTACAAAAAAAAAAAAAAAAAAAACCACAACTGTAAACCCTACTTTTAGTGGGCCTATGATTTGACTAAGAGTACTTCTTGAACATTCCCAAGGATCAACTAAACTAAAACTCAAGTTTACAATTAGAAATGAACTTATCTTTCTAATTCGAAAGCCTATTATTGATAAAACCTAAACTTGAAAAACTACGAGCTCTAAAGTCACTTAAGACTCTAAACCCTAAAACAATTAAGGACTTTTAACCCTAAGCGACTAATCGATAATTTAATTTGAATAATTTCATTCAACTCTAGAAAATTTCACAATTTTATAACAATTGAATCATAATTTACAAAACAATGCAAGAAGTAAATCTTAAAACAATTTCTTATAAGTCAATACTCTTATCTTCTTGCCTAAGCCTTACATATAAATAAGTAGACCAACCAATCACCTTAGATGACTTACCAATTGAAAGTTGTAATCATTTATCAATTGATAACTTATCAAAATCTAGTGATAAGCCACTTTCCTTATCACCTATTCACTTATACTATATATGGACAAATTATCACAAGATTAATAAATGAGACAAGACAATTCCATGCCTCAAAGGACACCCAATGGCCGGTCTGAACAAGCAAGAAAGGGGGGGCCATACTCTTATCTTTCATCCATCAATCACTTTATCTTACACACCACTATTCACTCCTTGATGCTTACATCATCAATAGTTGCAATTGTTGACTTTTGTGTATGCTACAAGATAACAATTTCAAACTTCTTAAACACACCATCACCTTATTCCCCAACCGGCCACTTTTTCTTGCATTCCTCTCACTTTCAATTTCATTTTTAGTTCTTTTTTCTCTCACTTGAAAATCAACACAAAAGTGGAAACAACCATAGCCCTCAAATCCTTCACTTTGTCGTTACTTTTAAGTAGACTTACACTCACACTCATGGCACATTCAACTTTTTCTTGTGTCCTTCTTTTCCTACATTCAAGCTTCTTTAGGACCCTTAGAACATTCTACAAACTCCACTTCAAAGGATCTAATAACTCAAGTTTCAAAAAGGTGCAAAAGGAGGAAGTAAGATAAAGAGTATAAGTGGAGCCTTTGTGTATAACCACTATACTTTTGCTTTGTGGATGAGTATGTGTATCTTTGTGTTAGTAAGTTAGTATTCATGTTAGGAGATTATGATTTCTTAAAGATATGAGTATGATCATAAGTGGTTATAACATCAAAGACTACCCTACGAAACAAACTCATGAAACCCTTACATAAAGTTGCAATATGAGCATGTAAAGTTAGTGGTTTTTAGAAATACTTGTTTAATACTTTGAATGGAAGATTTTAAGATGAGAAAATCTTGAAATAAAAACTTAAATGAAAGAGAATCATGCTGGACGTGAGGATTCAAGGGTCATTTGGATGTTGATTTCATTTCTATTAAGTTGAACATGCTCAAATCTAAACTTAGGTAAAGGAAAAATTCATCACATAAAGTTTCATGAGGAAACCAACTTTGTAAGACATGAGCTATGATGTGAAAATTGTAATAAGTATGAGATCTACTATTTTGATGAAAAGTATGAGTCAAATAACCCTCTCATGGAAAAGAAGTCAAGATAAGATTTGAATATAAGTAACCTAAGTTCATGATCTAATACCTAAACTTAAGAAAATGATGAAACAAGTTGAAAACCAAATCGGAAGCTCTCATATTCAAACTGACTAGATTTGGAACATCCTTAAAAGACACTTAAATAAATGATAAAAATAAGTAAATAAAGTGAAAAGATTGACCAAGGAAAGTATGATAAGTATATTAAGCTTAAGACTCAAAACTGAGCTTAAAACATCCAAAACGGGTCTCATACACCAAGTTGAACCACCCTTAAATTTTTGACTAGCAACTTGACACATCAATAAGAGTTGTTTTAAGACTTTCAAGAAACCCACAAGACACTCCCTAAGCCCAACAAAGTGGTTAAATGTGAGTTGGATAAAAAAAAATCCCATTTGACAACTTAAGCCCACTTAAAAGCCCAAGAAGTGGTTGATATCCTTAGGAGTGCAAATCAAAGTTATAAATATGAACTTAAGGAATATTTTGAGCTTATAAGGAAATCTTAAGTTTAAGCCTAAAGGATTTCCTAAGTGAATAAAAAGCCTATTAACCAAACAAAGCCCAAAAGTACTTTAAATCACAAGGATCGCTATTGTTCTAACCTATGGATAGATTTATGTACCTCATTCCAAAAATCTAACCTTACTACGTTAAAGTACATTAAAAAACGATGAAGATTGACTATAAGATCATAAAAATTAGATTTAAAACGAAAAAGTTATACGCGATTGAACTTTTAAGTAAAACCGGGAAAAGGTACAAAAACTAGTCGAAAGTATAACTTAAGGGATTTTAGCTTAGTTTCCTAAGTTTATTTCAATCCCTTATAGTATTATGATTTTGATGACTAGGGGACACCACGTATGGAGATGACTTGCCCCTAGACTATTTTAACTAACCACATGGTAGAGTGAGTAAATTCTCGATGACTCTTTACTTAATTTTGCTTGTAGAATAGATGCACCTAAACTTATATATTTATAAATTTGGATGCTTGTGGGATATGGGAAATGCATGAGTATGAATTTGTGAACTGAATGCTATGGCTCATTAATTATATAATAACGGGGATTGTTGTGATAATTTATACTTATAAGTGTATGGAATGAAATTGTCTGATCACCTTGAAAAATCGGATTAACGATCTATATGATTAAGAAATAAGATGAATCATGCATTCTCCATAATTGCATTCGGATAACACCAACTGTCACTTTACGCAAAAGATGGGAAGGGACTCAAAGGAAGAAGGGCCTCCTGCCGGATTAGGCATTAGCTATGTCATTATTTTTATTGAGTTTCTGTCCTAAGCTGATGGGCTTACTAGGTGCCGGGAGATACCAACCATTGACGAGGGGCCGTATCTTGTAGCTTTTACTTAGGGCATGTGATTGTAGATTGCAAAGGCCACCACACCGTTAGATTTAGGATTTAAAAAAAAAATATGATTTGTTATTCGGTAAAAAAAGTATATACATCTATATATATATATATATAGTTTTGTTTTATCTTAGGCATAACAGTGCAAATGAAATAAACCCAAGGTCTAGAACCCGAATTTTGGTTTGGGTCAATTAATTATCTCCAAACCTCGACTATAGGGGGTGTAATTCTGAGTCGTATGTAGTTCTTAGATCACTGCATGCATTGTTTGGCATATTGATTGTTCATGTATTCATATGATTATACATCTAATAAATTTTTGCCATGTGGTACTGACTAGGGTATTTATCTCACTAAGCTTAAGCTTATACCTCGATAAATTTCTTTTGTTACAGGAAAATCTCTTTACTAATCCGAGCTGAAGTATGTTCGTCGTAAGTCTCGTGTAGGGATGGGTTAGAGCAATCAGGGAGCCAAAAGGAAATTTTGTAATAGATTTATAAATAACTAGTTACTTTTATATTTTTGTTTATAACATAGATTAAAATTTCTAATGCAGTTCCCTTATGAACTACATTTGTTTGTAATATTCTTTTGGTATGGATCTTACGAGTCTACACGACAAATTAATTTATACCATAGAAGTAATCTTAGTTAAATTGCACTATATTACTTATCTATGAGCCTAGTGGTAACATATAGTGGAAGCAGCCTTGTATGTCATATGAAAGGCCTACGATCAGCAAAAGAGTTGATGATGAATTTGTATGTCATAACAACAATTAGTATGTAATTCATTGGTTAGCAGGATGCACATTCATGATGAATTTGTTTACTTATGCATATCTTTTGTAGTTAGCAAGGGATTAGCTTTGCTAATGCCAATGCTATTGTTGATGAAGTTTCATGTAAGCAAGAGGAGTAATGATAAGAAGTATTTTTAGTTTAGTTTTATTTTTGTCTTTTTAGATGCATTCATTTTTCTTTTGTTCATTTTCCTTTTTTTTTTATTGTTTTTGTAAGGCCTATATGAACTTTGAATGGTATTAGGAATCTTGCAATATGACAAGTTCAAAATTCAGTATCAAAGCATAAACTTAGAAAGTTTCAGTTCTCTTTACTTTTTCTATTATTTTCCTTATTGATTTTTATGCTTGCTATTGATTATTTATACATTGGGGACAATGTACAATTTCTATGTGTATGTGTCTCTTGTTGTGTGTGTGTGTGTGTGTGGGGGGGGGAGCGACGTGTAGACACGACTTAATAAATTATAC